>JAWNNS010000020.1:0-212801 GCA_035044605.1 Scaptomyza cyrtandrae
GTCGAGAAATCCCGACTAGACGATACCCTGATCCCTATACTTTACGCGTACAGTCAGTGCTTGCAAGTATGTGTGCGTGTGTGTACGACCATACTGCATACTGCATACTCAACTTCAAGGTTCCATATCTCCGGTGTTTCTCAACCGATTTTAATAAAAATTTCACAGATTGTTATTATTTTGATTAATAATTCAAATGCCATCTAAAGTTTTTTCAAATTCAAGATTTTATTGTTATCGATCCCATGTGTATATCGGAAATGGGATGAGTTATCGAAAATCGAAAACAAACTTGCCTAGGGATTAGGCGAGCTTAAGTTCCAAATCTGGAGTCTCTAGCTCTTATAGTCTCTGAGATCGACGCGTTCATACATACAGACGGACAGACGGACAGACGGACGGACGGACAGACGGACAGACGGACATGGCTATATCGACTCGACTGTTGATGCTGATAAAGAATATATATACTTTATGGGGTCAGAGATGCTTCCTTCTGCCTGTTACATACTTTTGCACAACTTCATGATACCCTTTTTTCCCATTTTTAATGGGATCAGGGTATAAAAAGGAATGGGTGTTTTAAGCCTAATTTTTCATACTGCGGCGGATTACAAAAATATATTGCTTTATCCTAGTCCAGCAAATATGCCTTATTATGGCTTTTTGGGCGCTGGTATCTGCATAGAACAAAACTACCAGCTTGGCATAAGTTAACCTAGTAAAGATAGTTATAGTTCCACCAATCCAACCTTCCATGAAATAACTAAATCCAGTAGGTTTGACAACATGAAGGAAATAAAAACTCTCTAAACTGTAGCGATTCCGCGGCGGATTCTATGCATAACCAACATATTATCCTTGTCCAGCCAGAATCATTAAATTTATCGAGAAGGAAGTGGAGGGTTTACTTAACAAAAGGGAATTCGCTAAGCTGTTGGTAACTCCGCGGCGGATAATGTGTATAAACGACACATTAACCTTGTCCAGCTAGTGTTACCTAGGGTTATCGAAGAAGATATAAGATAGGGGGGACTGAAGGCTTCCTAGTAACCCGGTAAACTGTATAAAACAGAACTACCAGCTTGGGTTTAGTTAACCTAGTGATAATAGTTATAAGGGATGGCTGAAGGTCAATAAGTCCACCAATCCAACCTTCCACGAAATAACTAAAACCAGTAGGTTTGACAACAAAAGGAGAATTCGCTAATCTTTCGGTAACTCCGTGGCGGAAAATGTGTATAAACAACACATTGACCTTGTCCAGCAAGAGTTACCTAAGTTTACCGAAGAAGATAAGTTAAGGTTAGATAGGATAAGAAGGGATGGTGCTATAATGGTAGCTATGTGTAGATAATCAACAGGGATGACTGCAGCTCAATTCTCCGCAAACTCAATAACATCTATTGACATATACCCATAGAAACTAATAACAAAAAGGGGAAGTCGCTAAACTTCCGGCGACTCCGCGGCGGAAAATGTGTATAAACAACACATTGACCTTGTCCAGCAAGAGTTACCTTAGTTTAACGAAAAGGAAGCCAGCGGGTTTTGACTGTTGCTATGCATAAATGATCAAAAGGGATGACTGCAGCTCAATACTCCGCAAACTCAATAAACATCTTTTGACATATACACACAGAATCAAAACTAACTTACAAGGTGAATTACAACGGCTGGGAAGGTAAGGGCAGATGTTGGACCCTTGTTCTACCTAAAGTTTGGGGTTAACCGAACTTGTCCTTCGGGTGCCGAACGAACGTTCGGGCCCCACGTTGGGCGCCAAATTAATAATACTGTAGCATATAACGTATAAAACGAGAAGATGGAAAATGGAATAATATTAGAAGGGGTGCACGCGCTGGCTCCGGCTTTTTGATCGGTAGAAGGGGCAGGTTCCATTTCTTTTATTTTCTAATACTATACTCTCGCGGTGCTCATATTATTAATCAAAAATCGCGTGCGGGCCATAGTAATTCAACTAAACAGGGGGAAACGGGTGCGGAAACGGAAGGACAGGACTACAGACACACTTCTCATAATAGTTGTTGGAGGCGACACTCCTTGTTTGCCGTTTGGCTGTGGTGGACTGATGTTGGGTCCAGCTGTTGCCCACCCTACCATGATCCTCCTATTCCACTACATTATTTGTGGGAGGATCCCTAAGCCAAACGACCTACTAGTTCCTGCTTCTCACATCTCTTCGCTGCATGACTCCCAAAAGTATAGAAAAATTATAAATTCATTTTTTATAATAAGATACAAGTATTAATTTTATTATTAATAGGCATGGTTAACTCTAGAGCAAGTGAAAAGAAAAACTAAAAAAATTA
Source organism: Scaptomyza cyrtandrae (assembly GCA_035044605.1). Classification (NCBI taxonomy): domain Eukaryota; kingdom Metazoa; phylum Arthropoda; class Insecta; order Diptera; family Drosophilidae; genus Scaptomyza; species Scaptomyza cyrtandrae. The sequence continues at coordinate 2,334 of JAWNNS010000020.1, forward strand.
TTATTTATAGAATTAAATTGATTGAAAAGTTATAGTTTTAAATTTTTTTTTTTTCTACTAGCAGGCTAAGGTAAATATGATTGTTTTTATTTGATTTTTAAACATCTTTATCAAAGCAGAATTAAATGCTGGTCCTTGGTAGGAAACCAAAACTGCCGATCATCGTTTTAGCGGGCACGTTTTTTTTCCCACGTCGGTGTGCGGTCCGAGGTTCAAATCCTCGTGGGGGTAGTACGCGCATCGGGGTTTTTCTGTTTTTTTTTTCTTGCATTTTTTTTTTTGATTCATTTTGTTTAAGCCGAATTCACTGCCATTATGACTATTGCATTAAAGCAAAACTGTTTAGCGGGACTACTGCAGCAGGTTTTTTTTTTTTTTCACGTCGGTGTGCAGTCCGAGGTTTAAATCCTCGTGGGGGTAGTACGCGCATCGGGGCTTTTCTGTTTTTTTTTTTGCTTTTTTTTTGATTCACTTTGTTTAAGCCGAATTCACTGCCATTACGACTATTGCATTAAAGCAAAACTGTTTAGCGGGACTACTGCGGCACGTTTTTTTTTTTCACGTCGGTGTGCGGTCCGAGGTTTAAATCCTCGAGGGGGTAGTACGCGCATCGGGGTTTTTCTGTTTTTTTTTTCTTGCTTTTTTTGATTCACTTTGTTTAAGCCGAACTCACTGCCATTATGACTGGTGCATTAAAGCAAAACTGTTTAGCGGGGCTGCTGCGGTGATTAGATTTTGTCACTCCGCCAGGTTATGTTCGGTCGCTCCGCGAGGTTATGCACTTGCACTTGTTTTCTTTCCCTTTTTTTTTTGTTTTTGTTGGGTTTTCGGGCGTTGACGGCGGCTGGGGTTGCATTAGTCTTTTTATTTTATTTTAAATGGTTCGGCTTCCTGGAGGCGATTTAATTGCGGCATCTTGTATTTATCACTTGCACGAGGTGAACAAAAATTTACTTGGATGAATTTATTACCGGACGTAATACACGTCTGCCGGTCGCGACGGTCAAAATTAAAAGAGAGCGAGGCCACGACCCGCATCCGGGATGAAGCCCCATCTCGCGATCGGTGGTGACCCGAGCAATGCAAGAGTTGCATTTCTATAACTATCAGCGCTCACCTAATCAGCTGACTAGCCATAGGTGGCGCTGACCACGGAATATAGATGGCGCTAGCCAATGGAGGAATTATTTCGTTGCATAGTTTGCGGCATAAATAAAACCAAGCGCACTACAAACATCTGGCACAAAAGGCAAAAAGGGAACTTCCACTAGGAGCTGCTGCTTTGGAAAAAGATTTTTATGTTGACGACTGCATAACAGGGGCGGATACACTAACAGAGGCTCTTCAGAGACAACAACAGCTTAATAAGCTCCTGCAAAGTTCCGGATTTAAGTTGAGAATAAGATTGAACTATTACAAGAAGTATCAAAGGAAGATATTGTATCAAATGTTGGAATCACTTGGAACCCCAAATCAGATCTACTATGTGGTAAAACTTACATTATCACTAAAGAGAACATATCAAGAAGAGAGGTATTGTAATTTTCGAACCTCTGGGATTGTTCTCGCCAGTGGTCATAAAGGCAAAAATCTTCATGCAACACCTTACAAAGGAAGGATTTGAATGCAAAGAAAATCTTCCATTTAATCTTCAAGACAAATGGAAACGATACAGAAAGGATCTGAAAATCCTTAATACCATTCATGTACCACGTCACATGTTTCGTGGAAAAATACAAGTATCAACAGAAATTCATGCATTTGTTGATGCTTCAGAAAAGGCATTTGGAGCTGCCATATATATAAGAGCAACACATAAGGACAAACAAGCTGCAGTACAATTATTGTGTGCCAAATCACATCTAGCCCCAATCAACACAATAACACTACCACGTCTGGAATTAAAAGCTGCTATATTGGGAGCTCAGCTTGTCGACAGAGTTAAAGAGGATCTATCAATGAAAAACGTACCAACCTACTATTGTCCGATTCAAGGATAGTACTATCATGGATTAATTCTCCGGTTTCCATTCGTGACAAATTTGTCGCTACAAGAGAGAATAATGCATCTGACGTACTGTCTAGAGGAATATCTGCTGCAAAATTTGCCAAAGACAGTATGTGGTTTTATGGTCCTTTGTTCTTACATTTGTTCTAAAATGGCCCCCACCATTTGTCGCTACTAAGGATGAGGTGGAGAGCTCAAACCCTCCGAGGAATAGTCAAAAATTAATAATGACTATCACCAGAGAAGAGGATACAATGTATAAAATTAGGCATAATGGATCATTCAATAAGCTAGTCAGAATCATAGCTTACTTGATGCGCTTCCGAAGAGGAAAAGGACACACCAGTCAAATTATAGAGTTCAATGAACTCCAAGAAGCAAAAAAAATCATTGTCCGCAACGATATGATTTTGTTGACGACATCAAACAAATTAAAGGGCTAAAGGAACCGCGAAGAGAAAGTGCCATTAAATCTTTAGCCCCTTTTCTGGATCAGAATGGCATCTTGCGAGTAGGAGGTCGATTGGAAGCAGCTCATATATGCTTTTACCATACAACGATCCAATCGTAAAAATCTTATTTGATAAGGATAACATGCATTGCGGCCCCCAAGCATTGCTGACCATTTCAAGACAGCAATTCTGGACTATAAAGGTAAAGAGCATGGCAAGAACTGTTGTTCGAAACTGCATCAAGTGCACTAAAGCAAAACCAAAATTAATTGGTCAGATTATGGGAAATCTACCACCACTCCGCGTCACACAAGCAAGACCCTTTTTGAACTCTGGTGTTGACTACTGTGGACCTCTTAAGTTCTACTACAAAGTTCGTGGAAGGAAGCCCAACACAGCATATATAGCAATATTCTGCGACGTTTCATTAGTCGCCGTGGAAAGTGTCAAAGATTGCACTGTGATAACGCAACAAATTTTCTAGGAGCAAAAAACAAGCTACAAGAACTAGAGGATGCAATATACACAGAAAAGGCTCAATCTACAATAATTCAGGAATGCAATAATAGAGGAGTCCAATTTAAATTCATACCTCCTCGAGCACCACACTTTGGCGGACTATGGGAAGCTGCGGTAAAATCAGCGAAACATCTTCTATTAAAAAATGTTACAACGGCTAATCTAACATATGAAGAGTTGGAAACCGTTATAGTCGAGATAGAAGCGATACTCAATTCTCGTCCTTTAACGCCCCTATTAGATGATCCAAATGATATCACTGCACTAACACCAGGACATTTTCTTATTGGAGAACCATTAACCGCGCAAGCCGACAGTGAACCAACCCAGCAACCCAAAACACTAGGACAACGATGGCAAGCAGTGGTCTCGCGAATACATTCAACAGCTACAGCAACGTCAAAAATGGAGATGGTCGACAGCTAACATCAAAGAAGGAGCGCTGTTCATACTTAAAGAAGACAACACTCCAGTCTTACAATGGCCCATGGGTAGAATCGTTCGTTTACCATGGAAAAGACAATTTTGTAAGGGTTGTCGATGTGAAAACTACCAAGGGAATCTTTAACGCATGCAAAGCGAGATCATCAAAATACTGACTGATGTACGCCACAATACCATAAGTCCTCTGCTAGTGTCACCTCGGCAGCTAAAGGATCAATTTGACAAAATAAAAAATCATTTACAACCAGATCAAATGCTTCCAGCCACCCTAGAGAACATGCTCATGGCATACAAAATGATGAAAGCGGAAGGCACCGTAGTAGACAATCACGTTATTATTAAAATAACGTTGCCCTTGGTATCAACATCAACACTGGATCTATACCATCTGATACCTATACCAGCTACAAGTCAACATGGATTTCAAGTGTTCAAAGTTCAAACACCTTTCATTGCCATCAACAATTATCGGGATAAATTTGTGGAGTTGACTACGGAAGACATAGCAAACTGTCATCAAAGATCCACTAATGATTTCAATTGCTACAATAAACAATCACTGTTCTCTATCGACATGAGCTGCGAAATGCAACTGTTTCACAACAAAACGAATTCTTTCTGTCAGACTGAGAGAATTAATAAAACATTCATGTGGCAGAAAATGTATAGGATGAACCGTTGGATATTTGCAACAAAGACTCCATTAAAATTCTCTGCAGTCTGCTTCGATGGAGCTTCAAATGTCCAGTTACATAGTACTGGGACAATAACTGCAAAGGCAGGATGTACCAAACGCAACTCATTAATTACCGTAACCAGTCAAAGCGTCATGGAAACAGCATTGTTGACATCATATACCCGATTCGAAAACATGGAGGACAACAAACCGACCCAGCGACCGGTTACTACAACAACAAAATACATGGAAATCTTGGGCAACAATGAGCTTCAAGAACTACAAAGGAAACTTATACCAAACAAACATCTTCATCTTCCATACAACATCCAAACAATTGAGCACCAGCATATTGCAATGTACATCGGATTATTATTAATGATGGTCATGCTGGCAATTTACTGTGTTAAAAAATGGCGCATAACAAATGAATCACCTCAACGAGCCCAACCAACGACACCCAGAGATGAACACCATGCTAAAAATCAACCATTCACCAATAGATTAAATGATGGTTGAGTCAACATTCAACGGCCGGGAGGATGTACGATTTCACCAAGAGCAGCAAATCGTACGGGCTATGATAAGAAATAGGTTCACACCATCTGTCGAGCTGCTTACCTGCAGTAAGCAGATGCACCCGAGCCATGGTTGGTGATTAGAAATACGTTTTCACACCATCTGTTGAGCTGCCTGCAGTAAGCAGATAGTATCACAGGCAGGGTCATAAATAAGATAATTATAAGACATGTACACGCATAGATAATCATGGATTGTTTAGGTCAACTTGTAGATAGCATAACTAGTCCTAAACAAACCTTATAGCGTAAGAATTCTGTATATAAGCCATTCATTTTCAATTAACAAATCAGTAGGAAAAGAACTTCTTGGGTATTTACTTCGTCGTTGAGCCCAATTTATCCATAGTATCAATTGCGGCGACTTTTGCTACTGGTACATGAACCGGTAGCATATCAAAACATATTTTAGCGTAACAGGAAAACTGCAGTCACTTATTTCCTACACTAGTTCTTTATCGATGAAATTTTTAGAGAGTATTTGCTCGCTCAATGTGTGCTGATTAAGTCCAGGTTAACGGCAGCAATCCTCAACGCCTGGGGACTCTCACCGAAGCAGTACGGATTTAGGGCGGGCCGGTCCACCAGATGTAGTTGCAGCAGTGGTGCTTCTTGTGACTCTCGACGTAAAAAATTCGTTTAACTCGGCGAGATGGACAGCAATGATGGAGGCTCTGGAGCACAGTTTCGGGGTCCCGACTTATCTGCTCCGAATAATCGACGCCTACCTTGCGCAGCCCAGACTACTTTATGAGACCAGAGAAGGCGTCCGCAGAAAGGTGGTCACGGGATGGGCGGGGCAGGGATCTATACTAGGACCGGATCCTTGGAGTGCCACCTACGATGGCCTTCTAAGACTGGAAATGTGCAGATGACGTTGCTGCGCTGGTAGCAGCGCGAGCCCTGCAACTAGCACAGCTCAAACTCAATCAAGTGATGAGGACTGTCGGTAGCTGGATGGCGGAACATGGGCTAGCAGTGGCGCTGAACAAGACAAAATTGGTATTCCTGACCAAAAAAAGAATACCAGCGATCAGCTGAGGTCGAAACCTGCGTTCAAATACCTTAGCACAAATACCTTAGACCCCAAGCTGAGTTTCTTCCAGCAGATAAAACAGGCGGCAGACAAAGCTGCAGGTGCATGACTACGCTCAGTAGGCTAATAGCCAATGCCGACCTCTAGCAGACGCCGACTAACTATTGTGTTTTATATTAAGTAAAATAATCACAAACTTGGTGTAAACTTCGAACATAGGTGAACACAAAATAGTGCCTCATCTAAACATTTGGTGACCCGACGTGATCTTTATTTTACTTTTTTTGCATGGTGTTGTGTTGTTGTTAAAAAGTAAAAGTGAAAGGTTATTAACTTTGTGCTAACAATCATTCTATGCTTCTTTTGCATAACTCGCACACACATTCAACAGTTTCGTTCTCGTCTTAACTACAATCGCTTACACTCATTCGTCTTCGCCTGCCCGCCCGCACTCTTATTAATCTTATGGAGCTGGCCACGGACGCAAGGCCAAAATTTGACCAGCTCCGCTGCGAGGTGACATCAAAGCTTTCTCGCGAGCTTACCAATCTTCGTAAGACTTCTATGCTCCATTCAACTAAAATTCGCCATAACACGGACGAGCCAATTGGTAGCTTAAGGGGGCCAGCGCATCTCTCTAGGCTACCACAATTTCAGCTTCCTCGTTTTGGCGGTGCATATATCGACTGGGCTGTACAGGAATTAAGCAACGTGGAAAAGTTTAAGCATCTTAAATCATGCCTTACAGGACCAACTTTGGAAGCGTTTCGCGCCTTTGAACGCGATCACAGATGGCTGATTCACCTCATCACATTCAAATTGGATCAAGCGACATAGGAGAAGTGGGAAGAAGCATTGCCCCTGAAAGGTCTGCCGAAATGGACCGATATGGCAACATTTTTGCAAAAGAGATGCCGAATGATGAAAAAATTGGAATTCGCAATGCACACACCTGGCAAGCAGTTGGGCAAGCCTAGCGTACTAACTCGCAACGCGCTAATAATCAACAAAACTGAATTTTTTGTCCTATGCGAATCTGCTGAGCATCGTCTAGCAAAAGGTCCACAATATATAAATTTAGCTCCCACTTTGAGCTTAAAAGAAGCTAAATGGCTGCACATCTGCCTAAACTGCCTTCGCAAAGGGCATAGTCTGCAGCAATGCAAATCTGGTCACTGCAAACATTGCCAACAGAAGCATTATTCGCTGTTGCATATGGACCACGTCTCAGTTGCCCGACACAACACGTTCTCAAACTACATTACTTGGCTCCAAATCCACATCGCCACCTACACCCTTGAAGCAAAGCGAGGCCGACTACGTGCTGCTCGCAACAGCTATTGTACGTCAGAAATCGATCTGGTATTTTAATTCCTTGTAGAGCTCTGTTGGACTCAGCATCGCAGCTCATCACTACTCGTCTCGCTAACCAGCTACAGTAGCTTCAGAAAATTTTTCTTATCTGGTTACGAATAGCTGGCAGTCTGAATATTTTCGGAGTCAGACAAACAGATAAGATATATTATATATTAGTAATACGTTGAATTTTATATCGTGTTCTTTTTTCTATTTTCAATATGTTCCTCGGATTATTAGTCTTGACTTAAGTCGATTGTATTTCAGGATGTATATTTAAAATAAAAAATAATATAAATAAATCTGTCTTATCTTAATCGAGATTTCCCATGCTGAATATATTCGGCATGTTCCTCTTTAATTTTGAATTTGATATTCGTACCCAGTTTTTAAATTAGACCCTTTTAAGACATTTAGAACATAAATGTTGTTGCGTGTGAAAGATTATGGATAAGTCCTAAAAGACTTAAGTTAATATCGTATCGGTTATATCTTATCGCTTATGTCCTATCGCTTATATCATATCGCCTGTATCCTATCGCTTATATCGTATCGCTTATTTCGTATTTTTTTTGCTGTTTGTGGATGCTGTTTAAGTTTAAAAGACTCGTACTACTTTGCGCAAGAGGAACTTTTGACATAATAAACATCGCCTTAATCTCTACACAAAATCTTCAATTATAAATAAACTTTATGATACTTGACCCTTTACTGAAATAGAAGTGTTTGGAAAAAATATTTAGCACTTTTGAATAGCTGTGCCAAAAGGAGCGTAATTTGTGCAGATTAAGCACCAGACTAAGCACCAAACTAAGCACCAGACTAAGCACTAGACTCAAACTCAGAATCTCAGAGCCGATAAAAGTCAAGTCAGACAGCCGATGGTCAGAAGCATATACGTTCAATTCTTCAAAATTTTGAATTTTTATACCCTGATCCCATTAAAAATGGGAAAAAGGCTATAATGGTTTTGTGCAAAAGTATGTAACAGGCAGAAGGAAGCATTTCCGACCCCATAAAGTATATATATTCTAGCCATGTCCGTCCGTATGTATGAGCCAACCGATCTCAGAGACTATAAGAGCTAGAGACTCCAGATTTGGAACTTAAGCTCGCCTAATCCCTAGGCAGTACAAGTTTGTTTTCGATTTTTAATAACTCTTCCCGTTTCCGATATACACATGGGATCGATAACAATAACACCTGAAATTTGAAAAAAAAAATTAGATGGCATTTGAATTATTAATTAAAATAATAAAAATCTGTGAAATTTTTATTAATATCGGTTGAGAAACACCGGAGATATGGAAAATTAATGTTGAGTATGCAGTATGCGCGTACATACACACACATATACTTGCAAGCAGTGACGGTACGCGTAAAGTATAGGGATCAGGGTATCGTCTAGTCGGGATCCGACCCCATAAAGTTCAAACCGGGACCAGCACCAACACAAAGTCACAAAACTATTTATTTGCACAGAGTCCCGAAATTAATAACAAACGTAAAACGCACAAAATCAAAAAAACGAAGAGCACAAAAAAACACGTCCGTTGCCAAGCAAAGAGAGCGAGGGATATGATGATTTTACTTTTTTTCATGGTGCTGTGTGTGAAAGATTATTAACTATTGTGCTAATAATTATTCTATGCGTCTACTACATAATTCGATGCAAAGGATACAAACTCGCTCGCTCGGTAGGGTTTACGCTCTCGCACAAACACGCACACACGTTCAAACAGTTTCGTTCTCGGCTTAACTACAAACGCTTACACTCATTCGTCTCCGCCTGCCCGCCCGCACTCTTGCATTCGACTTTTACACAAGCAAAGGCAGAGTCAATAACTTATTGAATTAAACGCGTTATTAACTACTGAGCAGCGTTCGCATTTTGATGAAGCTGAATTGCAGGCTCGTCTGGATCTAATCAGCGAATTGCGGTCGAGTTTTGGTGGCATCGAGCCTTGACAAGATTAATCTCATGGAGCTGGCCACGGACGCAAGGTCAGAAGTTGACCAACTCCGCTGCGAGGTGACATCACAGCTTTCTCGCGAGCTCACCAATCTTCGTAAGACTTCTATGCTCCATTCAACAACAATTCGCCGTAACACGGACGAGCCAATTGCTAGCTCAAAGGGGGCAGCGCGTCTCTCTAGGATACCACAATTTCAGCTTCCTCGTTTTGGCGGTGCATACTTTGACTGGCTTGATTTCTTCGCCATGTACAACACCGTCGTCGGCTATGACAAAGCTATGGAATTGCTAAAAAATCGATTTGACAATAAATTTTTGCATTTACGGTCCATATTTTGGCTCGCTGGTGTTGAAAGGGGTTCGGCGAGAAATTTGCGTCAATTAAGTGACAGCTTTAATTCGCATCTAAGCGCGTTGCACGCAGTGGCATCTGCTCAGGATATCACAGATGGCTTGCTGATTCACCTCATCACCTCCAAATTGGATCAAGCGCCACAGGAGAAGTGGGAAGAAGCATTGTCCTGAAAGGTCTGCCGAAATGGACCGATATGGCTACATTTTTGGAGACGATATGCCCCATGATGAAAAATTTGGAATCCACCATGGTAAAGCACATACCTGGCAAGCAGTTGGTAAGCCTAGCGTAAGAACTCGCAACGCGCTAATAATCAACAGAACTCAATTTTGTGTCCTATGCGAATCTGTTAAGCATTATCTGGCCACGATGTATAAATTTAGCTCCCACCATATTCTACAAGGAAACTAAAAGGCTGCACCTTTGCCTCAACTGCCTTCGCAAAAGGCATAGTCTCCAGCAATGCAAATCTGCTAATCAGCTAATGGCTCAAATGAAGGATCATTTTCTGCAGTCGTAACGCAGAAAATATAATATCATTTGCCCACGCTCCAGAAAACCAAATTAGGCTTGATAGTTTCTGGAGACTGTGCTGTTCATAAGTACTCATCTTTAGCTGCAGCCATTGAGCCTTCAGATGTTGTACGATTAAGTAAAGCAGAGCTGGGAAATGGACAATTGTTGAGGCGCTGCATATACGCCATCGCATGAGGACGCGCTTTGTTAGCAGTTATTTCTCCGTAGTTATTCGCGTCTTGAGTCAGGCGAGTACACTGTTCGGCTCTCATATAAGGATCGCGTCGATGCACTTGGGGACTCGTACAATCGCGCCCTACGTCGATTCAACACACTGGAATCAAAGCTGGCGAAAAATGCATCTTTAAAGTCGCAGTATGTTGCATTCATGAAGAAATACATTGATTTGAAGCACATGACTTTAGCCTTCAAGCAAGCTGCCGTCCCGCAATATTTTTTGCGTTATTATTGCGTGCAGAAGCTAGACAGTACTACGACCAAGTTGCGAGTCGTTTTTGATGGCGCCGCAAAATCCACATCTGGAATTTTCCTAAACGATTTATTATTCGCAGGACCATCTATACAACCGAAAATATTCACCACTTTACTTTAGAACTGCGGCATTTTTAGCTATGCGATCTGTGCAATTCTTACGACGAAGAAAGCTCGCTGCCCTTTGCGTCGAAAATCATTTGTAGGGATTTTTACGTTGACGACTTAATCACTGGAGCCGACAATCTCGAAGAAGTTATTGAAACTCGTCAGCAGGTCAAGGAACTGCTTGGTAGAGGACACTTTCCCATACGCAAATGTTTTTCAAACGAAACTCCTTTGGATGGCGAGCTAGAAGCGGACTGCAAAAAAATGGTGAAGTTTGACGATGGAACCGATGTCAAGAAGGCCCTGGGATTGGCTTGGGTCAATCAGTCAGTACTCTCAGTCTCATACAGCATTGTAACAAAGCGTACAATATTGTCTACAATCGCCAAATTCTACGACCACCTCGGGTTAATATCTCCCATCATCACAAAACTAAAAATTTTCTTACAGACTCTGTGGAACAAAAAACTCAATTGGGACGAAGCCCTTCCCCAGTCTCTACATTCTGCTTGGGTTGAGCACATCTCTCAAATAGCTGTAGCTGGCACGCTAAAATTCCCACGTTATGTTTTGCAACTACTCTCATCATGGGAAATACATGCGTTTTGTGATGCAAGTCTTGCCGCATACGGCACCTGCGTTTATGTGCGAACAGAAGCGCTGGGTGCTTACTCGACGCATCTTTAAAGCTCTAAGTCAAGAGTCTCACCACTCAAAACACTTATTCCCAATAATTCCCAAGCTGGAGCTAGCCGCCGCACATCTACTATCAGAGCTCGTCTCCAGCATCGCTCAATGCGTACCGCACTCCTGCCAGTTTTATTGTTGGTCGGACTCGACCATTGCACTCTCTTGGATTCGATAAGCGCCATCTGAATTTAATATTTTTGTATTGTTCCTTGAACCCAGCCGACATATTATCACGTGGCTGCGGAGCACGAACTCTTGGAATCGGATCTTTGGCGTGAAGGACCTGCCTTTCTACGCTCATCTACTGCTGATTGGCCGTCGGAAAAGCTTGACATATCGTACAGATGCAAGTACCAAAATTATTTTGGCAAAATGCAACGAGTCTTTGGATACATAAGCAGGTTCGCTCAGCTCAAGACGAAGGATCAAGGTCGATCCAAGGGCCCACTCACAGTCGACGACATAAAAACGGACACACATCTTCTACTTAGAGGAATACAATTAATCCACTTCGCCGAAGAGCACAAGGATCTGCTCAAAGGGAATCGCGTACCATCAAAATCGAAGCTCACATCGTTAAATCCGATTATGGACAGCTCCGGAATAATTCGCGTTGGTGGTCGTCTTTAGAATTCGTTTTTGGATTAAGAGGCAAGGCACTCAATAATCCTGCCAGCTCAACACCCCGTCACCATAGCCGGATGAAGCCCAAGCTTCTCGAGCACATCATGGCCCCGTTACCATCCGATCGAGTGCAACCAGGGCGCCCATTCTGCACAACTGGAATTGGTTTTTGTGGACCATTCCTTAACGAGTCAGAAGTCAGGAACAAGGCCGCCCAAAAAGTGCCGCAAATCAATATTTGTGTTCTTTCCTACCAAAGCATTACATTTTTAAGTGGTGGAGGACTTGTCAACCCCATCGTTTATCGCTGCCTTGAAAGGGTTCATCGGCATAAGAGAGAAACCCAATTCAATCTGGTCTGACAACTCAAAAAACTTTGTTGGAGCACGGAACGAACTACTGATTTTAAGCGACCCTAACGTAAAGGAGCTTTCAAACTTTTGCCTCTCGGGTGGAATCAACTGGAACTTTATTTCGCCTCGGTCTCCTCATTTTGGTGGTTTGTGATAGGCCGCGGTAAAATCGAAATTTCTTAGGAGTTCTCACTCCTGGTCATTTTTTGATTGGAGCCCCATTCGCCACAATCAACGAACCGGACATAACGCACATAGACATCAATCGCCTATGTCGCTGGCAGCGCGTTTGTCAAATGCTGCAGGCATTCTGCCGCAAATGGAGCACCAGCTATTTATCACTACTTTAAGAGCGTTCAAAGTGGCGCTCATTGACACCTAACCTGATGACCAATGCAATCGTTGCATTGAAGGATGACAACGTGCCACCCCTTCAATGGCGTCTGGCCGGGTCGAGAGCACTATTTCTGGACCAGACGGCGTCTCACGAGTTGCAATAGTCAAAATTGCAGCGGGCACCGTCAACGTGAGAGGCAGCAGCAGCTAACAAATAATTTCAGCTTAACTTGCGCATCTCTAATTGTCGTCATTGCCTTTCACATGCAAGTTTATCTAATTGCATAGACAACACTTCGTCTGGCTGCTTGGCAAGGCTTATCTTATTCTCTCTCTTAGTATCGAATTGTCACGCGCATTATTTTAGTGGAAATTTAATGTGCAATAAAAACGCCGCCTATTAAAAACAATTGTTAAGCAAATTAAACCCTGAATAAACGAAAGAAACCAATGTAAAACTATCGTGTTTTATATTAAGTAAAATAATCACAAACTTTCTGCAAACTTCGAACATAGGTGAACACAAAACAATGCCTCCTCTAAATAACCATTTTACCGTTTTTAGCCAATTATAATGGGTTCAGGGTATAAGAAGAAGAATTATTTAAAGATGCGCTGAATAATTGGAATGTAATATTTGATTTTATAATACGTAAATGGTAAATTGGATCGGAGAAAAACTTGCCCTAGAATATTAATATTTTATTTTTTTGTTGAACCAAAACCTTAGGATAAATGGAACCGGTTCCGGACTTGCGTGCAACTCTGCTTCTTAAGTGGTCCAATTTAATATATATATAATGATTTATAAATTCAATAATAATGGCGATGCTACTTTGGGGGTAAAACTGCATGCGCTGGGCTCTTTGCTTGTAAATAATATCATATATATTTTATTTTCAGATGGCGATTGAATGGTACAATTATGTTAATATAATAGATGAAATGCTGGCTACCGCTTTCTTAACTAGTGCTCGTAATTCTCTGAGCATGATATGCTCTATTTTACACCGTGAATCGGATATAGCAGCATCTCCTGTTCTTGTTATGGAGTCAGATATTAAGGACCGGCATATAAATTTGAATCCTAATATGAAGACCGTTTCCGTATTAATTAAAGGAATAGTATGCAAAATACAAAGTATTCTTCAACAGTTTCCTCGAATTGGCAATAAAATGAAGTTACCAAAGGAACATCAATCCATTCCATTCGCAAAAGCATTCCGAGAGGATACTGAGTGTGTAGAACTTACTTTAAATTTAGAAGCTGAAGTGAATCATCAACGTGATGAAGTAGACAGATATATTTCTTTTTGGGGCTGTCACCGCGCTTTATGGGAAACGACAGAGAGAACATTTATAAAACGAGTCAAAGCTACAGATCTTTCAGCAGATGTTTTTGAATCGTTTATTAAATACTATAGCATTTTAGCTGATGAAGTATCCTTTGTAGATGCTATATCGCATGTGTACTTCATCCTGATGAATCAAAACTATATAAAAAACTCTATTCTTGACTACATAGAGAAGTGGCAAACATTAAACATAAAAATTCTTTTAACTCATTCATTTTACTTAATACAAGGTAAGAATCAAAAGATTTTCAAATTAAATATAATTTGTTTTCAGTTTTCTATAAATATTAGATTTCATAATAAAATATAATTCATTTTAAATATCTTAAGGAATATATCGGTATATGCGTCGCAATTGCAGAAAAATTATGATGACCCCAAGAACGCTAAAAGAGTCACTATCAGCAAAAGACTATTTTGAACGATTAATGAAAGAAGCGCCACTTAAGCAAGCTACTTTTTCAAACGTATTGGACCTTTTTGGTCTTATAGATAAGTACCAGGTGGACATTCCAGATAAAATTCGGCAACTAGTTGAAGGTCTACAATCAGCCTGGCTGGATTATCTAAAAAAATTGGGAGATTCTGATGAGATGCTCGACAACACTCGTGATGAGTTTAAAAAAATTTTGTTAAATCAGGCTGAACAATTTAAAATTATCCTTAAGGAATTTCTTAATGATTTTTACTTAAAACTTCCTACGGCTGTAAACATGTAATACTCTTTATTAGCGAATACCATATTCATTAATCGGTAAATTTCTCCTTTTACAGAAATCCTAAAATAGCTCTTAAATTTTTAAAAATTATATTCCTTAAAGTGAGGGATTGCATTAAATTTGAAGAAAGTTTGAAAAGTGATTTATCAGTATTTAATGTCAATCAACCTGACAGTTTAGATCTTCAACAGCTTAACAATGAGGTTAAAATCGTGCAGAATATTTGGCAACTCATCCTTAACTGGCGAACGAGCTGGGAGGATTGGAGAAGTGGCAGTTTTTGGAAAATAAATATTGATGAAATGGAGGATAAGGCTCTTAGCTTGTATAAGGAATTTACCATACTTAATAAACTGTATTATGATCGGCATTGGGAGATGCTAGATGCAACAACAAAATCTATTGACAGTTTTCGTCGTACATTGCCTTTAATAACAGCTTTAAAAAATCCAAATATGCGTGAACGACATTGGAACAGAGTCCGCGATGTAATGCAAGTGTAAGTCTTATACAAATAATAAATTATAGCTAATGTTTATTTAAATCAAATGAAAAGTTGAACTTTGGGCGTAACCAACTGTAAAATACTCTTATACCATTATTAAAACATTTGGTAAATGGTTTTTTGCAAAGAGGCGCAATTGACCGTAAAATACTAGTATAGAAACATTTGGGTATACTATTTCCCCGTATCGCCCCAGATTTTACACTTTTTTTTGAACATTGCACAAGAAGTATATACACTTCACAGTTTATTTGCGCAAGCAGTATTCAAGATTGTTGTTGTCGCTTCTGCTGCTACTGTGGTTGCTGTTGTAGTTTTAGTTCCTAGCGTCATCGCGGCTACTCACCAGTTGCTTATTAAAATAAAATAAGTAAGAAGCCAAGCAAGCTAAGTAAGCATTATTTTTTAATTCATTGGTTAATATACATGTCTACGATTATACACGGCAAGCTTTCGCCTCATCAACACTGCTAGCGACTCTACAGGCGGGTACGTAACCGACCCTTGGATGCATTTCTTTCTGGCTTCCTTCTCTGTCCATTGTCTGGAACTTGTCCTGTTGTTGTCGCTGCTCGATGCGTTATAGAGCTCCGATGCCTAACGTTCGTCGATTGATATCATGGAAATAACAAGGACTGCAGGGACTAATAGCACTTAGACGACACGGGGCTTCAATTCATCGTATATAGCTGTCCAAAATCATTTCTGAACACAACCAAATCATTTCTGAATACACGATCGTCGACCTTAGGGCGTGCGAGAGCTCTTTTTGGATAACTGCTCAATGTGCTTGCGGAAGCAGAGCGTGTGTGAGTGTACGCACATACTGCTTACGTGACTAAACTTCAATTTTCCATTTCTTCAGAGTTTCTTATACGATTTCAGTAAAAATTTCGTAAATTATCTGTTGAAATTAAATTGGGCTACGCAACACGAAACCTGATTTGAAGTGTCGTAAGTCTGGTTGACCTGATTACAACCGATCTATTATCGAAGTATCGTGAGCGCATTAAGTGTATAATATAATCGCGCCACGAAAAGGAGCACGTAAGTGAACGCCATCTAATAAAAAGCACAAGTATTTTGACTACGACTCATTGATATTAAATGAGCAGTTTTTAATCCATAGAAATTAACAACAACAGTCTATGGCCATAGGGATTAAGTAAAACGCAGAGAACTTGAGTCGCGTTGATAATAAAAGAAATAAATGTGCTGTGTTTTGTGTGTTGTAAGACTTTATGTAAACCATAACCTGAGGCTACTCGAGTTGCAAAGAGGAAAAACAAGGAGACGAGCTTTGGCTCGATATGCCTAAAACAAAAAAACTAGTGACTTCTCTTACTTTCTGGCTTTGGCGGTGTCTGAAGCTGGTGGATGACACCCGCCTTCTATACCCTACCAAACCATGAACTTTAATAGCGGGATATTTTTGAAGTCCTCAAAAAATTACATTACTACCGTTTTTGTTACCATGCCAACAGGACATGTTCAACCTAGTACTGCATAGTGTAAGTTGTATAAAAAAATTACAAAAATAAATTCAGTTTCATTATCCTTGGTTTAGATTCTTAATTTATTTAAAAAAAATTGATTTTGAAGAATTAATATTGTTAAAAAAAAATTTTGCTAACACCTTTTGTTCACCTATGTTCGAAATCTGCAGAAAGTTGTAATAGTTATTCATTTATTGCTTTCATTTATTTCAGCTTAACTAGCTTAGCTTAACTTTTATTATTATTGCGCGTGACAACTATATGCTAACGCGCAACCGTAACCGACGAATGTATAACAAGGAGTTTGTGATAGAATTGGATAAGCAATGCCAAGCAGCCAGAAGTGTTATCTATGCAAATGAGATATACACGCATGTGCAAGGCAAAGAGAACAATTAGAGATGCGTTATAAGTTATGTTAAGATTTAAATTTGGGTGCTTAAAATATTAGTAAGCTGTTGCTGCCTACGACATGCTCCCCCCGTTGGAAGCGCAAGGGTTCCAACTGACTTGGTCTCAAGGAGCCGCAGTTGCGCTGGCGTTGTCGCTGGAAGTTTCTTCTTGTGTTGTGCCTGCTGTACTTGCGTTTGTGTTTGCTGCAACTGTTGCTGCAGCTGCTGGATTTGCGCTTGCTGCTGCTGATGCTGAATTGTTGCGAGGGCTGCTTGCTGCTGGGGCGTCGGCTGACGCATTGGCTCCGGCGTACCGGCCAACGCTGGCGAGGATTGTGCGAATATGTCTGCGGAGTTGTTGCCATTGCCATTAGCTGCAGCTGACGCTTGTAGATGTGGGTGCTTATCCGAATGCGCATCTAAAGGCTTGACAGCTGCAGCTAAAATTTGGTCTTCTGGCCAATTCGGTCTTCTGGAGCGTTGGCAAGTGATTTGCAAGTCGAACTTGCCCAACGCAAAGCAAGTCGAAGAATATACCAGCGCCAATTAGCATGTCGATCCTTTGACCCTTGTAAAAGAGTGGGTGAGCGAGGTGCAGGTTTATGGGTATATTCCAGCCGGTGGTGTTTATGTCGAAGTGTGGCTGATGATCCGTTATTTTCTGCGTTACGGCTGCAAAAAAGTTTCCTTCATTTGAGCCATTAGCTGATTGTGCGAAAATATCAGCTGATTTGTTGAGCGATAGCGACGATTCGCCTATGCCTGAAACTGCTATGCTCGAATGGCGTAGATCCAACTGAAGCTGGTTAGCGAGACGTGCTGTGACGAAGTTAAGCTGCGATGCTGAATCCAGAAGAGCTCGGCAGGGAACAAAGGTGCCAGATCGATTTCTGACATATACAATAGCAGTTGCAAGCAGCACGTAATCAGTCTCGCTCTGTTTCAAAGGTATGGGTGGCGATGTGGATGTGGAGACGAGTGATGCGGATGTGGAGACGAGTGATGCGGATGTCTTCTGGCAATGTTTGCAGTGACCAGACTTGCATTGCTGCAGACCATGCCCTTTGCGAAAGGAGTTGAGGCAGAGGTGCAGCCGTTTAGCTTCTTTGTAGCGCATGGTGGGAGCTAAATTTACGAATCGTGGGCATCTTGATAGGTAGTGCTCAGCAGATTCGCATAGGGCACACGATTGGGTTTTGTTAATGAGAGTGGCGCGAGCTTGTATGTTGGGCTTGCCCACCTGCTTGCCAGGTGTGTGCGTTTCCATGGCGAATTCCACGTTTTCCAACATACGGTATCTCGTCTCCAAGAATGTGGCCATGTCGCTTTATTTCGGCATACCTTTCAGGGGCAATGCTTCCTCCCATTTCTCCTGCGTCGCTTGATCCAATTTGGATGTGGTGAGATGAATCAGCAATCCATCCGTTATTTGCTGCGCAGATGCCATTGTGTGCAACGCGCGTACATGCGAATTGATGCTGTCGCTTAGTTGACGCAGACTGTTCGCCGAACCCCTTTCAACACATGTGAGCCTGAAAGTGCAACAATTTATTATCGAATCGGTTGATTAATAACTCCATGGCTTTTTCATAATTAGCTTCCGTTGGTTCGAAAGCGCGAATCGCTTCCAACGCTGGCCCTGAAAGGCATGATCGGAGATGCTGGAACTTTTCCACGTTGGATAGTTCCTCGTTTTGACCCACGACAGTATTTTACATGGCGAATAAAACAGGACAGTCAATGTATGCGCAATGTATGCGCCGCCAAAACGTGGAAGCTGAAGTTGTGGTAGCCTGGAGAGACGCCCTGCGCCTTATGGAGTACCACTTGGCTCGTCCGTGTTGCGCCGAATTGTTGTTGAGTGCAGCATGGACGTCTTACGCAGACTGGTTAGCTCGCGAGAAAGCCTTGACGATACCTCGCAGAAGAGCTGGTCGAATTGTGGCCTTGCGTCCGTGGTCAGCTTTAACGCGTTGAGTTGCCGATTTACTGATTCCGCCTTTGCCTTGTAAAAGTCGTAATCTGAGGGCGGAGCCGCGGTTTGTTTTGACTCGTTCACAGACATTTTTATTTAAATTGGTCACGATGCACTCACGCGATCAGCACTGTCGAATTTGCGCGTATGTTGTTAACGAAACAACTGATAAAAGAAATGCGCAAGGGATTAACGGCAGATGTAAGTCACTGACCGCTGCGTTACCGAACGTTCTAGCGCAGCGCGTTGCTGAGCGTTTGTGTGTGAGCAGCCAACTGCATTATTAACAATCTTGCGTGAATGCAAGAGTGCAGGCGGGCAGGCGGAGACGAGAGATTGTAAGCGCTTGCAGTTAAGCTGAGAGCGAAACGTTTCAAAAGTGTGTGCGTGTTTGTGCAAGAGCGTGAATGTTAGCGAGCGAGCGCGTTTGTGGTCTTTGCATCGAATTATGCAGAAGACGCTTTGAATAATTATTAGCACAATAGTTAATATTATTCACACACTTTACACTTTAACAACACAACACCATAAAGCAAGTAAAACTAAATCACGTCGGGGTCACCAAATGTTTAGAGAAGACACTATTTTGTGTTCACCTATGTTTGAAATCTGCAGAAAGTTTGTGATTATTTTACTTTATTACTCAATTATTGCTTTCATTTATTTCAGTTTAACTAGCTTAGCTTAACTTTTATTATTATTGCGCGTGACAACTATATGCTAACGCGCAACCGTAACCGACGAATGTATAACAAGAAGTGTGTGATAGAATTGGATAAGCAATGCAAAGCAGCCAAAAGTGTTATCTATGCAAATGAGATATACACGCATGTGCAAGGCAAAGAGAACAATTAGAAATGCGTTATAAGTTATGTTAAGATTTAAATTTGGGTGCTTAAAATATTAGTAAGCTGCTGCTGCCTCCGACAAGGGGTAACTTTAATTAAGAATTTTTTTTGTGTGTTTAGTTATTAATAACAGGTAGCTATAATTTTAATAACTAATTAATAGATAATAATTTTTAATTAAATTTTCACTTATTTAGTTGGGTGTGCGCTGCAAAAGCAGTTAAGACAAGTAAGAAGGCTTTAGTTTTAGAGAAATCTCGACTAGACGATACCCTGAACCCTATACTTAAGGCGTACAGTCAGTGCTTGCAAGTATGTGAGTATGTGTCTACGCGCATATGGCTTACTGCATACTCAACATCAATGTTCCATATCTCCGGTGTATAATAATTTCACAGATTGTCATTATTTTGTTTAATAGATTTTGTTTGTATCGATCCCATATGTAAACCGGAAACGGAATGAGTTATTGAAAATCGAAAACAAACTTGTACTGCCTAGGGATTAGGCGAGCTTTAGTTCTAAATTTGAAGTCTCTAGCTTTTATAGTCTCTGAGATCGACGCGTTCATACATACAGACGGACAGACGAACGGACAGACGGACATGGCTATATGTTGATGCTGATCAAAAGTATATTTACTTTATGGGGTTGGAGATGCTTCCTTCTGCCTGTTACATACTTTTGCATAAAGCCATTATACCATTTTTTATTGGGTTCCCGACTAGACGATACCCTGATCCCTATACTTTACGCGTACAGTCAGTGCTTGCAAGTATATGTGCGTGTGTGTACGACCATACTGCATACTGCATACTCAACTTCAAGGTTCCATATTTCCGGTGTTTCTCAACCGATTTTAATGAAAATTTCACAGATTGTTATTATTTTGATTAATAATTCAAATGCCATCTAAAAATTTTTCAAATTCTAGATTTTATTGTTATCGATCCCATGTGTATGTCGGAAACGGGATGAGTTATCGAAAATCGAAATCAAACTTGTACTGCCTAGGAATAAGGCGAGCTTAAGTTCCAAATCTGGAGTCTCTAGCTCTAATAGTCTCTGAGATCGACGAGTTCATACATACAGACGGACAGACGGACATGACTATATCAACTCGACTGTTGATGCTGATAAAGAATATATATACTTTTTGGGGTCGGAGATTGCTTCCTTCTGCCTGTTACATACTTTTGCACAACTTTATTTTACCGGTTTTTCCCATTTTTAATGGGATCAGGGTATAAAAAATTATAATGCCTGTCTGTTGTCACAAGGGCTGCCAAGTTCGCGCCAATACGAATATGGCTTTTATTGGCTACTGTGTGTGCCCAAATGTCGCACAAGTGCTAGCCTTAATGGCCGTGTCTTCTTACTTGTTTTTTTTGTTAATTTGTTCAGTCACTTCAAATAATTTTTTATCAAATGAAAGGTCTGGTTTGAATTATATATGTGTCTACCACTTATGCATACTTACTCGTTAATGATGAGATCGAAGATGTAAAACATGTATGTAGGTGTGAGCTACATACAGACTACAAGAGAGTTACTTGATGAATTTAAGCGGGAATTGTTTTATTCTTATTTTTTTTTGTTATGATTTTGCGATGCACTCATATTACTGTACATTTATATTAATATATAAATAAAAAAAAACATAACTTCAATCGGCGATGCATATGTTTTGTTTGTGTATGTTTGAAAGGAAGTATTCAGTACATAAACTGACTACTAAGTGGCGTCGCAACTAGCACTTGTAACTAGGTGGACTACGGAGAGAAAGGTCCTTCGATGCGCACAGTAAGTGCGATGGTAGAAATGAGTGAATAGTATTGAATGCGGTGATGCTACGACACTAAAACACTAACTTTATTAACGAAAAAGTCACAATATTTATAGGTAAAAATAGCTTAGTCTACATGTTCATGTTGTCAGTTAAATTGGGTTATTGAGTTCTCAGCAATTGCTTGCTTATGCAGAATTGCATATTTTGCAACTACCGGGTTGGCTGACCGCTGCGCTAATAACGCATATTGTGCAGTCGGCGATATTCTGTGTAGTTAGCGATATTTTGTCGCTAAGAGTTTTCTGACCTATGGTATCGAATACAAGTTTAATTAATCAACAAAAATGTGGTAATGTGTATGGTTTTGAGATAGTTTTAATTGTGTTGACAATTGTGTGTCATTTCTTATATAATTGGTTTATGCTTTATGATTTAAATGCGTGTTGACTTGTGTGCACCTAAACATTCTCCCGGCCGTTGAATCGGTGATCAACCATCATCTACATCCAGTGTGAATCGTCTTGGGGATGTTAATGACACGGCTGTGTTGGCAGCCTCATTCCTTGTAGCTATTGGTTGCAAAGTCCAGAAGCGTTTCTTCCGTAGTGCATAGGCAAATAGCACTAAGACGGATACCACCAAAGCAGCATAGGCGGCGATCTGATGATGTTGTACTGAACTTATTTGGTCGGGCAGTTCTTGCTTGTTGAGTGCGTTCAATTTAAGCTGCAAGTCGTCCAGATCGTTATCTTCGTGTACCTTGTTCTCTGACATGTTGAGTTTTGGTAGAGGTCTTTGAGTTGTGTCTGGCTTGATTATTTCGCCAAAGTGAGCATAGCCTTTTTTCACTTGGCTTATAATGACGTTGAAAGTGCTGATGCTTATTTCTGAGTTGCGTGCAGTACAGCCTGATGATGTATAGTATATGGGGTTCCATTGCATACGGCTTGTAGTTCCATTACAGGATGTGTTGCAAAGATCCAATTATTAGGATGGTGCGTTTTTGCCCATACCATCTTAGTTGCTCTGTGAGCTACTTGACACATGGTTGGTGTTTTGTTGTTAAAGAGTTGAAATTCACACCGATTGTCGGCATTAAACATAGCTTGGTGGTCAAATCATATGTATTCTTCATTTGGTAACGTAAGGCAACGGTGTAGATCATCTGTTTATGTGGTAGTATTATTCTAAATATTATCAAATCGCTCGCTCTCTTTGCTTAGCAACGGACGTGTTTTTTTTGTGTTTAATTTCGCGACTCTGTGCAAATAAATAGTTATGTGACTAACAACAATACAACAACGAACTGCAGTCAAAGCTCATTGCTTAAGTTGCTTAGTTTGCTTTGCCCTGCTAGTATTTTGTTTTTGTATTTTCATACTTGCACTCTTTCAGTTTTTCTGTGCTCGCTCTCTGTGCATAAAACCGTTTTTGGATCTCACTTTCACGCTCTTTTGTGTTAGTGCTGGTCCCGGTTTAAATTATTCCGTTGTTGTTGCTTACGGTTGCTGCGCTCGCGACGGTACGTTTTTGTTTGTGTTTTGGTTTGTGAGTATTTACAAGCGTATTCTTACTATTAACCCTAGGGTGGTCTTTCTTTTTTGAGCAGTATTTTTGTTCAATCATTAATTTAAAAAAAAAAAAAAATTTTATTTGTGTCTCTCCTATTTATTGCATTTTTATTTGTTTATTTATTTGTTTTTATTTTGTTTATATTTTTTTAATTTTTTTTTTTAACAAAATAAAAAGAAATTTATATAACAATGGTTGTCTGCTGTTTCAAGGGCTGCCAAGTTCGCACTAATACAAAGATGGCTTTTATTAGCTGCTGGATGTGCCCAAATGTCGCTCATGAAAAATGTGCTGGTCTTAACGGCCGAGTCATCGACTTGATGGGCACTACTAATTTAGAGTGGCATTGTTGGTCTTGTTTGGAGCGGAAAAAAGACATGGCAAACTTTATGGAGACTCAGCTTGGCTTTGAGGGAGTTTTCGGCCAATTGAAAAAATTGTGCGATAATTTCTCAATTGTGCAGAGAAACTTTCAGGAGAAAAATCACTTGACTGATTCTCCTAAGCGCAAAAAAGCCAATGTTGGGCCGTCATCGGGACCGGTCATGTCTGAAATTCAGCCAAACAATCCTGAGACCAAAAATAAAAATAGGCTAAAAAACAATTCTTCTGCCCCAGTCCCCATAATTAACGAGATAACGGATGTTAACGCTATAGTACCTATGGATGTTGTTTCATCTAATCCCAGTCCTTCGGTCTCTTTGGTGGTGAGTAGAGTTGACGTAGCTCAACCAAACAAACCTAATATACCCATAGAGCCAAATATTCCATTAGATAAAAATGTATCTTCGGTTGAAGACATAATTAAAAAATTTGTAGCCGTTCCACCTAAAAAACAAGTATTTGTTTCAAGGCTTCCCCCTGATTTGACATCAGAAGATGTCACGGTCTATATTAAGGCCAAATCGAAAGCCAATTTCACGGTGGAGAAATTCAAATTTAATTATACTAGGAATATCTCGTCGTTTAAAATCAGTGTCTCGAGTCAGGACTTTAGCTCTATATGTTGCAAAGAGTTTTGGCCGGAGCACATTGTTGTTAATGAATATACTGCCAGGAAAAAAAAATCGGCCTCCGATTTTATCTCCCACTCCAGTAGCTTTGCCTAAATCTCTTTCCGAAACTCGGTCTCCTATTGTATCTCCCACCCCAGTAGCGTTGCCTCAAACTCTTCTCGTTTCTGATAGTTCAAAAAACTAACAGCTTCTTTGGTACTTGGCTATCAGAACGTTAGAGGTATTTGTAGCAAACTCAGTAGTTTGTATCTTAATAGCCTTGCATTTCCTTTTCATGTCATTGCCTTAACTGAAACTTGGTTAAGGCATGACATTCTTAATTCTGAAGTAGTATGCAACAGATACTGTATTTATAGAAAAGACCGTACACTTCGACGTGGCGGAGGTGTGCTTATTGCTGTTGATGAAAATTATTTTTCGGAGACAGTAATAGTAGGTGGTTCTATGGATATAGAATTTGTTGCTGTTAAGTTGACTTTTAATGGTGTTGGTGTTTTTATAACTTGTTCGTATATACCCCCAACCTCAGATAACTCTGTCTACAATGCTCATTTGTCTGCTATAATGTCCGTTTCTTGCATGCTTTCCGATCGCGATATCCTTGTAGTTCTCGGTGATTTTAATATTGCTGAAGTTACTTGGAGTTCTTGTTCCGACTCTGGCGCACTGACCCCCTCGGCACAGAATGAATTCTTGATTAATTTACTTGGGATATCATTGAATCAAATAAATGATATCCCAAATTCTCTTAATAAAATGCTTGATCTGGTTTTTGTTTTGGATCCGTCCTCCTCATCCATTACCCGATCACAACCCATATCTTATCCAGAGGATTTATACCACCCAACGTTGGAGGTGTCGATCACTTTACCCTACCGGGGGCTATGCCCCAGTAGAAATCGTTTAAGCCGAGTACGTCAATTTCGGAAAACCGATTTCGCAAAACTTACTCGGCTCCTGGCCCTGACTGACTGGTCTACCCTTTACGGGTCTGACAATTTGGACGTGGCAATCAGTATTTTTTATAATACTTTAAATTTTTTACTTGATTTGTGTGTCCCTTATGGAACGCCGAACAGGTCAAACAAACCTGTGTGGTTTACCAGAGAGTTGACTATTCTGAAAAACCGTAAATCGAAACTCTACAAGAGTTTCAGAAAATCAAGCTCTTAGTTAGCTTGTTCTGCATACTTGATTGCTCGTTCCAACTTTTCAGTCCTCAATAACAAATGGTACAGGAATTACCTGACTAGGTGTAGATTACAGTTTCAGCAGGATCCTAAACGGTTTTTTGATTTCGTTAATGCGAAACGCAAGACATCGACTCTTCCATCTAATATATTCTTTGATAAAATGAAAGCCAATTCAGATCAGGCCATTGCCGATCTATTTGCTGAATTTTTTCAAACGACCTATAGCCCTTGTTTTCAACCAGTCGTCACGCCTTATCCCTATCAGCTTAATGCCTCAAATTGCATTTTTATACCGGAAATCACAGAGAGCTCACTACTTTGTGATCTTCTGGTTATAAAGCCCACATTTTCTCCAGGACCTGATGGAATACCAAGCTGTGTGCTTAGGTACTGTGCTCAGGATCTTGTAAGACCTTTGCATAAAGTTTTTAGTATGTCCGTAGAGCTATGCTCTTTCCCAAAAATTTGGAAAGAGTCTTATATTATTCCTTTGCACAAAAAAGGAAACAAATTTAATGCTCAAAATTATAGGGGTATCTCCAAGTTGTCTGCTATTCCTAAGATTTTTGAGAAACTAATAACCTCTCATCTTCAACATCTTTGTAAATCTATGATTTCACCGTGCCAGCACGGGTTCATGAATCATAGATCTACCTCTACTAACTTACTAGAATTCACATCATTTGTTATTAAGGGCTTTGAAGACAAATTGCAAACTGATGTTATTTTCACTGATTTCAGTAAGGCTTTTGACTCTGTAAATCACCTCCTGTTAATTTATAAACTTAAACTTTTGGGCTTTCCCAATAATCTTATCCTTTGGATTCAAGATTATTTAACTTCTAGAACTCACTTCACACTGTTCATAAACGACCTTCCGTCTGTTATTAATCATTCTCGGTTACTAATGTATGCTGATGATGTAAAATTATGCATGTCAGCTGCAAGTCTTCTGTCTGGTCATAGACTGCAAAGTGACTTAGACAATTTTCAAACTTGGTGCAGAGTAAATTTACTGCATCTCAATTGCAGTAAATGCAAAGTTATGTCTTTTTATAGGCGAATGCCTTTTTTTAATATCTATCTTCTGGATAACCTACCATTGGATCGGATTGATTTGGTTGAGGATTTGGGTTTCTTAATGGACCCAAAGCTTAAGTTTGACAAGCATATTGCTTTAATCTCAAATTGAGCATCAAGTGTCTTGGGGTTCATTAAACGCTGGTCGAAGGAATTCGACGACCCCTACTTAACAAAAACTCTTTATGTGTCTCTTGTCCGCCCTATTCTTGAATATGGATCTTGTATATGGTATCCCAAATACAGGACTCATCAGGATAGAATAGAATCGGTACAAAAACAATTTTTGCTCTTTGCCCTTCGGGGTCTTAACTGGGACAATAGTACTAATTTACCTGCTTACCACAGTAGACTTTAACTAATAAATGTTCCCTCTCTTAACCATCGTAGAACTATGCTAGCAATAACCTTTTTTCACAAATTAATAAATGGTGAAATAGATTCCCCCATACTAGTTAACCAAATTAACTTTGCTGTACCTATTAGAAGTAGTAGACATTTTTTACCAATAGCCCTGCTTGCTTTTCTAACTATGCTATGCATTACCCTTTTCGGATCTTATGTTCAGTATATAACGATCTTTCCCACCTTATTACTAGTACCACTTCTGCATGCTCTCTAAAAAAAATTATGGTCGGATGGGCGGGAGGTGGGTCGCTTTATGCTTGAGTCCGCGCGTTAACAAGCCGGTGCTTGGTATCGTTGGGCCACTTGAATGTACTGTCCGTTAGTACATCTACGTCCAATAATAATAATTACATGAGAGTCGGTGACAGTGCCTTCTGCTCGCATAATTCTGTATAAGTGAATAATGTTGGATGATGGTGCCATTTGATCTGGCGACAAATGATCCCGCATTTGGTCCAATTGTTCCTTCAATTGATCCAATTGTTCCTTCAATTGATCGGGAGAGATCAATATTGGGCTTATTGTACGGTGCCGAATCCCAGTTAGCACATCGACTATTTCTGCTTGCATGCGTTGAAGGGTGGCTGCTAACAGTGTTAATTGGGCTGTTAACGCCAGGTAGGTCTCCGTGAGTCACGCACCAGTGTATTTTCCCCTGGTTTGGCTAATGATAGCAACTTGCAGTAGTTTTAGCCGTTTGTCCGATGCAGATCTTGTCTTCTTGACAATGTAAATGGTTCAGTCAAGCACTGAAGTTTGATTTTTCAGTAAGGTCAGTAAAAATTCTTCGTTCGTTTTTACCTTCTCTATCACCTTGGTCATTTTATTAGCGTAGTTTGAGTCTAATACTCCAAATAGACTATTCGCAATGTTACCCACTGCATCGAATGGGAACCGGCGTTTGCGTGTATGTTGCATAAGTGGATTTGTCATTTGTAATTCGTCATACAGGTGACGAAAGTGCTGTGATATGGAATCACATATGTGATTGTTTTTTAATTCTGGGCATATGTATTTGAATTCGCTTATTCCTGAATCAAATGTTTTCATATCGCGCCAGTATGGTTCCAGTTCATAATATATTACAATGGTCCACTCGGATACTGCTCTCTTTGTTGTTCCGATTTTTTCATAATAGATTCCAGGTTTTGAGTCAAACCGCGTCACAGATACTGAGTCAGTCAGTACGAAGGGTAACACAAAGAGCAGGATTAACAAGGACGAGGTTATGGTTGGCGACATTAACCGTTTTCGTTGAACGGGAGGCGCATCAGTTTCATCTGTGTCCTCGGTTTCCTTGATGGGGCGTTTTTTGGTCATATCTTTTGGGAACAACGGCGCAAGCCTGGTTATAGGGCGTTTGTAGATGCCTGAGGTAGTTTTAACGTCAACCACACGAACGTGATTATTCTGGCCTGGATATATGCGTACGATGCGTCCCATTGGCCAATTCATCACAGGTATGTTGTCTTCCTTGACTAGAACAACCACACCTTCCTTGATATTGGGATTGGCGGCCTTCCACTTATGTCTGGCTTGCAATTCTTGCAAACATTCTTTCGACCATTGTCTTCAAAATCCTTGCTTGAGCCTGGATACTGGTTCCCTCCGTTTTAGCAACGAACTTTCGTTGCGGTCTGTGTTGACATCGGGGGGAGCAGTCAGCGTTTCACCAATCAGAAAATGTGCTGGGGTGTGGGCTGTGTTATCATGACGATGATCATCGTATTTAATTCTTCGAATGTTAGAGATGCGGTATTTGTCGTGGTAACCAGTAGACGTTTTGCAGACTTGACTGCAGCTTCCCATAGACCTCCAAATGATGGCGCTCTTGGCGGTATAAATTTGAAGGCAACTTGTTTTTTGTTGCAATGATTGATGATCTCTACCTGAGCCCTTTCGCCAAATATTGATCCTCCCAGTTCCTTTATTTGGTTCTTTGCTTTAACAAGTTTGGTGGCATTGTCACAATGAATTGTTTGACATTTTCCGCGGCGGCTTAGGAAGCGTCGCAGGGCTCCTAGAAAGGCATTTGTGGTCAGATCGCTAACCAGCTCGAGATGGATCGCTTTAGTGGAGAAGCAGCAGAATAGGGCTATGTATGCTTTATCTGGTCTTTTTCCGCGAACTTTATGATGAATCCAGATTGGTCCGCAATAGCCACGCCTGTAGTGAGAAACGGGCGTGTTGGTGTCACTCGATCGGCTGGCAAATTGCCCATAATTTGGTTCATTAACTTGGGTTTTGCCTTGTTGCTTTTCACACAATTGTGAACGATGTTTCTCGACATAGTTTTGTCGTTCAGTATCCAATATTCTTGTCTAGCAATTGCTCGAAGGGCTTGAGCACCGCAGTGCATGTTGTCTTCATGCAGTTCTCGCAATATCACCTTTACTATTGGATCGTTATAAGGCAGCAAAATCTGGTGCCTTGCATTATACGGGAGTGGGGCTTGCTCCAACTCGCATGAGTCCATCTGAGCCTTGTAATGGTGACAACGATGTGATAGGACTCTTTTTATCCACTGTGTTGTGGCGCTTCAAACTTTTAAAGTCAGCTGTAAATTCAGCTTGCTGTATTGTCTGTAGAATTATATTGCGAGCGCGGTCCAGTTCTATTTTACACAGCGTGGTAGTTGCTGATCTGTATCGCTTGTAGCAGAATCGCAACTTGTAAGCCACAATGCGTTGTAACTTGAAGAATGAGTTGCTGTGTCGACAGGTATACAACTCTTCGCCTATTGTTGATTTAGATGCCGCTAAGCTTATATGCTTTGTTTTCCTCTCCAGATCGCTCGGAGAGATGATGGGAGGCGCTGTCCATTTGTCTGGAGTACCATGCAAAAAGAGTGGTCCATAGAGCCATAGACTGTGCTCGGGTAGTTTTCGTGCAGATATTCCTTGGCGGACGATACATGTCGCCAATTATTTTGACTTGTCACTGCCTGAATTTTCGCTATTCGGTTAGCCACGAACGTATGAAATGTTGAAGACGGTGCATTGATCCATGAAAGAACTACGGTAGAATCCGACCAAAAATATCCCGGCACTGCGGTGGCGTCAAGGTTGAGATCGCGTCGAATTCTGTCCGCGAGCTCAGCACCTAATAATGCAGCACATAATTCTAGACGAGGTAGTGACTGTTTAGCGGTTGGAGCCACTCGAGACTTTGAGCATAATAAACGCACAGATGTTTGCTTGTTTTTGTACGTTGCGCGCACATATATTTCTGCTCCATATGCCTGCTCTGACGCATCCATCGTATAAGTGTCTTGGAATTTGCATTGAATTGAGGCTTTGCAAGTCCTCTCTATAATCCTTCCACTCGTTCTGAAGATTCGTAGGTAGTTCGTCATCCCAGTTGAGTTTTGATTCCCAGAGTCGTTGCATAAAGATTTTTGCCTTCACCACAACTGGAGCGAACAAGCCTAAGACCTGTGCCAGCTCCGAGCAAACACGCTTTGTCAACCGGTTTGCTGTGCTGTTTTGTGTGCGCTCGCAAAGTTGATCATTTTTTGGCATCCAAACAAGACCTAATGTCTTAACACTGTAGTGCTCCAGTGTTTCGTCTAGCTTAATGTCGCTTACAATGTCGTCCTTGGGAATTCCTTTAAGAATTTGATCATTGTTTGAGCACCATTTGCGTAATTTGAATCCGTTAGGGAGCAGTATTTTAACCAACTCCTTTCGAATTTGTTTTGCTTCTCGTATTGATTCTGCTCCTGTGAGGCAATCATCTTCGTAGAAGTCATCCCTTAAGGCAGATGATCCTAATGGTGATCTGCTGAGATGAAGTGAGGCTAAGTGATTTAGACACTTAGTTGCTAAAAACGGAGCCGCTGCTGTTCCATATGTAATCGTTTTTAATCGATAGTATTTCAACTCATCATTTGGATTATTCCTCCAAATTATCATTTGATTAAATTGGTGTTCAGGGTTTATCCATATTTGGCGATACATCTTTTCGATATCTGCCGTAAATACGTATTTATGTGTTCTGAATCTCAGTAGAATTGACATGAGATCACTTTGCACCGTGGGTCCTGCTTGCAGTATGTCATTTAATGATTTTCCCGTTGACGTTTTACAGGATGCATCAAAAACCACTCTTAGCTTTGTGGTGCTGCTGTCAGGTTTCAGCACACAATGATGAGGGATGAAATAATGTTTTGATGGAAGGAGTTTTCGAGGAACAGCCTTCATGTGACCTAATTCTTCATATTCATTCATGAAGTCCACATATCTTTTCCACATTTCTGTATCTGTCCTTCTTTCCAGTGCGAGGAATCTTTTTTCAGCAGTCTCCAACAAGGGCCCCAGGGCTGAAGAATGTTCAGCAAACGGCAATTTCACGATAAATCTCCCATCTGCAGCAGTCTGCAAGTTCTCAATGAAATGGCTCTCGCACTCTTTTTCGGTTGGTGTACGATGCCTTACTGCTGTTTCCAGGTTGTCTAGGGTCCAGAATCGATCCATTAGTCTATTCGTTTCTTCTCCTGTAGCTACTGCACAAACAGCTGCTGACATCCTTGGTTCCTTTATTTTTCCAGCCACCACCTATCCCAATCTGGTATTTTGCATAATTGGACCAGAAGGTATTCTGTGTTGTTGTGGGAGTAATAGTGCGTAATAGTGTTCCGCATGTCGATTTTGCCCGGTTTGTTGAATTGGGGATCTGCCAACGGTAGGGTTGCTGGCATGTTCCAATCTTTTTCATTTATGCTTCAGGCTGGCTGATCCGTAATAATGTGTGGTAGAATAAATGCTTCGATACGCATTGTAAAGTCGTCGTGTAATGACTTCAACAATAGGTTTACACGAGCTCTACTTGTCTTTGGTTGTCCACCGATGCCTTCAATTCGTAGTGTGGAGTCGTAACGTTTTAAAGATAATGAAGAGGCGAGTCGTTCTGTAATTACGTTAATCTGTGATCCAGAATCCAGCAAAGCCTTGAAGGTAGCTTTTTGTACATTATTTCCTTGTACTATTTATTACCTTTGCTGTTGCAAGTAGATTTATGTTTTTGCTACTTGCTGATGCTACAATTGGATTTTGCTTCTCCATTGAAGAATTTTCCAAATGCAGCAGCGTGTTGTGCCTTTCTTGGCACTTAAAACATTTAAGGCGACTTGGACAAGCCTTTGCCATGTGATCTCCTTTGATGCAATTGACGCATAGTTTTTGTCGTTGAATCCAATTCAATCTTTCAGCGGCTGTCCTTGCACGGAAATCGTTGCACCGAAATATGAAATGATTCCGTCCTTGTAGTTAAAGAAGATGCACAAGTTGCTCCCGTTGAGTCTCTTTTGGCATTGATGTGTGTTTTGCTTCCGCTAGCTAAAAAAAGAACTCTTTGTTCGAGAAACTGGAGCATGGTGTCCATTTTTTGTATTTGCTTCGAATTGCTTATTGATTGCTCGTACAGTGTCTTATTTGTGCTGTCGAGCTTATTTCGTATGACCGCTATTAATATTGGGTCCCACGTTGAGATGTCCAATCCGAGTCCCTTGAGAGATGCGAGGGACTCCAAGGTGACTATGTATAGTTCCTTGAGCGACTTTACATTGTCGTTGATGGTTTGTTGCATCAAAAATCAAATACCGTTGATGCTATGTCTCTTGGGTTATCGTACGCGTCAACCAAGATGTTCCATGCGTGGAGGTAGTTATCCTCTTTCAAGTCGATTTGGCGGATTAATCTTTCTGCCTCACCGATCACGCTAGTTTTAAGATACCACATTTTCCGGATTGTCGGCAAGTTGGTATTGTGTACCATGGACACAAACATATCAAAGAATTGTGTCCATTTTAAGATGTCCCCATCAAATTTGGGAATTGTTATGCGAGGCAAGTTTATGTCATTGGTGCACTGCATACCGTTTTTTGATGCTAGTGCCCCTTGTACATCAATTTCTGCCTGTATATACTTCTTTAAATCATACCCATTCGAAAATGGACCTCTTGAATTTGAGCTCTAGTGCTGATTGCTCAATAGGAGTTTTTTGGTGCAATGCGCGATATAAGGATGCGATCATTGCACCTTGTCGTCGGCACAACGCAATCACCTGGGTTCCTGGTTGTTTGCTTACGCTGTTCATCGCCAATCTCAAGCTTCGTGCTTGTGGCTTAATTTATGGTCTCAGCGTCATTTTTGATTACTTCTAAGAACTTCAGAGCGTTTGTTCGTATGTCCTCATAGAAGGCGAAGTATCCATGATTTTGTGATAGCCCGCTAGATTTTCTTATGGCGTCATCATTTTGCTGGATAATGTTCCATTTCTCATTCAGAGAATCAGTGGAGTCCTTTTTGTAGTTAGATATCAGCCTTTGAATCTGATTGCTGACATCTTGTTGGACATCAAGTAACTCATCGGTGGTTACTTTTTCTGATGCCATTTTTAACTGATTTTTTGTCGCTTGTTGGACTTGTACAGATATGTATTTGTATATCTGTTTTTAATCAGTTTTTTGGTCGCTTGATGGACTTTGTAAAAATGCTGTGGTCGTTTATCTAACGAGAGCAACTGGTTCTGAAGTGTCGCCTAGTTGACAACTTCAGTAATTCACACTAACACAAATATCGTGATTGTGTTAGGTGGTTGTAGTTGGTTATACACAAGTATTGCCAAATGTGTTAGCTGGTTTAAGTCTCCTTTTGACTGTCGTCTTGTTGACAACTTCAATCAAGGATTTGGTCCTTTTGTCAACTACTTGACAACTTCAGTAAGGGATTCGGATGAGTTAGTTATCCTTTGTCGCCTAGTTGACAACTTCAGATATCCATCACGTCGGGGTCACCAAAATGTTTGTGTATGTTTGAAGGGAAGTATTCAGTACATAAACTGACTACTAAGTATCGTCGCAACTAGCACTTATAACTAGGTGGACTACGGAGAGAGAGGTCCTTCGATGCGCACTATAAGTGCGATGGTAGAAATGAGTGAATTGTAGTGAATGCGGTGAAGACACTAAAACACTAACTTTATTAACGAAAAAGTCACAATATTTATAGGTAAAAATAGCTTAGTCTACATGTTCATGTTGTCAGTTAAATTGGGTTATTGAGTTCTCAGCAATTGCTTGCTTATGCAGAATTGCATATTTTGCAACTACCGGGTTGGCTGACCGCTGCGCTAATAACGCATGTTGTGCAGTCAGCGATATTCTGTGTAGTTAGCGATATTTTGTCGCTAAGAGTTTTCTGACCTATGGAATCGAATACAAGTTTAATTAATCAACAAATATGTGGTAATGTGTATGGTTTTGAAGTAGTTTTAATTGTCTTGACAATTGTGTGTCATTTCTTATATAATTGGTTTATGCTTTATGATTTAAATGCGTGTTGACTTGTATGCACCTAAACATGTTTGTTTTAACTGCGGATCTCCCACTGATTTGTTTCGTTCTCTGTACATGAACAAAAGAAGCTGCTCCAGGGCTTTAATGGATGGTGCAGGCCATGCAAAGGCTAAGAGCACGAAAATCTCGCTTGCTCTTGTTGGCACTGCGAGTAAGAGAGGGACTGTGCTGGACGTGACTTGCAAGGCCTGCGTTGACAAACGCGTCTCGAGGTTAGGTCCACTCATAGGTCGTGGCCATATATATGTTCTGGTCGATAACTTTGTGCTTAGGTTATTTAGTTCTTTTATTTTGTTTAACACTATTGTATTGTATTGTATTGTCTTGTCAAACGAACGTTTTATTGATCTAATTTTTTTATTTTTCGGTGCACCAACTTGTGCGTCCCGATCCCGTGTTTAAAATTTTTTCTGTAGCTCGTGATTCGACGGTCTGACGTAACAGTTCTAAGGAAGAGAGCGCTATCTACTATGTAAGCACTTTTTATAGGAGTTGTTTCCAGAGTTTTTTCATTGAAGAGTATGAAGTTAGCTGTGATTAGACTTTAAAACTCTGGAAGCAATCTCACTGCTGAGAAAAAAGAGCATTGCAGCGACAAAACAAGCTGCGATACAAAATTTAATAATCAACCTAACAAACGTTACACGACCCAATAATCTGACTTCGCTATATAAAATGATTTGCGGGAATCGGGCTCGAATGTCTTTCGCGTAAAAGTACCTATTCCTTTTTTCTGCTGAGCTTCCAACAGGTAAAAGCAATTACCTAATTTCTTTTAAATGTGAGACTTAAAAAACTGATGTGCTAATTTAGCATTAAAATTTTGAGTAAATTTGCTAAGGACAAAATTACGCCTAAAAATTTCTTGTCCCTCTCTAAGCGTAACTGGCTTTAAGCCAGAATGTATTGATTTTAATTTCTTTCAAGTGCTTGATGGATATTTGATTTGATATCCCTGCGCAACATGGCAATGTTATCGGTTTGAGATAACGGGACTATTTGTTCTTTAAATCAAATCTCTCAAAAGCCGATAGTCTGAATATCATATATATATATACACAACAGTGCTCTATATGGCGAACATCCTAATGATTGATGTACTGCCGCTAAAAAAAATCGGTTAACTCGCTCCGCAGCATAAACATGTCGTGTTCCAAATTTCGTCAGGAATGCGTTAATATCATACGCTTTGAACTGCCATCCATTGTCGCTAACACAAACTTCAGGAACCCCTAGTGCTTAAAAAATACTATGAATTTCTGCAGACGTAAACTTTTTTAAAGGTTGCACTCAATGGTATTTGGTCCTTTTTTTGCTACGCGAATATGGTCCTAGAATAAAAATTTATAAGCGCTGAAAAGGACTGCAATCGGACTAAGAGCACTCATGGGCAGGTGTATAATTACGTGCCTTCATTTGCTTACATATTTTGCACTGTCTTATATACTTTTTTACTTCACTTGCTAAGCCTGGCCAAAAGAGATTTCGACGAATTTTCTCAATAGTTTTTTGCATACCGCCATGCGAAGAAACTAAACCATCATCTGCTTGTTTTAGCATCGCTGATCAGAGACGTTCTGGAACCCAACACTTTCATGATACCTTGTCTTGCTCCAACTCGCCAGACATATGTTCTCTCTGTATATACAGATATGGATAAACTGTTCTTATGTCGGAAAATTTTGTTCTTAAGCTTAAGGATTTTAAGCCAATGACTGGTTCTAACTCCAGGCTGCTATTTCTGGCTTTTCAAGGCAAGACAACACATCAGGAACAACATGTTCTCTTCCTTTGCGATGGGCAATAGTAAACTTAAACTGTTGCAGTTTGAAAATCCAACGAGCAAATATTCCTGAGACATTTTGTTGGCGCATAAGCCAAACAGGTCTCGAATGGTCAGTGACTACTTCAAATTCTTGAAGCTCAAGATAGCATCTATACTTTTCTACTGCAAGGATTACCGTTTAGAATTTACGTTCAGTAACGCTGTAGTTCTTTTGAGAACGGCCTAACTTTTTTGACATAAATGCGATCGGTTGCTCGTGCTCATTATCAGATAATTGAACAAAAACAGCTCCGATTCCAACATCACAATGCAAAAATAATTTCTTTGAAAAATCTGAATTCTTCAAAACAGGAGCAGTTGTTAGAATGGCCTTCAAGTGGCCATTGCCACTTGGAACAAGCAAGTTCTGCAAATTTTTGTACAAAACGCCGGTACCAATTACAATCTCCAAGAATACCACGAACCTGTTTAAGGTTCTTGGGCGCTGGCCAATTAAAAGTACAAGAAATTTTACTGAAATCAGTAAAAATTCTTCCGCATCCAACAGTATAACCTAAATAATTGATACTCTTGACACAAAAGATCGTCTATATAACCAAAAACGCAATATCGTAAATCGGGGGATATGATCTCGTTCATCAAACGACACATTTTGGATGGTGCATTACACAAGTCCTTTAAACACAAGAAAAGAGACTTCCGCATAACTTCTTAAATCATTCTTATTATTTAATAATAATAGCAGAGACCAATAGTCTATGGTTGTGGTATATTATCAAAATAACCCCTAATTCTTACAGCGTCTCACTATTTCATTGGGCCTTACTTCATTAAAAATCTTATTCCTAATTCTTAAATAATTTTCTAACCGATCACAATATAGCTTTTTGTAATTTTGCTGAGACGCGTCTTGCCTGCTTGGTAAGACTTGCGTTGGCTGAGCAATCTTGTTTTTATTTGCATTTTTGTGAATTTTTATTTCGTCGGTTCAACACCACCAGGTGTGCCAAGCAATCGGTTTTCCGTTTTGCGACGGATGCATTTTTGACATTGGGGCTTATATATATTTGGTTACCCACAACCATAAAAAAATATGCGGCGCTCTGTTAAACAGTCTTGCCACACGTGTCCTATGAAATCAATTTGCCGCAATTTCTATTTCACTTTCTAAATCTTCTTGATTACTATGCTGAGGATAAGCAATTTCCATGGCGTGTACCGATGTTATAGGGGTACTTTGGTTCTTTCTAAACCTGATCTTACTTCACAAACTAGATTTTCCTTCATTCGAACTAGTTTTATTAAGTCAATAATGGTTCTGGTTGACTGATACAACAATTGTTGACGAGTTTCGGGTAAGAAATTATTTTGAAGAATTTCAAGGATTTCGTCTATTCGGACAGATGACTTATCCATCAATGCTGCCACAGACAGCATCAAAAAACATTGCAAACGTATCTCCTGACTTTTGCTTTCGTGCACGAATACGTTCTTTGCTAACAAAATTTGATGTATGGTCTTTATATTGTTCTCTTAGGCACATACAAAACTCAGACCAGATAATACGAGATACTCCAATCTCTTTGCTTTGCACAAGCCTTGAAAATCACTTTCTAAAGTTTTGTTCGTTAGTGATTTAAATCGATAAATAAATTCTTCTACTGTCAAGCCTTGCTCAGTTCCCTCAAAAGCTAAATTCCAATTTTGCATAACATTATCGATTTGACTGCTAGTTACTGACGTCGAACCAGGTTAGAATATTGGCTCATTATATGGTACTCGATTATTTCTGATGGGCGATTGTTGTTTTATATTTAAATTTGATACCGTAAGAGACAAGGGTCTGCTCTGTTCTGTAATAAGGCGTAATTAATACTTGCTCTCTAAGTACATAATTAGGCCGAGATACATTTGATTCCCCTCGCCTTTTAGAATTAGATTGTGCAACAACAGGATTAAAACTATTACTCTTGATCTGTACCTGTCCAGGCAGGTTATGACTCTGCGCTTGTTCTTTATTGAGAGCTCGTGACAGGCTGCGCGTGACAGTATGTCGACTTTGAGACTGCGGCTTGTCTGCACCTTCTGTTTGTCGCGCTGGCGACAATTTCCTTCCACTAGTTTTAACTGGGCTGTTTCAATTATTTGAAAACACCTTGGACAATCTTTATGAGTCGTCAGCCGACTCTTTAGGCATTGTCTAGCATAGCATGGTTCTGTATCCGTTAACACTTGAAAACAAACTAAACAGTTTTGTACAGCATCCGTATTTGGCTGTCGGCCTTGAACAGGTAAAATGTTTTCTAACAAAATTTATTAATTTTTCCCTGTTATGACATTTTTTGGTAAACATTTACGGCAGTAAATAACTAAATCCTTTTTAGTTTTCAACAGTGTTCCAACATCTTCAAAAACAAAAATTACGCTTTCGCATGATGTGCCAATCCGTTTATTAAATTTGTCAATTTGTCTCTACCTATGAGTCCTATTTCGTTGTGGTATTTGTAAAGGACATGGTCCTCCATTTCTTCTGGCACATCAAATAAAATTCTATCATCGTTTGCTTTTTTATAAATTATTCCGTTTCGCATTTCAAACAGTTTGTGCTCAGATGTTTCTAATAATTTCTATTTATATTTTCATCTTTGGCTTGGCAAATAACTAAATTGTCCTCGAAACTGTTTGTCTCCACTATGAGAACATTGTTGCATCTACGCAAAGCGCAAATTTAAAGAGTTGCAGTCTGTGATATATGCGAATTCTGCGCAAAGCGTACAGTATTGCCAAAGTTTCTAGTTCGAAACTGTGGTATTTCGATTCTGCCCCCGTTGTGCGTTTCAAAAATTAGAAAATTGGGTGAAGCTTACCATCTTGTTTTCTTTGCAGCAAAACTGCGCCAAAACCTAAAACACTAGTATCGCAGTGCAACTCAGTTTCACCTTTTTAATCGTATATTGCTAATACTAGTGATTGAATCAACATTTCTTTAAGTTTCAGGAAAACAACTTAACTCTTTTTCGGTAAACTCGAAAAGTTTATCTTTTTTTAAGAAGTCAGATAACGGTTTGGCTATTGTCAAATAAACTTGTATAAATGTGCGAAAGTATGAACATAGTCCGAGAAAATATTTAACTGCATGTGTTTTCTCTGGTACTGGGAAATTTTGTGTATTTTGTCAGCGCGAATGCCTTCTTTTGTTATTAAAAATCCCAAGTATTTAACGTTTGATTGTAAAAATTCACATTTGTCCATTTGTTTTGGACTAGCCTTTTAAAAACTTCTTTCTAAATGTTCGTAACATATTGTGTATTTAACTGATTCTTTTTCTACAAAAAAGTGGAAATTTCCGTTTTTAAGATCTAATTTGGAAAAATCTGTTTTGTTAACTAAACTGTCGAGTAAGCCGTCAATAAAGGGTAAAGGGTAGATGTCTTTTTTTAATACTTTGTTAAGTTTTCTGAAATAAATGCAAAGTCTTTTTCTTTACTATAACTATCGATTATGCGTATTCTGAACTGCTAGGCTGTATAATTCGGTTTTTTGAATATTCGTCAAAAAGATTTGGCAGTTTGTCCTTTTCTGTGTAAGAAAGCAGTCTAGAAGCACAGCTAAAAGGTTTCGACTTTTCTAAATTCAGCTTTATCTCGCATTTAATAACTGGTTTGTCGGGGCTTACTGCTCTTATGTAAAAATTGTCTAATAATTGCTTAAATTTGCATTGTGTTACATAGCTGAAAATTTCCTTAAAAATATCGGTGCTGTTTGTCCTATTAAAATTCTCCGCTTTTTATACCACATACTGAACCATTAAAAACGAGAAAAAAGGATATAATGGTTTTGTGCAAAAGTATGTAACAGGCAGAAGGAAGCATCTTCGACCCCATATATATATATATATATATTCTTAATCTTATAGTATTCTTAATATGGTCGATATAGCCATGTCCGTCTGTCCGTCTGTCCGTCCGTCCGACCGTATTTATGAACGCGTCGATCTCAGAGACTATAAGAGCTAGAGACTCCAGATTTGGAACTTAAGCTCGCCTAATCCCTAGGCAGTACAAGTTTGTTTTCGATAACTCTTCCCGTTTCTGGACGGGACGGGACGTCTCCCGCGTTTGGAGCACGCAAAATATAAGGCACAGGCTGGGTAATAAGAAAAAATTCCAATAAATTTTATACCCTGTTAAATAGTATTAATTAAAATAAGTTTAGAATATAAGCAAAAATGTAACTAAGCGTGATCAGGAGATCCAAAACGTCAGGATGGCCGAGTTGTAGCAGGCCACCACTAACACACATCGGCATTAGGCCACCACTAGTACTCTAAGCTGTAATGTTAAACTCATTTAACATCTGTTAAATAAGAAACCGGAGGTAAGTGTTAAGACTGACGAGCTCGAGGAGTCAGTCTGGAAATGATCGTTGATGTATGTGAAAGTGTCGAAGAGTTTAACTTAATAACAAAGAACCATACAAACATATATTAAACCAACAGCGGCTTGTTAACGCGCGGACCCAAGCATAAAGCGACCCACCTCCCGCCCATCCGACCAAGGGGCCCACCGCGTAACGTGCGGTTACGAAGATCGCGAAAATGTAGACAAATGACGTCCGATAATTTTTTTTAGAGAGCACACAGAAGTGGTACTAGTTATAAGGTGGGAAAGATCGTTATATAATGAACATAAGATCCGAAAAGGGTTATGGATAGCATAATTAGAAAAGCAAGCATGCAGGGCTATTGGTAAAAAATGTCTACTACTTCTAATAGGTACAGCAAAGTTAATTTGGTTAATTAGTATGGGGGAATCTATTTCACCATTTAATAATTTGTGAACAAAGGTTATTGCTAGCATAGTTCTACGATGATTAAGAGAGGGAACATTTATTAGTTAAAGTCTACTGTGGTAAGCAGGTAAATTAGTACTATTGTCCCAGTTAAGACCCCGAAGGGCAAAGGGCAAAATTGTTTTTGTACCGATTCTATTCTATCCTGATGAGTCCTGTATTTGGGATACCATATACAAGATCCATATTCAAGAATAGTTCGGACAAGAGACACATAAAGAGTTTTTGTTAAGTAGGGGTCGTCGAATTCCTTCAACCAGCGGTTAATGAACCCCAAGACACTTGATGCTCGATTTGAGATTAAAGTAATATGCTTGTCAAACTTAAGCTTTGGGTCCATTAAGATACCCGAATCCTCAACCAAATCAATCCGATCCAATGGTAGGTTATCCAGAAGATAGATATTAAAAAAGGCATTCGCCTATTAAAAGACAACTTTGCATTTACTGCAATTGAGATGCAGTAAATTTACTCTGCACCAAGTTTGCAAATTGTCTAAGACACTTTGCAGTCTATGACCAGACAGAAGACTTGCAGCTGACATGCATAGTTTTACATCATCAGCATACATTAGTAGCCGAAAATGATTAATAAAAGACGGAAGGTCGTTTATGAACAGTGTAAATAATAACGGTCCAATGTGACTTCCTTGTGGAACACCAGAAGTGACCTGCACCGCTTTAGATACTGAGCAATTAAAATAGACTCTCTGAGTTCTAAAAGTTAAATAATCTTGAATCCAAAGGATAAGATTAATGGGAAAGCCCAAAAGTTTAAATTTATAAATTAAAAGGAGGTGATTTACAGAGTCAAAAGCCTTACTGAAATCAGTGTAAATAACATCAGTTTTCAATTTGTCTTCAAAGCCCTTAATAACAAATGATGTGAATTCTAGTAAGTTAGTAGAGGTGGATCTATGTTTCATGAACCCGCGCTGGCACGGTGAAATCATAGATTTACAAAGATGTTGAAGATGAGAGGTTATTAGTTTCTCAAAAATCTTAGGAATAGCAGACAACTTGGAGATACCTCTATAATTTTGAGCATTAGATTTGTTTCCTTTTTTGTGCAAAGGAATAATATAAAACTCTTTCCAAATTTTTGGGAAGGAGCGTAGCTCCATTTCATTTAATCCAAGAAAATGTTAGATGGAAGTTTCAATGTCTTGCGTTTCGCATTAACGAAATCAAAAAACCGTTTAGGATCCTGCTGAAACTGTAATCTACACCTAGTCAGGTAATTCCTGTAACATTGGCTATTGAGGATTGAAAAGTTGGAACGAGCAATCAAGTATGCAGAACAAGCTAACGGAGAGCTTGATTTTCTGAAACTCTTGTAGAGTTTCGATTTACGATTTTTTAGAATTGTCGACTCTCTGGTAAACCACACAGGTTTGTTTGACCTGTTTGGCGTTCCATAAGAGACACACAAATCAAATAAATAATTTAAAGTATTAAAAACATCGCTCGCTCTCTTTGCTTAGCAACGGACGTGTTTTTTTTGTGCTCTTCGATTTTTTGATTTTGTGCGTTTTAAGTTTGTTTTTAATTTCGCGACTCTGTGCAAATAAATAGTTTTGTGACTTTGGGTTTCATCGGTTTTGTAAACCCAAGTTTTGAACATTAATTTAAATAATTTATTTGCATTTATTTTGCAAGTGCCAAATTACAACAACGAACTGCAGTCAAAGCTCATTGCTTAAGTTGCTTAGTTTGCTTTGCCCTGCCAGTATTTTGTTTTTGTATTTTCATACTTGCACTCTTTTAGTTCTTCTGTGCCCGCTCTCTGTGCATAAAACCGTTTTTGGCTCTCACGCGGTGGTCCTTAACTTCTTTTTTTTTTTGAGCAATATTTTTTTTTGAATCGACACAAATTTTTTTTTTTTTTTAAATGAATGACTAAATAATAAATTTTTTTGTGTTTCTCTCTTATTTATTGTATTTTTTTTTTATTTATTTATTTTTTTTTAACAAATTAAAAGAAAGTTTATATAACAATGGTTGTCTGCTGTTACAAGGGCTGCCAAGTTCGCACCAATGGCACCAAGATGGCTTTTATTAGCTGCTGGATGTGCCCAAATGTCGCACATGAAAAATGTGCTGGTCTTAACGGCCGAGTCATCGACTTGATGGGCACCACTAATTTAGAGTGGCCATGTTGGTCTTGTTTGGAGCGGAAAAAAGACATGGCAAACTTTATGGAGACTCAGCTTGGCTTTGAGGGAGTTTTCGGCCAATTGAAAAAATTGTGCGATGTTTCTCAACTGTGCAGAGAAACTTTTAGGAGAAAAATCTCTTGAGTGATTCTCCTAAGCGCAAAAAAGCCAATGTTGGGCCGTCATCGGGAAGTCTGAAGTTCAGCCAAAAAATCCTGAGACCAAAAATAAAAATAGACTAAAAAACAAATCTTCTGCCCCAGTCCCCATAATTAACGAGATAACGGATGTTAACGCTATAGTACCTATGGATGTTGTTTCATCTAATCCCGGTCCTTCGGTCTCTTTGGTGGTGAGTAGAGTTGACGTAGTTCAACCAAACAAACCTAATATATCCAAAGAGCCAAATATTCCATTAGCTAAAAATGTATCTTCAGTTGAAGACATAATTAAAAAATTTGTTGCCGTTTCACCTAACAAAGAAGTATTTGTTTCAAGGCATCCCCCTGATTTGACATCAGAAGATGTCACGGTCTATATTAAGGCCAAATCGAAAGCCAATTTCACGGTGAAAAAATTCAAATTTAATTATACTAGGAATATCTCGTCGTTTAAAATCAGTGTCTCGAGTCAGGACTTTAGCTCTATATGTTGCAAAGAGTTTTGGCCGGAGCACATTGTTGTTAATGAGCATACGGCCAGGAAAAAAAATCGGCCTCCGATTTTATCTCCCACCCCAGTAGTTTTGCCTCAAACTTTTCTCGATTCTGATAGTTCAAAAAACTAACAGCTTCTTTGGTACTTGGCTATCAAAACGTAAGAGGTATTTGTAGCAAACTCAGTAGTTTATATCTTAATAGCTTTGCTTTTCCTTTTCATGTCATTGCCTTAACTAAAACTTCTTTAAGGCAAGACATTCATCCAACAGATACTGTATCTACTGTACACTTCGACGTGGCGGAGGTGTGCTTATTGCTGTTGATGAAAATTTTTCTTCGGAGACAGTAATGGTAGTTGGTTCTATGGATATAGAATTTGTTGCTGTTAATTTGACTTTTAATGGTGTTGGTATTTTTATAACCTGCTCGTATATACCCCCTACCTCTGATAACTCTGTCTACGATGCTCATTTGTCTGCTTTACTGTCCGTTTCTTGCATGCTTTCCGATTTGCTGAAGTTACTTGGATTTCTTGCCCCGATTCTGGTGCACTGACCCCCTCGGCACAGAATGATTATTGATTAATTTACTTGGGATATCATTGAATGAAATAAATGATATCCCAAATTCTCTTAATAAAATGCTTGATCTGGTTTTTGTTTTGGATCCATCCTCCTCATCCATTACCCGATCACAACCCATATCTTATCCAGAGGATTTATACCACCCAACGTTGGAGGTGTCGATCACTTTACCCTACCGGGGGCTATGCCCCAGTAGAAATCGTTTAAGCCGA
Organism: Scaptomyza cyrtandrae; assembly: GCA_035044605.1. Lineage (NCBI taxonomy): Eukaryota > Metazoa > Arthropoda > Insecta > Diptera > Drosophilidae > Scaptomyza > Scaptomyza cyrtandrae. Next base: position 46,804 of record JAWNNS010000020.1, read on the forward strand.
GTACGTCAATTTCGGAAAACCGATTTCGCAAAACTTACTCGGCTGTTGGCCCTGACTGACTGGTCTACCCTCTACGGGTCTGACAATTTGGACGTGGCAATCATTATTTTTTATAATACTTTAAATTCTTTATTTGATTTGTGTGTCCCTTATGGAACGCCAAACAGGTCAAACAAACCTGTGTGAATTTCAGAAAATCAAGCTCTCCGTTAGCTTGTTCTGCATACTTGATTGCTCGTTCCAACCTTTCAGTCCTTAATAACCAATTTTGCTTAACTTAAGTAGATTATCTTGTCTATGTCGTGGGAGAAGGTACTTTGCATATTAACCCCGATAAAATTCAAGCTGTGGATGAATTTCCCGTGCCAAATAACGTGAGCGCATATTAAAAATTAATCTGCGAACATCCAGATTCAACTTGGACATATTTGAATTAAAATTGTGCTGTATGCACCGGCTGCTCAAGCAAAGATTGCTGCAGCAAATATTGCCGGGAGGGATACATTTTTGTGCCGTTTCAACCTTTGTTTTTTGCAAGGTGAGCTTGTGCCAAAAGAAGTGAGAAGTAAGAAGCGCCTACACCCCACTTCTCTACCCAGGCGTTACCATAAACGAACTAAGCGATGGTAACTGCGATGCGTTTTTAGGATATTTGGTATCGAAGGAATAAGTTTTGAGTTTAATAATTAACGAATGTTTATAATTAGGATTTTTGTAACCTTTGCTTTAAAGTCATGCGCATTTTTGTGTTTAATACACAAACACACACTCATCAATTCACATGCATACAGATGCACCAACACATACATACACACCTCGTCGTCTTCAGTCCTGCTGACATCGATGGATTTTGCGTGAGTAGGGCCTAGTCGAAAACAAAGAAATATGCAGTGTGAATTAAAAAAAAAAAAATAATTATTAAGAAAATTTAAACAAAACAAATAAGAAGGCTCTAGTCGAGAAATCCCGACTAGATGATACCCTGATCCCTTTACTTTACGCGTACAGTCAGTGCTTGCAAGTATGTGTGCGTGTGTGTACGACCATACTGCAACCTGCATACTCAACTTCAAGGTTCCATATCTCCGGTGTTTCTTAACCGATTTTAATAAAAATTTCACAGATTGTCATTATTTTGATTAATTATTCAAATGCCATCTAAAGTTTTTTCAAATTCAAGATTTTATTGTTATCGATCCCATGTGTATATCGGAAACGGGATGAGTTATCGAAAATCGAAAACAAACTTGTACTGCCTAGGGATTAGGCGAGCTTAAGTTCCAAATCTGGAGTTTTTAGCTCTTATAGTCTCTGAGATCGACGCGTTCATACATACAGACGGACAGACGGACAGACGGACAGACGGACGGACGGACAGACGGACAGACGGACATGGCTATATCGACTCGACTGTTGATGCTGATAAAGAATATATATACTTTATGGGGTCGGAGATGCTTCCTTCTGCGTGTTACATACTTTTGCACAACTTCATGATACCCTTTTTTCCCATTTTTAATGGGATCAGGGTATAAAAAAAACATAAAAAAATCCAAACAAATTGATAAGAAAAAGACAAACAAACAACAAAGCGCCCATTAGGAAATAGAATTTAAAATAAATAATAAAATTAGTTTGTAGAAATTATATATACAAAAATTATAAGTGTAAGAATAATGTTAGAAAAATTAGTTTAATAAGAAACAAAAGCACAAAATGAAGTTAATTTTAAGCCATGAAGGCATTATAAAGGAAATGTTTAAAATTAGTATTTAAAATCTTGTTAATTTGGGCACCTAATCTAATTCACACACAATAACATCTATTGGGTAGAATCTTAGATACCCATTAGATTCTACAGGTAGGGCGGGTAAAGAAGAAGAACAGTATCACAAAGTTCTTCACCTTCCACATATCTTCAGCTTATTTGACTTTGGTCTTCCCAATTTCCCTTACTGTCTACGATTTTTATAGCGTGTCAAACAAATGGCTATTTCGAAGACCCTACACCAATTTCCCTGAGCACGGCCGGAACCGTATAGAAGACAGAGAAAATCCAAGACAGCAGTGTCGTGCACGTTACATAAACCTAGGAACTCGTAATAATCTGCTGGATACGACTTTCTGATACTTCTACGTTTTCCACTGCACTATTGCTACTATTGTGTTATTTCCCAGTTGCGAACTGACCTGTTGACGCAAATTTGTAGTGTTATGATTAATGGCTCTCGTAACTGGTCTACGTGTAGCAGAACCTGTTTGATTAGCGGCAGAAGTACGACCTCTACCTCTTGTGCTACCGGAATTAGTTCTCGGTCGAGCTGTAATGTTTTCTAAAATCTGCGATACAGTGAACGGCTGCTTACACTTGGGGCAGTCGTTGTGATTACCTAACCATTGAGACAAACATAGTTTATGAAAACAATGTCTACAACTAGTTTCCGTAACTACCGTCTCGGCACTAGTGTCGTTACATATGACACATGATACGGCCTCATTAGCGTTACCAACTAAGGCTACTAAATCTTCAGCACTACGGACCACCGCCATCACTACTGAGTTTAGCTCCTAACAGAAATACAAAATAAGCGATAAGATATGTGCGATACGATAAAAGCGATAGGCTCTAAGCAGTAAGATGTAAGCGATATGATAAAAGCGATACGATAAAAGCGATACGCTATAAGCGATAAGATATAAAGATAAGATATAAACTTTAATCTTGTGGGACTTATCCATACTCTTTCACACGCAATAACATTTGTTTTCCACATATCTTAAACGGGTCTAATTAACAAACTGGGTATGAATATCAAATTATAAATTGAAGAGGATCATGCCGAATATATCCAGCATGAGCAATCTCGATTCAATTAAAACAGATTAGTTTATTTTAAATATATATCCTGGAATAGAATCGACAAAATCAAGAGTAATAATCCGAAAAATATATATATAAAATAGAATAAGGAACGCGAAAAAAAATTCAACGTATAACTAATAGATCTTATCTGTTGGTCTGACTTTGAAAATATTCAGACAGTCAGCTATTCCTAACCAGATAAGAAATATTTTCTGAAACTAATTAAAATTTTTGGATCATTATTGATTTGGATGGGAAAGGATTTAGAAAACATTACTTCTCGACCGAGAACTAATGCCCGTAGCACAAGAGGTAGAGGTCGTACTTCTGCCGCTAATCAAACAGGTTCTTACGAGAGCCATTAATCGTAACACTACAAATTTGCGTCAACAGGTCAGTTCGCAACTGGTAAATAACAAAATAGTAGCAATAGTGCAGTGGAAAACGTAGAAGTATCAGAAAGTCGTATGCAGCAGATTATTACGAGTTCCTTGGAAGGATTTCGTAGTAGTATTGCTTCATCTGTGGCTGATCAAATCAGTTCGGCAAAGCAAAACTTAAATTTGGCTTCTAGGGCTAGAGAGAATCGAGAAGAACCTAAGCTAGAATGGGATAATGACATCCAGATCAGTGGAAGGCTTACGAGCTTTGAGCAAGGAAACTTCACGAGAGATAGGCGAGGTTCATCTCGTGAGAATAATAACAACAGTAATTATTCGATAGATCGTCCAAATAGGATTTCTAATGTTATCTCGAACTGGAAAATACAATTTTAAGGGGCTTCGAACGACATCCCCATTGAAGACTTTATTTATCGCGTCAATTGTCTTACCTCTCAATATTTTGAGAACAATTTCGAGTTGTTACACCAGTTTGGAAATTTACTTTTTAAAGGCCCAGCCCTTGCATTATATTGGCGGGTACATAGAACTGTGGGTCATATGGGAAGGCATGAGTTGTGCCACCGTTTAAGAGAAAGATACCAAGACCAACGAACTGATCGAGATATCAAAAATGTCATGCGATGTCGCAAGCAAGGCGGAAATGAAAATTTTGATGAGTTCTTTGACGCGATGCTAGCAATAGTTAATTCTCTTCGAGAACCCATGTCAGAGAAAGACTTAGTCATAGAAGTAAGGCATAATTTAAAGCCTGATTTAATTCATGAACTTCTTCATGTCAAAACTCCAAATCTTGCAGTTCTTCGCAAAGAGTGTCATCGTCATGAAGAATTCTTTCGAAATTTACAATCAAAGCCTGTCGTTCGTACAAACGTGCCGAAGCGTTATGTCAACGAAGTGGTGAGTGAAGAATCAACTGACGAGTTGACCGACACTGACATCAATGTTGAAATATGTGCACTTCGCTTAAGCGAGAAACTAAAATGTTGGAACTGTGATGAGCAAGGTCACAGATACCATGACTGTCTAAAACCACGTCGAGTTTTCTGCTATGGATGTGGACTATTAATATGTATAAGCCGTATGTATAATTGTGGTCATTGCAAATCAAAATCGGAAAACTCTTTGAAGGATGTTCATCGAGTTCCGAAAACGAACATCCGACAATAGCTTTGGATAATAAAACAAACTTACCAGACGTACATTTATTATTACCAGACAAATCTTATTTACCTGACGTACCTATTAAATTATCTGAAACACCAGATCAATCTCAGATTTTTAAGCCGTATCATGTTCGTTTGCGAGAGTATATAAAGCGCAAAGCAGTCGTCTTCAACGTGGATGCTGTTAAAGTTCAAAAGACTCGTTCTGCCTTGCGTATGAAAAACTTTTGGTATAATAAACAGCGCCTAAATCTCTAAGCAATATCTTCAATTATAAATAAACCCTGCGACATTAGACCATTTACTGAGATAGAAGTTTTTGGTAAACCATATTTAGCACTTTAAAAATAGATTTCGAATTTTTGATTGTACCTTCCATCCAACAAAATGTTATTTGTGGAATGGATTTTTGGAAAGCCTTTGGCATTTCAATCCAATCTGCATATGTTGTGAATGAAATCAAAAGCACCAATGAAGAAATTATCGGTTATCGATAACTTTCCTTCATCGGAACGTTGTGGTCTTGGTGAGACATTTATGGTTGAGCATGAGATCGACACAGCAGATGCCAAACCAATAAAGCAAAGCTTGGACACTCGATTTATTTAATCGAAGACCTAAATGGCAAAGAGTAGGGAAGATTTCATGCCAAAGACTTATGGTAATCGATTCCATCTTCACCCTTGTTAGTTCTTTCCAGGTTTTGTCTTCACCCAGTGGGTAGCGATCAAACCTGTGGGGGGTGGTGTAAGGGTTCGATGAGAATCGACGTAAATCAACTTTAATAATTATTAATTTAATTATTATTATTATAATTTAAATTTTAATTCAAACCTTAACGGCGATTTGACCGCCAAAGGTAAAAGTCTGGCAACCCCAACCGTCAGCTGAGATGCACGCAAGTCTGGCAGTCCCTAACGATCGGCATGCAAGTCTGAACGGCTGCGCTGTCAACACATGCACCGGCAGCTTCACTCGTTTCCGCTATATCAAGTGCATAACTTTCGTGCTAGCAGACGCGCATATTAAAAATTAATCTGCGAACATCCAGATTCAACTTGGACTTATTTAAATTAAAATTGTGCTGTATGCACCGGTTGCTCAAGCAAAGATTGCTGCAGCAAATATTGCCGGGAGGGATACATTTTTGTGCCGTTTCAACCTTTGTTTTTTGCAAGGTAAGCTTGTGCCAAAAGTATTATCTAGTGATTAAGTGTTTTGTTGTTTTTTCAGACAAGTGAAACTTGTGGTGGCTGGTGGTGCGTTCAGTCTAAACCAAAGCCACCGTCCCTACCAGCCCGCCGTCAGCGCCTCCCGCGGCGCACTACACCATTAGGGGCCTGTAAGCCCACGATTAGAGGCATGATATAAACCGTTGGAGAATAGATGAGGCCTAAAAGAGGCCAAGGCCTACTTACATAGCGGTAGCTGAGGCCTAACAGAGGCCCATGCCTATCTTCATAGCCGGTAGCAGAGGACTAAGTCGTTAAGAAGCGCCTACACCCCACTTCTCTACCCAGGCGTTACCATAAACGAACTAAGCGATGGTAACTGCGATGCGTTTGATGCACCAACACATACATACACACATCGTCGTCTTCAGGCCTGCTGACATCGATGGATTTTGCGTGAGTACGGCCTAGTCGAAAACAAAGAAATATGCAGTGTGAATTAAAGAAGAAGAAAAATAATGATTAAGAAAATTTATACACAAAAACATAAAAAAATCCGAACAAATAGATAAGAAATAGACAATCAAACAACAAAGCTCCCATTAGGAAATAGAGTTTAAAATAAATTATTAAATTAGTTTATAGAAAATATACATATAAAAACTATAAGTGTAAGAATAATGTTAGAAAAATTAGTTTAATAAGAAACAAAAGTACAAAATGAAGTTAATATTAAGCCATGAAGGCATTATAAAGTAAACAGTGAAAATGAGTAATTAAAATCTTGTTAGTTTGGGCACCTAATCTAATTCACACACAATAACATTTATAGGGTAGAACAGTATCACCAAGTTCTTCACCTTCCACATATCTTCAGCTTATTTGACTTTCGTCTTCCCAATTTCCCTTACTGTCTACGATTTTTATGATTTGTGAAGCGTGTCAAACAATTGGCTATTTTGAAGACCCCACCCCAATTTCCCTGAGCACGGCCGGAACGGTGTAGTAGACAGAGAATAGCCAAGACGGCAGTGTCGTGCACGTTACATAAACCTTAAATGGCGCCCGAACGTGTGGCCCGAGGTATTTTAATTATAAAATAACAGCCCCCTTTTCCAAATCCTGGTACGGAATAGCTGACTGTCTGAATATTTTCGGAGTCAGACCAACAGATAAGATCTATTAGATATTTGAATTTTTTTTCGCGTTCCTTATTCTGTTTTAAATATATATTTCTCGGATTATTAGTCTTGATTTTGTCGATTCTATTCCAGGATATATATTTAAAATAAACTAATCTGTTTTAATGCTCATGCTGGATGGCATGTTCCTCTTCAATTTAGAATTTGATATTCATACCCAGTTTGTTAATTAGACCCGTTTAAGATATGTGGAAAACAAATGTTATTGCGTGTGAAAGAGTATGGATAAGTCCCACAAAATTAAAGTTTATATCTTATCTTTATAGCGAATCGCTTATTTTGTATTTCTGTTAGTAGCTAAACTCAGTAGTCATGGCGGTGGTCCGTAGTGTTGAAGATTTAGTAGCCTTAGTTGGCCTAACGAGGCCGTATCATGTGTCATATGTAACGACACTAGTGCCGAGACGGTAGTTATGGAAACTAGTTGTAGACATCGTTTTCATAAACTATGTTTGTCTCAATGGATGCGTAATCACAACGACTGCCCAAAGTGTAAGCAGCCGTTCACTGTATCGCAGATTTTAGAAAACATTACAGCTCCACCGAGAACTAATTCCGGTAGCACAAGAGGTAGAGGTCGTACTTCTGCCGCTAATCAAACAGGTTCTGCTACACGTAGACCAGTTACGAGAGCCATTAATCATAGCACTACAAATTTGCGTCAACAGGTCAGTTCGCAACTGGTAAATAACACAATAGTAGCAATAGTGCAGTGGAAAACGTAGAAGTATCAGAAAGTCGTATGCAGCAGATTATTACGAGTTCCTTGGAAGGCATTCGTAGTAGTATTGCTTCATCTGTGGCTGATCAAATCAGTTCGGCAATGCAAAACTTCAATTTGGCTTCTAGGGCTAGAGAGAATCGAGAAGAACCTAAGCTAGAGTGGGAGAATGACATCCAGATCAGTGGAAGGCTTACGAGCTTTGAGCAAGGAAACTTCACGAGAGATAGGCGAGGTTCATCTCGTGAGAATAATAACAACAGTAATTATTCGATAGATCGTCCAAATAGGATTTCTAATGTTATCTCGAACTGGAAAATACAATTTTAAGGGGCTTCGAACGACATCCCCATTGAAGACTTTATTTATCGCGTCAATTGTCTTACCTCTCAATATTTTGAGAACAATTTCGAGCTGTTACACCAGTTTGGAAATTTACTTTTTAAAGGCCCAGCCCTTGCATTATATTGGCGGGTACATAGAACTGTGGGTTGTATGGGATGGCATGAGTCGTGCCACCGTTTAAGAGAAAGATTCCAAGATCAACGAACTGATCGAGATATAAAAAATGTCATGCGATGTCGCAAGCAAGGCGGTAATGAAAACACTGGTGAGTTCCTTGACGCGATGCTAGCAATAGCTGATTCTCTTCATAGAAGTAAGGCATAATTTAAAGCCTGATTTAATTCATGAACTTCTTCATGTCAAAACTCCAAATCTTGCAGTTCTTCGCAAAGAGTGTCATCGTCATGAAGAATTCTTTCAAAATTTACAATCCAAGCCTGTCGTTCGTACAAACGTGCCGAAGCGTTATGTCAACGAAGTGGTGAGTGAAGAAGCCACTGACGAGTTGACCGACACTGACATCAATGTTGAAATATGTGCACTTCGCTTAAGTGAGAAACTAAAATGTTGGAACTGTAATGAGGTCACAGGTACCATAACTGTCTAAAACCACGTCGAGTTTTCTGCTATGGATGTGGACTATTAATATGTACGGCTTATGTATAATTGTGGTCATTGCAAATCAAAATCGGAAAACTCTTTGAAGGATGTTCATCGAGTTCCGAAAACGAACATCCGAGAATAGCTTTGGATATAAAACAAACTTACCAGACGTAGACACCAGATCAATCTTCAATTTTTAAGCCGTATCATGTTCGTTTGCAAAAGTATATAGAGCGCAAAGCAGTCGTCTTAAATGTGGATGCTGTTAAAGTTCAAAAGACTCGTTCTGCCTTGCGTATGAAAAACTTTTGGTGTAATAAACATCGCCTAAATCTCTACACAATATCCTCAACATTAGACATTAGACCATTTACTGAGATAGAAGTTTTTGGGAAACCATATTTAGCACTTTTGGACAGCGGTGCCGATAAGAGCGTTATTGGTGCAGATTAGGCTAAACACCTTATCTCAGAGCCGCTAAAAGTCGAGAAATTGAATGGAGTGGTTCAGATAGCCGATGGTCAGAAGCAGGTAGTGGCAGATTTAGTGCATATACCTGTAGCGTTCAGTTCCTTGAAAATAGATTTCGAATTTTTGATTGTACCTTCAATCCAACAAAATGGCAAAGAGTTGGGAAAATTTCATGCCAAAGACTTATGGTAATCGATTCCATCTTCACCCTTGTGTAGCAGGCCACCACTAACACACATCGGTATAAGGCCACCTCTAGTACTGTAAGCTGATATGTAAAACTCATTTAACATCTGTTATATGAGAAACCGGAGATACATGTAAAGACTGACTGGCAGTCTTTAAATGATCGTTAATGAGAGTAACAGTAAGTGACCGCCAAAGGTAAAAGTCTAACAACCCCAACCGTCAGCTGAGCTGCACGCAAGTCTGGCAGCCCCTAACGATCGGCATGCAAGTCGGCACGGCTGCGCTTGTGCCAAAAGTGTTATATAGTGATCAAGTGTTTTGTTGTTTTTTCAGACAAGTGAAACTTGTGGTGGCTGGTGGTGCGTTCAACCTCTGTTTTTTGCAAGACAAGTGAAACTTGTGGTGGCTGGTGGTGCGTTCAGCCTAAACCAAAGCCACCGTCCCTACCAGCCCACCGTCAGTGCCTCCCGCGGCCTGTAAGCCCTCGATTAGAGGCATGATACAAACCGTTGGAGAATGGATGAGGCCTAAAAGAGGCCAAGGCCTATTTACAAAGCGGTAGCTGAGGTCTAAAAGAGGTCCAGTTTTGAGTAAAGTCATGCGCATTTTGGTGTTTAATACACACACACACTCATCAATACACATGCATACATACATACACACCACGTCGTCATCAGACATGCAGACATCGATGGATTTTGCGTGAGTACGGCCTAGCCGAAAACAAAAAAAGATGCGTTATGAATTAAAGAAAAAAAAAAAAAAAGATTAAGAAAATTTAATTTAGTTTAATTTAAATAAAAAAAATCGAACAAATAGATAAGACAAAGACAAACAAACAAAGCACCCATTAGGAAATAGAGTTTAAAATAAATAATAAAATTAGTTTATAACAATTATATATATAAAAATTATAAGTGTAAGAATAGAAAAATTAGTTTAACAAGAAACAAAAGCACAAAATGAAGTTAATTTTAAGCCATGAAGGCATTATAAAGTAAATGTTGAAAATGAGTAATTAAAATCTTGTTAGTTTGGGCACCTAATCTAATTCACACACAATAACATTTATAGGGTAGAATCCCAGATACCCATTAGATTCTACAGGTAGGGCGGGTAAAGAAGAAGAACAGTATCACCAAGTTCTTCACCTTCCACATATCTTCAGCTTATTTGACTTTCGTCTTCCCAATTTCCCTTACTGTCTACGATTTTTGTGATTTGTGAAGCGTGTCAAACAAATGGCTATTTCGAAGACCCCACCCCAATTTCCCTGAGCACGGCCGGAACTGTATAGAAGACAGAGAATAGCCAAGACAGCAGTGTCGTGCACGTTACATAAACCTAAAATGGCACCCGAACGTGTGGCCCCAGGTATTTTAATTATAAAATAACAGCCGAGGTTACCGATAACCCTTTTCCAAATCCATTCCCATCCAAGTCAATAATGATCCAACAATTTTAATTAGTTTCAGAAAATATTTCTTATCGGGTTAGGAATAACTGACTGTCTGAATATTTTCGGAGTCAGACCAACAGATAAGATCTATTAGATATACGTTGAATTTTTTTTCGCGTTCCTTATTCTATTTTAAATATATATTTCTCGGATTATTAGTCTTGATTTTGTCGATTCTATTCCAGGATATATATTTAAAATAAACTAATCTTTTTTAATTGAATCGAGACTACTCATGCTGGAAATATTCGGCATGTTCCTCTTCAATTTAGAATTTGCTATTCATACCCAGTTTTTTAATTAGACCCGTTTAAGATATGTGGAAAACAAATGTTATTGAGTGTGAAAGAGTATGGATAAGTCCCACAAGATTAAAGTTTATATCTTATCTTTATATCTTATCGCTTATAGCGTATCGCTTTTATCGTATCGCTTTTATCATATCGCTTACATCCTTCTGCTTAGAGCCTATCGCTATTATCGTATCGCATATATCATAGCGCTTATTTTGTATTTCTCTTAGTAGCTAAACTCAGTAGTCATGGCGGTGGTCCGTAGTGCTGAAGATTTAGTAGCCTTAGTTGGCCTAACGAGGCCGTATCATGTGTCATATGTAACGACACTAGTGCCGAGACGGTAGTTACGGAAACTAGTTGTCGTTTTCATAAACTATGTTAGGTAATCACAACGACTGCCCAAAGTGTAAGCAGCCGTTCACTGTATCGCAGATTTTAGAAAACATTACAGCTAGACCGAGAACTAATTCCGGTAGCACAAGAGGTAGAGGTCGTACTTCTGCCGCTAATCAAACAGGTTCTGCTACACGTAGAACAGTTACGAGAGCCATTAATCATAACACTGCAAATTTGCGTCAACAGGTCAGTTCGCAACTGGGAAATAACACAATAGTAGCAATAGTGCAGTGGAAAACGTAGAAGTATCAGAAAGTCGTATGCAGCAGATTATTACGAGTTCCTTGGAAGGCATTCGTAGTAGTATTGCTTCATCTGTGGCTGATCAAATCAGTTCGGCAATGCAAAACTTAAATTTGGCTTCTAGGGCTAGAGAGAATCGAGAAGAACCTAAGCTAGAATGGGAGAATGACATCTAGATCAGTGGAAGGCTTACGAGCTTTTGTAACGTGCACGACACTGCGGTCTAGGCTATTCCCTGTTTACTATACGGTTCCGGCCGTGCTCAGGGAAATTGGGGTGGGGTCTTCGAAATAGCCATTTGTTTGACACGCTTATGTGGAAGGTGAAGAACTTGGTGATACTGTTCTTCTTCTTTACCCGCCCTAACTGTAGAATTTAATGGGTATCTGAATTCTACCCTATAAAGGTTATTGTGTGTGAATTAGATTAGGTGCCCAAATTAACAAGATCTTAATTACTCTTTTTCAACATTTCTTTTATAATGCCTTCATGGCTTAATATTAACTTCATTTTGTTTCTTATTAAACTAATTTTTCTAACATTATTCTTACACTTATGATTTTTATATGTATAATTGTTATAAACTAATTTTATTATTTATTTTAAACTCTATTTCCTAATGCGCGCTTTGTTGTTTGTCTTTGTCTTATCTATTTGTTCGGATTTTTTTATGTTTTTGTGTTTAAATTTTCTTAATCATTATTATTTTTTTTCTTTAATTCACACTGCATCTTTCTTTGTTTTCGGCTAGGCCGTACTCACGCAAAATCCATCGATGTCAGCAGTCCTGATGACGACGAGGTGTGTATGTATGTGTTGGTGTATCTGTATGTGTGTGTGACACAACACCAAAATGCGCATGACTTTAAAGTAAAGGTTACAAAAATCATAAGTATAAACATTCGTTAATTATTAAACTCAAAACTTATTCCTTCGACACCAAATATCCTCAAAACGCATCGCAGTTACCATTGCTTAATTCGTTTATGGTAACGCCTGTGTAGAGAAGTGGGGTGTAGGCGCTTCTTTACGCCTTAGGCCTCTGCTACCGGCTATGTAGATAGGCCTGGGCCTCTTTTAGGCCTAAGCTACCGGCTATGTAGGTAGGCCGTAACCTACTTTAAGCCTTATCCATTCTCCAATGGTTTATATCATGCCTCTAATCTAGGGCTTACAGGCCCCTAATATTAATTTAATTTAGTTATAATAAGTCCAAGTGGAATCTGGATGTTCGCAGATTAATTTTTGCTTGCACTGGCACTTGCACTAGCGGAAATGAATGAAGCTGCCGGTGCCTGTATTAACAGCGCAGCCGTGCAGACTTGCATGCCGATCGATAGGGGCAGCCAGACTTGCGTGCAGCTCAGCTGACGGTTGGCGTTGCCAGACTTTGACTCTTGGCGCTCAAATTGCCGTTACGGTTTGAATTTGAGTTTAAGCAATAATAATAATTATTAAAGTTGATTTAGGTCGATTCTCATCGAACCCTTACACCACCCCCCACAGGTTTGATCGCTACGCACTGGGTGAAGATAAAACCTGGAAAGAACTGAAAAGGGTGACGATGGATCGATTACCATAGGTCTTTGGCATGGAATCGTTCTAATTCTTTCCCATTTAAGTCTTTAATTAAGAAAATCGATTGACCAATCTTTGCTTTAATGCGCGCCTTAGTTCCGACTGGAGCTAATTTTGCACTATAAGTAGCGGCCGCATTACTCAAAGTAAAATTACGCTTAATGACTTCTTGGCCGACTTCAAATGATCGAGGTCGACAACGTAAATCATAAGTATTCTGATTTTTCGTATAGGCTTTTGTTAGGTTCTTTTCTATGCTTGATTGGATATGATGAAACTCATCCGTTCGATTCAGCTGTTGCGTACCATCACTAAGTGCTTTTGGTTTCGCAATAACTTATAGTCTTGGCCATGCACTATGATGTATTGCCCGAATATTATACGATAAGGCGACATTCCAACAGACTGATGAAGGGAATTGCGTAATGCACAATTGACACTGGGTAAATATACATCCCATTTTCTCTGATCAGAACGAATATAGGCTCTTAGAGCTGCGTTTATGGACCGATTTACCCTTTCAGCTGCGTTTGATTGAGGAGCATAAGCTCCTGTGCGTATGTGCTCAATACTTAATTGTGAAATGAACGTAGAAAAATCATGGCTTTTAAACTGAGAACCATTATCACTCACAATTATTTCGGGCACTCCAAAACATGTAAAAAGCTCGTTCTTTAAGTAATCAATTATCACTTGCGAATTAAATTTCTTTACCGCTTTGAGGAACGTGAATTTTGAAAAATGGTCTAGTACTATGAAAATGCCAATATTTCCTCTTTTTGTACGTGGAAAAGGTCCAATAAAATCAACATATAATCTTTGAAACGGTCTCTCGCTATACACTTGACTACCCATGGGCGGTTTTAAAGCACAGGTAGGGTTCTTGGTTGTCCTGCATATATCACAATTGCCTTTATATCTACGTACATCAACCACCATTTTCGGCAAAAAGAATCTTCGCCGAATTCGCTCCAAGCATTTGGCTATGCCACAGTGACTAGACGAAGGCTGATCGTGTGTTGAACGGATCACTGGTTCACGCAGTAATTCTGGAACATATAGTTTCCAACCATCATCGTTACTGTTTTCACCCATAATACTACGCCGATAAATAAACTTATCTATGACTTTACATCAGGTGTATTCACTTCCTGATAGTTGTCTCTTAGCTTGCAATATTCTTCAGACTGAAAAGCATCTGAATCTAAATCTATTTCTGGAAAATTGTCAATCTCGAGGGTGGCGATATTGTCAACCTCTTCGTAACACCGTGAAAGCGCATCAGCTACGACATTGTCACTACCTTTTCGATACTCAATATCGAAGGAAAATGTACATGTACATGCGAAACTTTTTAATCGCTAAGACAACTGCTAAACATTCCAATTCGGTAACAGTATAGTTACGCTGAGCCTTGTTTAGCTTTTTCGACATATACGCTATTGGTCGTTCACATCCTGACTCATCAATTTGAGCTAGTACCGCTCCTACTCCAAACAACGAAGCATCACATTGCAAGATAAAAGGTTTTTCATAATTCGGATGTATTAAAAACGGAGCACTGCACAACTTGCGCTTGATTTCAACAAATGCTGCTTGAGCTTGGTCATTCCATTCGAATGATTTTCCTCGCAACAATTCGGTTAGCGGAAAAATTGCAGTTGAATACTGAGATATAAAACGCTGATACCACCCGGTCATTCCTAAAAATCTTCGTAACTGCTTGCGTGTCTTTGGCACGGGAAATTCATCCACAGCTTGAATTTTTACGGCGTTAATATGCAAAGTACCTTCTCCAACGACATAGCCAAGATAATCTACTTTAGATAAGCAAAACTGACTTTTCTTAACGTTTATTGTTAGTCCCGCTTTGCGTAACTGCGTTGAGACAGTATTTAAATGCTTCAAATGTTCGTCGAAACTTGAGGACATTACTAAGAGATCATCAAGATATACCAAGACATGCGATTTTAACTGATATGGAATGACTTGGTCCATTAATCGGCACAAAGTTTGTGGCGCATTGGTAAGGCCAAAAGGCATCCGTTTAAACTGGTATAGGGGTCGATTTGGAATGGTAAATGCTGTTTTTATGCGTGAGTTTTCATCTAAACGAATTTGCCAAAATACATCTTTTAAGTCAATTTTGGATATGCAATGCACTGGGGGAAGTCTACTTATTAATCCATCAAGACTTGGCATCGGATACGCATCCTTTACAGTAACAGCATTTAACTTTCGCGCATCTAAACAAAATCTAACCTTTCCGGGCTTAACGACGAGTGTAACTGGAGAAGACCATGGGAATGTCGGAGCTTCTTCAATGACACCTAGTTGTATCATTCGATCAACTTCTTCGCATAATAATTTTTCTTTTGCAGGGGACAAAGGATAAAACTTTTGCTTTATCGGCTTGGCATCTGCTGTGTCGATCTCATGCTCAACCATAAATGTCTCACCGAGACCACTACGACAACCGACTGTAATTTGATTCTTTGAACTGAATCCAGTTCGGCGTTGTTTGAAACTTCTTCATTGGTGCTATTTATTTCATTCACTACATATGTAGATTGGATTGAAATGCCAAAGGCTTTCCAAAAATCCATTCCACATATTACGTTTTGTTTGATGGAAGGCACAACCAAAAATTCGAAATCTCTTTTTAACGAATTGAACGCTACAGGTATATACACTAAACCTGCCACTACCTGCTTCTGACCATCAGCTGTCTGGACCACCCCATTCAATTTGTCGACTTTTATCGGCTCTGAAATAAGGTGTTTAGCCAAGTCTGCACCAATAACGCTCTTATTGGCACCGCTGTCCAAAAGTGCTAAACATGGTTTCCCAAAAACTTCTATCTCAGTAAAGGGTCTAATGTCGCAGGGTTTATTTATAATTGAGGATATTGTGTAGAGATTAAGGAGGTGCTTATTGCACCAAAAGTTTTTCATACGTAAAGCAGAACGAGTCTTTTGAACTTTAACAGCATCCACATTTAAGATGACTGCTTTGCGCTCTCTATACACTCGCAAACGAACATGATACGGCTTAAAAATCTGAGATTGATCTGGTGTTTCAGATAATTTACTAGGTACGTCAGGTAAATAAGATTTGTCTAGTAATGATAAGTGTACGTCTGGTAAGTTTGTTTTACTATCCAAAGCTATTGTCGGATGTTCGTTTTCGGAACTCGATGAACATCCTTCAATGAGTTTTCCGATTTTGATTTGCAATGACCACACTTTGGCTTATACATATCTAATAGCCCACATCCATAGCAGAAAACTCGACGTGGTTTTAGACAGTCAAGGTATTTGTGACCTTGCTCATCACAGTTCCAACATTTAAATTTGTCGTTTATAAGAAGGGCACATATTTCCTCAGCGTTGATGTCAGTGTCAGTCAACTCTTCAGTCGCTTGTTCACTCACCACTTCATTAATATAACGCTTCGAAACGTTTGTACGAACTACAGGCTTGGATCGTAAATTACGAAAGAATTCTTCATGACGATGACACTCCTTGCGAAGAATTGCAAGATTTGGAGTTTCTACATGAAGAAGTTCATGAATTAAATCAGGCTTTAAATTATGCCTTACTTCTATGACTAAGTCTCTCTCTGACATGGGTTCTCGAAGGGAATCAGCTATTGCTAGCATCGCGTCAAGAAACTCATCAAAATTTTCATTTACGCCTTGCTTGCGACATCGCATGACATTTTTGATATCTCGATCAGTTCGTTGGTCTTGATATCTTTCTCTTAATCGGTGACACAACTCATGCCATCCCATACAACCCACAGTTCTGTGTACCCGCCAATAG
Organism: Scaptomyza cyrtandrae; assembly: GCA_035044605.1. Taxonomy (NCBI): domain Eukaryota; kingdom Metazoa; phylum Arthropoda; class Insecta; order Diptera; family Drosophilidae; genus Scaptomyza; species Scaptomyza cyrtandrae. Next base: position 63,733 of record JAWNNS010000020.1, read on the forward strand.
AATGAAAGAGCTGGGCCTTCAAAAAGCAAATTCGCAAACTGGTATTTCAAGTCGAAATTGTTATCAAAATATTGTGATGTTAGACAATTGACTCGGTAAATAAGGTCTTCAATGGGGATGTCATTAGAAGCCCCTGAAAATTGTATTTTCCAGTTCGATATGACATTAGAAATTCTATCTGGACGATCAATCGAATAATTACTATTATTATTCTCGCGAGATGGACCACGCCTATCTCTAGAAAAGTTTCCATGCTCAAAGCTCATACGCTGGCCACTGATATGGATGTCATTTTCCCATTCTAGCTGAGGTTCTTCTCGATTCTCTCGTGCCGTGGAAGCCAAATTTAAGTTTTCAATTGCAGAGCTGATTTGATCCGCCACAGTTGAAGCAATACTACTACGCAAACCTTCTAACGTACTCGTAATAATCTGCTGAATACGACTTTCTGATAATTCTACGTTTTCCACTGCAATATTGCTTGTGTTCACTCCTAACTGCGAACTGACCTGTTGACGCAAATTTGTAGTGTTACGATTAACGGCTCTTGTAACCGGTCTATGTGTAACAGCACCTATTTGATTGTTGGCGGCAGAAGCACGACCTCTACCCCTACTGGAATTTGTTCTGGGTCGAGCAGTCATATTTTCCAAACTCTGCGATACAGTGAACGGCTGCTTACACTTTAGGCAGTCGTTGTGGTTACGTAACCATTGCAACAAACATAGTTTATGAAAACGATGTTTGCAGCTAGTTTCCGTAAATATTGTTTCGGCACTTGTGTCATTGCATATGACACATGATACTGCCTCGTTAGCGTTACTAACTAAGGCTACTAAGTCTTCAGCGCTACGGACCACCGCCATGACAACTGAGTTTAGCTACTAACAAAAAAATACGAAACAAGCGATACGATGTAAGCGATAGGTGATACTATATAAGCGATTGGATATAAGGGATAAGATAAACGTGATAAGCTATATGATATACGATGCGATTTGAATTTTAATTCTTTGGGACTTATCCATCCTAATTCACACGCAATAACATTTGTTTTCCACATATCTTAAACAAGTCTAATTTACAAACTGGATATGAATATCAAATTCTAAATTGAAGAGGAACATGCCGAATATATTCAACATGAGCAATCTCGATTCAATTAAAACTGATTAGTTTATTTTAAATATATATCCTGGAATAGAATCGACAAAATCAAGACTAATAGTCCGACATATATATATATTTAAAATAGAATATGGAACGCGAAAAAAATTCAACGTATAACTAATAGATCTTATCTGTTGGTCTGACTCCGAAAATATTCAGACAGTCAGCTATTCGTAACCAGACGAGAAATATTTTCTGAAACTAATTAAGATTTTTGGATCATTATTGATTTGGATGGGAAAGGATTTGGAAAAGGGGCATCGGTAACCTCGGCTGTTATTTTATAATTAAAATACCTCGGGCCACACGTTCGGGTGCCATTTTAGGTTTGTGTAACGTGCACGACACTGCTGTCTTGGCTATTCTCTGTCTTCTATACAGTTCCGGCCGTGCTCAGGGAAATTGGGGTGGGGTCTTCGAAATAGCCATTTGTTTGACACGCTTCACAAATCATAAAAATCGTAGACATTAAGGGAAATTGGGAAGACCAAAGTCAAATAAGCTGAAGATATGTGGAAGGTGAAGAACTTGGTGGTACTGTTCTTCTTCTTTACCCGCCCTACCTGTAGAATTTAATGGGTATCTGAATTCTACCCTATAAAGGTTATTGTGTGTGAATTAGATTAGGTGCCCAAACTAACAAGATTTTAATTACTCATTTTTAACATTTACTTTATAATGCCTTCATGGCTTAATATTAACTTCATTTTGTTTCTTATTAAACTAATTTTTCTAACATTATTCTTACACTTATGATTTTTATATGTATAATTGTTATAAACTAATTTTATTATTTATTTTAAACTCTATTTCCTAATGCGCGCTTTGTTGTTTGTCTTTGTCTTATCTATTTGTTCGGATTTTTTTATGTTTTTGTGTTTAAATTTTTTTAATCATTATTTTTTTTTTCTTTTATTCTCACGCAAAATCCATCGATGTCAGCAGGCCTGATGACAACGAGGTGTGTATGTATGTGTTGGTGTATCTGTATGTGTGTGTGTATTGATGAGTGTGTGTGTATATTGATGAGGGTGTGTGTATATTGATGAGGGTGTGTGTATATTAAACAAAAAAATCATAAGTATAAACATTCGTTAATTATTAAACTCAAAACTTATTCCTTCGATACCAAATATCCTCAAAACGCATCGCAGTTACCATCGCTTAATTCGTTTATGGTAACGCCTGTGTAGAGAAGTGGGGTGTAGGCGCTTCTTTACGCCTTAGGCCTCTGCTACCGGCTATGTAGATAGGCCTGGGCCTCTTTTAGGCCTAAGCTACCGGCTATGTAGGTAGGCCGTAACCTATTTTAAGCCTTATCCATTCTCCAATGGTTTATATCATGCCTCTAATCTAGGGCTTACAGGCCCCTAATGGTGTAGTGCGCCGCGGGAGGCGCTGACGGCGGGCTGGTAGGGACGGTGGCTTTGGTTTAGGCTGAACGCACCACCAGCCACCACAAGTTTCACTTGTCTGAAAAAACAACAAAACAATTGACACACTATATAACACTTTTGGCAGAAGCTTACCTTGCAAAAAACAAAGGTTGAAACGGCACAAAAATGTATCCCTCCCGGCAATATTTGCTGCAGCAATCTTTGCTTGAGCAGCCGGTGCATACAGCACAATTTTAATTATAATAAGTCCACGTTGAATCTGGATGTTCGCAGATTAATTTTTGCTTGCACTGGCACTTGCAATAGCGGAAATGCATGAAGCTGCCGGTGCCTGTATTAACAGCGCAGCCGTGCAGACTTGCATGCCGATCGATAGGGGCGGCCAGACTTGCGTGCAGCTCAGCTGACGGTTGGCGTTGCCAGACTTTGAAGCTTGGCGCTCAAATTGCCGTTACGGGTTGAATTTGAATTTAAGCAATAATAATAATTATTAAAGTTGATTTAATTAATTATAATATAATTTAATTCTCATCGAACCCTTACACTTTGAGCAAGGAAACTTCACGAGAGATAGGCGAGGTCCATCTCGTGAGAATAATAACAACAGTAATTATTCGATAGATCGTCCGGATAGGATTTCTAATGTTACCTCGAACTGGAAAATACAATTTTCAGGGGCTTCGAATGACATCCCCATTGAAGACTTTATTTATCGCGTCAATTGTCTTACCTCTCAATATTTTGAGAACAATTTCGAGTTGTTACACCAGTTTGGAAATTTACTTTTTAAGGGCCCAGCCCTTGCATTATATTGGCGGGTACATAGAATTGTGGGTCATATGGGATGGCATGAGTCGTGCCACCGTTTAAGACAAAGATACCAAGGCCAATGAACTGATCGAGATATCAAAAATGTGATGCGATGTCGCAAGCAAGGCGGAAATGAAAATTTTGATGAGTTCCTTGACGTGATGCTAGCAATAGCTGATTCTCTTCAGAGAGAGAATTAGTCATAGAAGTAAGGCATAATTTAAAGCCTGATTTAATTCATGAACTTCTTCATGTCATCATATCATGTGGCATGAAGAATTCTTTCGAAGTTTACAATCCAAGCCTGTCGTTCGTACAAACGTGCCGAAGCGTTATGTCAACGAAGTGGTGAGTGAAGAAGCCACTGACGAGTTGACCGACACTGACATCAATGTTGAAATATGTGCACTTCGCTTAAGCGAGAAACTAAAATGTTTGAACTGTGATGAGCAAGGTCACAGATACCATGACTGTCTAAAACCACGTCGAGTTTTCTGCTATGGATGTGGACTATTAAATATGTATAAGCCGTATGTATAATTGTGGCCATTGCAAATCAAAATCGGAAAACTCTTTGAAGGATGTTCATCGAGTTCCGAAAACGAACATCCGACATTATCTTTGGATAATAAAACAAACTTACCAGACGTACATTTTTCATTACCAGACAAATCTCATTTACCTGGTGAGATAAAAGTTTTTGGGAAACCATATTTAGCACTTTTGGACAGCGGTGCCAATAAGAGCGTTATTGGTGCAGACTAGGCTAAACACCTTATCTCAGAGCCGATAAAAGTCGAGAAATTGAATGGAGTGGTTCAGACAGCCGATGGTCAGAAGCAGGTAGTAGCAGGTTTAGTGCATATACCTGTAGCGTTCAGTTCTTTAAAAAATTGATTTCGAATTTCGAAAAAAGATTAAGAAAATTTAATTTAATTTAATTTAAATAAAAAAATCCGAGCCAATAGATAAGACAAAGACAAACAAACAACAAAGCGCCCATTAGGAAATAGAGTTTAAAATAAATAATAAAATTAGTTTGTAGAAATTATTTAAACAAAAATTATAAGTGTAAGAATAGAAAAATTAGTTTAACAAGAAACAAAAGCACAAAGTGAAGTTAATATTAAGCCATGAAGGCATTATAAAGTAAATGTTGAAAATGAGTAATTAAAATCTTGTTAATTTGGGCACCTAATCTAATTCACACACAATAACATTTATAGGGTAGAATCCCAGATACCCATTAGATTCTACAGGTAGGGCGGGTAAAGAAGAAGAACAGTATCACCAAGTTCTTCACCTTCCACATATCTTCAGCATATTTGACTTTCGTCTTCCCAATTTCCCTTAATGTCTACGATTTTTATGATTTGTGAAGCGTGTCAAACAAATGGCTATTTCGAAGACCCCACCCCAATTTCCCTGAGCACGGCCGGAACCGTATAGAAGACAGAGAATAGCCAACACAGCAGTAACGTGCACGTTACATAAACCTAAAATGGCGCCCGAACGTGTGGCCCCAGGTATTTTAATTATAAAATAACAGCCGAGGTTACCGATAACCCTTTTCCAAATCCATTCCCATCCAAGTCAATAAGGATCCAACAATTTTAATTAGTTTCAGAAAATATTTCTTATCGGGTTAGGAATAGCTGACTGTCTGAATATTTTCAAAGTCAGACCAACAGATAAGATCTATTATACGTTGAATTTTTTTTCGCGTTCCTTATTCTATTTTAAATATACATTTCTCGGATTATTAGTCTTGATTTTGTCGATTCTATTCCAGGATATATATTTAAAATAAACTAATCTGTTTTAATCGAATCGAGATTGCTCATGCTGGAAATATTTGGCATGTTCCTCTTCAATTTAGAATTTGCTATTCATACCCAGTTTGTTAATTAGACCCGTTTAAGATATGTGGAAAACAAATGTTATTGCGTAAGAAAGAGTATGGATAAGTCCCACAAGATTAAAGTTTATATCTTATCTTTATATCTTATCGCTTATAGCGTATCGCTTTTATCGTATCGCTTTTATCATATCGCTTACATCCTTCTGCTTAGAGCCTATCGCTATTATCGTATCGCATATATCGTATCGCTTATTTTGTATTTCTGTTAGTAGCTAAACTCAGTAGTCATGGCGGTGGTCCGTAGTGCTGAAGATTTAGTAGTTGTTAAGTTGGTTACGCTAACGAGGCCGTATCATGTGTCATATGTAACGACACTAGTGCCGAGACGGTAGTTATGGAAACTAGTTATAGACATCGTTTTCATAAACTATGTTTATCTCAATGGTTGCGTAATCGCAAGCAAAACTTAAATTTGGCTTCTAGGGCTAGAGAGAATCGAGAAGAACCTCAGCTCTAGAATGGGAGAATGATATCTAGATCAGTGGAAGGCTTACAAGCTTTGAGCAAGGAAACTTCACGAGAGATAGGCGAGGTCCATCTCGTGAGAATATTAACAACAGTAACTATTCGATAGATCGTCCAAATAGGATTTCTAATGTTATCTCGAACTGGAAAATACAATTTTCAGGGGCTTCGAATGACATCCCCATTGAAGACTTTATTTATCGCGTCAATTGTCTTACCTCTCAATATTTTGAGAACAATTTCGAGTTGTTACACCAGTTTGGAAATTTACTTTTTAAGGGCCCAGCCCTTGCATTATATTGGCGGGTACATAGAATTGTGGGTCATATGGGATGGCATGAGTCGTGCCACCGTTTAAGACAAAGATACCAAGGCCAATGAACTGATCGAGATATCAAAAATGTGATGCGATGTCGCAAGCAAGGCGGAAATGAAAATTTTGATGAGTTCCTTGACGCGATGCTAGCAATAGCTGATTCTCTTCAGAGAGAGAATTAGTCATAGAAGTAAGGCATAATTTAAAGCCTGATTTAATTCATGAACTTCTTCATGTCAAAATTCCTAATCTTGCAATTCTTTCGTAATTTACGATCCAATCCTGTCGTTCGTACAAACGTGCCGAAGCGAATTCTAACTTTTGATTGTACCTTCCATCCAAAAAAATGTTGTATGTGGAATGGATTTTTGGAAAGCCTTTGGCATTTCAATCCAATCTGCATATGTTGTGAATGAAATCAAAAGCACCAATGAAGAAATTATCGGTTATCGATAACTTTCCTTTATCGGAACGTAGTGGTCTTGGTGAGACACTTATGGTTGAGCATGAGATCGACACAGCAGATGCCAAACCAATAAAGCAAAGCTTGGACACTCGATTTCATGCCAAAGACTTATGGTAACCGATTCCATCTTCACCCTTGTTAGTTCTTTCCAGGTTTTATCTTCACCCAGTGGGTAGCGATCAAACCTGTGGGAGGTGGTGTAAGGGTTCGATGAGGGTCGACCTAAATCAACTTTAATAATTATTAATTTAATTATTATTATTATAATTTAAATTTTAATTCAAACCTTAACGGCGATTTGACCGCCAAAGGTAAAAGTCTGGCAACCCCATCCGTCAGCTGAGATGCACGCAAGTCTGGTAGCCCCTAACAATCGGCATGCAAGTCTGCACGGCTGCGCTGTCAACACATGCACCGGCAGCTTCACTCGTTTCCGCTATATCAAGTGCAAAACTTTCGTGCTAGCAGACGCGCATATTAAAAATTAATCTGCGAACATCCAGATTCAGCTTAGACTTATTTGAATTAAAATTGTGCTGTATGCACCGGCTGCTCAAGCAAAGATTACTGCAGGGAGGGATACATTTTTGTGCCATTTCAACATTTGTTTTTTGCAAGACAATTGAAACTTGTGGTGGCTGGTGGTGCGTTCAACCTTTGTTTTTTTGCAAGACAAGTGAAACTTGAGGTGGCTGGTGGTGCGTTCAGCCTAAACCAAAGCCACCGTCCCTACCAGCCCAAATGGTTAAAGCTTAAAATAGGTTACGGCCTACCTACATAGCCGGTAGCTGAGGCCTAAAAGAGGCCAAGGCCTACTTACATAGCGGTAGCTGAGGCCTAAAAGAGGCCCATGCCTATCTTCATAGCCGGTAGCAGAGGACTAAGGCGTTAAGAAGCGCCTACACCCCACTTCTCTACACAGGCGTTACCATAAACGAACTAAGCGATGGTAACTGCGATGCGTTTGATGCACCAACACATACATACACACCGCGTCGTCTTCAGGCCTGCTGACATCGATGGATTTTGCGTGAGTAGGGCCTAGTCGAAAACAAAGAAATATGCAGTATGAATTAAAGAAAAAAAATAATAATGATTAAGAAAATTTAAACACAAAAACATAAAAAAATCCGAACAAATAGATAAGAAAAAGACAAACAAACAACAAAGCGCCCATTAGGAAATAGAGTTTAAGATAAATAATAAAATTAGTTTGTAGAAATTATATATACAAAAATTATAAGTGTAAGAATAATGTTAGAAAAATTAGTTTAATAAGAAACAAAAGCACAAAATGAAGTTAATATTAAGCCATGAAGGCATTATAAAGTAAATGTTTAAAATGAGTATTTAAAATCTTGTTAATTTGGGCACCTAATCTAATTCACACACAATAACATTTATAGGGTAGAATCCCAGATACCCATTAGATTCTACAGGTAGGGCGGGTAAAGAAGAATAACAGTATCACCAAGTTCTTCACCAAGACAGCAGTGTCGTGCACGTTACATAAACCTAAAATGGCACCCGAACGTGTGGCCCCAGGTATTTTAGTTATAAAATAACAGCCGAGGTTACCGATACCCCCTTTTCCAAATCCTATCCCATCCAAATCAATAAGGATCCAACAATTTTAATTAGTGTCAGAAAATATTTCTTATCTGGTTAGGAAAAGCAGACCCTTCCTTATTATATTTTAAATATACATTTCTCGGATTATTAGTCTTGATTTTGTCGATTCTATTCCAGGATATATATTTAAAATAAACTAATCTGTTTTAATTGAATCGAGATTGCTCATGCTGGAAATATTCGGCATGTTCCTCTTCAATTAAGAATTTGCTATTCATACCCAGTTTGTTAATTAAACCCGTTTAAGATATGTGGAAAACAAATGTTATTGCATGTGAAAGAGTATGGATAAGTCCCACAAGATTAAAATTTATATCTTATCTTTATATCGTATCGCTTTTATCATATCGCTTACATCTTACTGTTTAGAGCCTATCGCTTTTATCGTATCGCATATATCGTATCGCTTATTTTGTATTTCAGTTAGTAGCTAAACTCAGTAGTCATTGCGAAAATAGTTGTAGATATCGTTTCCATAAACTATGTTTGTCTCAATGGTTGCGTAATCACAACGACTGCCCAAAGTGTAAGCAGCCGTTCACTGTATCGCAGATTTTAGAAAACCTTACAGCTCGACCGAGAACTAATTCCGGTAGCACAAGAGGTAGAGGTCGTACTTCTGCCGCTAATCAAACAGGTTCTGCTACACGTAGACCAGTTACGAGAGCCATTAACCATAACACTACAAATTTGCGTCAACAGGTCAGTTCGCAAGTGGGAAATAACACAATAGTAGCAATAGTGCAGTGGAAAACGTAGGAGTATAAGAAAGTCGTATGCAGCAGATTATTACGAGTTCCTTGGAAGGCTTTCGTAGTAGTATTGCTTCATCTGTGGCTGATCAAATCAGTTCGGCAAAGCAAAACTTAAATTTGGCTTCTAGGGCTAGAGAGAATCGAGAAGAACCTAAGCTAGAATGGGAAAATGACATCCAGATCAGTGGAAGGCTTACGAGCTTTGAGCAAGGAAACTTCACGAGAGATAGGCGAGGTCCATCTCGTGAGAGTATTAACAACAGTAATTATTCGATAGATCGTCCAAATAGGATTTCTAATGTTATCTCGAACTGGAAAATACAATTTTAAGGGGCTTCGAATGACATCCCCATTGAAGACTTTATTTATCGCGTCAATTGTCTTACCTCTCAATATTTTAAAGGCCCAGCCCTTGCATTATATTGGCGGGTACATAGAACTGTGGGTCATATGGGATGGCATGAGTCGTGCCACCGTTAAAGACAAAGATACCAAGGCCAACGAACTGATCGAGATATCAAAAATGTCATGCGATGTCGCAAGCAAGGTGGAAATGAAAATTTTGATGAGTTCCTAGACGCGATGCTTGCAATAGCTGATTCTCTTCAGAGAGAGAATTAGTCATAGAAGTAAGGCATAATTTAAAGCCTGATTTAATTCATGAACTTCTTCATGTCAAAATTCCAAATCTTGCAATTCTTCGCAAGGAGTGTCATCGTCATGAAGAATTCTTTCGAAATTTACGATCCAAGCCTGTAGTTCGTAAAAACGTGCCGAAGCGTTATGTCAACAAAGTGGTGAGTGAAGAAGCCACTGACCAGTTGACCGACATTGACATCAATGTTGAATTATGTGCACTTCGCTTAAGCGAGAAACTAAAATGTTGGAACTGTGATGAGCAAGGTCACAGATTCCATGTCGAGTTTTCTGCTATGGATGTGGACTATTAAATATGTATAAGCCGTATGTATATTTGTGGCCATTGCAAATCAAAATCGGAAAACTCTTTGAAGGATGTTCATCGAGTTCCGAAAACGAATATCCGACATTATCTTTGGATAATAAAACAAACTTACCAGACGTACATTTTTCATTACCAGCCAAATCTTATTTACCTGGTGAGATAAAAGTTTTTGGGAAACCATATTTAGAACTTTTGGACAGCGGTGCCAATAAGAGCGTTGTTGGTGCAGACTTGGCTAAACACCTTATCTCAGAGCCGATAAAAGTCGAGAAATTGAATGGAGTGGTTCAGACAGCCGATGGTCAGAAGCAGGTAGTGGCAGGTTTAGTGCATATACCTGCAGCGTTCAATTCTTGAAAAATTGATTTCGAACTTTTGATTGTACCTTCCATCCAACAAAATGTTATATGTGGAATGGATTTTTGGAAAGCCTTTGGCATTTCAATCCAATCTGCATATGTTGTGAATGAAATCAAAAGCACCCATAAAAGAAATTATCGGTTATCGATAACTTTCCTTTATCGGAACGTAGTGGTCTTGGTGAGACATTTATGGTTGAGCATGAGATCGACACAGCAGATGCCAAACCAATAAAGCAAAGCTTGGACACTCGATTTATTTAATCGAAGACCTAAATAGCAAAGAGTTGGGACGGTTTCATGCCAAAGACTTATGGTAACCGATTCCATCTTCACCCTTGTTAGTTCTTTCCAGGTTTTATCTTCACCCAGTGGGTAGAGATCAAACCTGTGGGAGGTGGTGCAAGGGTTCGATGACAGTCGACCGAAATCAACTTTAATAATTATTAATTTAATTATTATTATTATAATTTAAATTTTAATTCAAACCTTAACGGCGATTTGACCGCCAAAGGTAAAAGTCTGGCAACCGTCAGCTGAGCTGCACGCAAGTCTGGCAGTCCCTAACGATCGGCATGCAAGTCTGCACGGCTGTGATCAAGTTTTTTGTTGTTTTTTTTAGACAAGTGAAACTTGTGGTGACTGGTGGTGCGTTCAACCTCTGTTTTTTGCAAGACAAGTGAAACTTGTGGTGGCTGGTGGTGCGTTCAGCCTAAACCAAAGCCACCGTCCCTACCAGCCCGCCGTCAGCGCCTCCCACGGCGCACTACACCATTAGGGGCCTGTAAGCCCTCGCTTAGAGGCATGATACAAACCGTTGGAGAATGGATCAGGCCTAAAAGAGGCCAAGGCCTACTTACAAAGCGGTAGCTGAGGTCTAAAAGAGGTCCAGTTTTGAGTAAAGTCATGCGCATTTTGGTGTTTAATACACACACACACTCATCAATACACATGCATACAGATGCACCAACACATACATACACACCTCGTCGTCATCAGGCCTGCTGACATCGATGGATTTTGCGTGAGTATGGCCTAGCCGAAAACAAAGAAATATGCAGTATGAATTAAAGAAAGAAAAAAAAGATTAAGAAAATTTAATTTAATTTAATTTAAATAAAAAAATCCGAGCAAATAGATAAGACAAAGACAAACAAACAACAAAGCGCCCATTAGGAAATAGAGTTTAAAATAAATAATAAAATTAGTTTGTAGAAATTATATATATAAAAATTATAAGTGTAAGAATAGAAAAATTAGTTTAATAAGAAACAAAAGCACAAAGTGAAGTTAATTTTAAGCCATGAAGGCATTATAAAGTAAATGTTGAAAATGAGTAATTAAAATCTTGTTAATTTGGGCACCTAAAATAATTCACACACAAAAACATTTATAGGGTAGAATCCCAGATACCCATTAGATTCTACAGGTAGGGCGGGTAAAGAAGAATAACAGTATCACCAAGCTTATTATTTATATACCCGATACCAATACCCCTTTTCCAAATCCTTTCCCATCCAAGTCAATAAGGATCCAACAATTTTAATTAGTTTCAGAAAATATTTCTTATCGGGTTAGGAATAGCTGACTGTCTGAATATTTTCAAAGTCAGACCAACAGATAAGATCTATTATACGTTGAATTTTTTTTCGCGTTCCTTATTCTATTTTAAATATACATTTCTCGGATTATTAGTCTTGATTTTGTCGATTCTATTCCAGGATATATATTTAAAATAAACTAATCTGTTTTAATCGAATCGAGATTGCTCATGCTGGAAATATTTGGCATGTTCCTCTTCAATTTAGAATTTGCTATTCATACCCAGTTTGTTAATTAGACCCGTTTAAGATATGTGGAAAACAAATGTTATTGCGTAAGAAAGAGTATGGATAAGTCCCACAAGATTAAAGTTTATATCTTATCTTTATATCTTATCGCTTATAGCGTATCGCTTTTATCGTATCGCTTTTATCATATCGCTTACATCCTTCTGCTTAGAGCCTATCGCTATTATCGTATCGCATATATCGTATCGCTTATTTTGTATTTCTGTTAGTAGCTAAACTCAGTAGTCATGGCGGTGGTCCGTAGTGCTGAAGATTTAGTAGCCTTAGTTGGTAACGCTAACGAGGCCGTATCATGTGTCATATGTAACGACACTAGTGCCGAGACGGTAGTTATGGAAACTAGTTGTAGACATCGTTTTCATAAACTATGTTTGTCTCAATGGATGCGTAATCACAACGACTGCCCAAAGTGTAAGCAGCCGTTCACTGTATCGCAGATTTTAGAAAACATTACAGCACAAGAGGTAGAGGTCGTACTTCTGCCGCTAATCAATTAGGTTCTGCTACACGTAGACCAGATACGAGAGCCATTAATCATAACACTACAAATTTGCGTCAACAGGTCAGTTCGCAACTGGGAAATAACACAATACTAGGATTTTTTATTTTATTTTATTATTTTTATTTTTTTTATATTTTTTTTATTAACTATTTGAAGATAACATACATATATTGGATTCTTTAAAGTACTTATTATGTGGAACATAAAAGAATGATGATTATTAATAAATAGACTATACATATATATCATATATAATATCTGGTACATCTTGAGTACATTACATTTAAATACACCAAAGTGTATCTACACATTAAAAGGTCCCTGAAGATGTTTTTGTCTCTTTCAACTATCCAACTCTAAGTCTAAGGCCTTTGTCTCTCTATCTGTTTCTTATTTTTGGTGGTTTTACGCTTGCGATTGTATCAATGCAAGAACTTGTTCCTCAGTGGTCGACCCACTCGGCTGACCCTGGGCGCTTGCCTGGGACTATTTAACACATTACTTCAGGCAAGGTCCCTCATGTGGCCCTAAAGGCCCTCTTCTTCTTGCTCATTATTTCGGGCTCGAGCTCACTTTAATCTCGGTCCAGGTCGGCTTTCTTGGCTCTCAAAACTCGGCGCCAATTCATCTCTCTTCGGATGATGACGTCAACTATGTTATCGGGCGTGATTTCATCTGTCTCCGTTTCCTGGTTTAGCGTCAGGCGCTGCCAGTTCCATTTGCGGCAACTGAAGAACGTGTGTTCAGCGTTGTCGCTGCATCCGGGGCAGTACAGACATTCCCTTTCGGTGTAGGTAGTTTCGGAAGTAACCATGTCCCGACAGAAGCTGTGTTAGTTAGTAATCTACCTCACCATGTTTTCTGTTGGTCCACGGTTCCACGTCTTTGATAAGACGCGCAGTCCATCTCCCCCTACTTTCCCCTTCCCAATAATTCTGCCATGCGCGAAGTGTGTTGGCTCTCTCTTGCTGGGAGGCAATTTCCCCTTTCCCTGCACTTCTCCTCATGAAAAACATCCGCCGCTCCTTAGCTAGGAGGTGTATTGGTGCCACCCCAGCGATCACCAACACTGCAGGCTCCGAGACCGTACGGTAAGCCGAAGAAACTCTCAAGGCCCCTCTTCGTTGGACCTGTGCGAGTCTCTTCCGATACATCTCTTTTCCAAGAGAATTGGCCCATATCTCAGCCCCATAGAGCAGCACTGACTGAACTGCGCTCATCAGGAGGCGGCGTCTGCTGGAAGTCGGGCCCCCGACATTGGCCATTAGCCTACTGAGCGCAGTCACGCCACCAGCAGCTTTGTCTGCCGCCTGTTTTATTTGTTGGAAAAAGCTCAGCTTGGTGTCTATCGTTATACCAAGGTACTTGACCGCATGCTTCGACATCACCGTAGCCTCCCCGACTCTCACCGGGATTATCGTTGGTATCCTTTTCTTGGAAAGGACTACCACTTCTGTTTTGTTCAGCGCCAGTGATAGCCCATGTTCCGCCATCCAACTACTGACAGTCCTCATCACTTGGTTGAGCTTGAGCTGTGCTAGTTGCAGGTTTCGTGCTGCTACCAGTGCAGCAACATCGTCCGCATACCCAACTAAGCACGTCTCTTCTGGCATCTCCAGTCTTAGAAGACCATCGTAGGTGGCGTTCCAAAGGTCTGGTCCTAGGATGGATCCCTTCGCCGCCCCTGCTGTGACCTCCATTCTGCGAACGCCTTCTCTGGTCTCAAAGAGGAGTCCGCGCTCCGCAAGGTAGGCGTCGATTATTCGGAGTAGATATGCCGGGACACCGAAGCTGTGCTCCAGAGCCTCCATCATATCTATCCATCTTGCCGAGTTAAACGCATTCTTTACGTCGAGGGTCACAAGGAGTACCACCCGGCGCGAGAACCGGTTATGCTCCTCTGCTCTTTCTACAGTTGCGACTACGTCAAGGACCGCATCTCTGGTGGACCGGCCCGCCCTAAACCCGTGCTGCCTCGATGAGAGTCCGTCGGCATTTCGAATTGCTGTCGTTATTCTGACCTTGATCAGCTTCTCCATTATCTTTCCAGCTGTATCCAGCATACACAACGGACGGTAGGACGCTGAAGACTCCGGATCCCCCTTTCCTTTTGATAATGAGCACCAACCTTGCAATTTTCCAACGCGAGAAGAAAACTCCATCCGCTAGGCAGGCATTGTACAAGCGCAGAAGCAGTCCTGGGTTCTGGTGATAGACCAGCTTGAGAGCCTCATTCGGTATCCCATCCGGGCCAGGTGCCTTCTTATCCTTCATCGTGAAAACCGCTTTTTCCAGTTCTCCCTGTGTGAAAAGAGGAATTGCTTCGATCTGGCTCCATTCCCTTTGTGGTCTGATCGGGTGCTGTGGAAACAGCGCTGCTACTATGTTCTCCATTTGCGCAGCTTCTTTGGCTTCAACAGATTTCAGGGCCCCCAGTTTTCGAGTCACAAGTTTGTAACCCAGTCCCCAGGGGTCCCTTTCTATGTCTGCCATCAGCTCCCTCCAGCAGCTGGCTTTCTCCGGTTAATGGCCCGCCGTAGTTCCTTTTTTGCGGCCTTATGCTCCGCTGACTTCTCGTTCGCTTCGGCTCGGTTTCTCGCCCGTTGAGCGACACGACGGAGCCTATGACACTTCCTGCGCAGTTCTGCTATCTCTGGTCTCCACCAGTAGACCGGCTTTTTCTCGTGGCGGGGCCTACTACTGGGCTTAGAAGCCTTACAGGCAGCCCTGATGATGTTAATAGTTGAAGTTGCCAATGCTTCTGCAGCTACTTCTCTATTCTGGCTACCCTCCTCCAACCTTGCCGCACCCCTCGCTAATTCCCTCTCAAAAGACACGGTCCTTAACCGCGCTGTGTTCCATTTGGCGAATGCTGTGGGAGTCACCCTCTGGTAGGGACCACCGTTGTTAACATCAAACACGATGTATTGGTGGTCACTACCGGTGTATTTTTCAATGACTTGCCAGTCTCGAATGAGCGGCCCGAGGTTCTCCGAGGCGAATGAGACATCGGGAATTGTTTCCCCGTATCCCGGTCGCCGAAAAGTCGTCGCGCTCCCATCGTTCAAAATTAGAAGCCCGGCTCTCGCTACCATCTCCATAACGAGCTTACCTTGGGCGTCGGGGTAAGGCATACCCCATTCCAGCGCCCTCGCGTTAAAGTCTCCGGCGACCACTTTGTATCCTGAAGACGCCATCACCGCGTCTTCAAGGCCCTCTAGCTGGCGTCTGTAGCTTTGGCTCGACTGATTCGGCGTGAGATAGCAGCTGAAAAAAGTTGTCGTCCCACACCTCACCCAGACAAACCCGTTACCTCGACCGTGAGCGGCAACCGGGGCATTCCCGGGTTCCAGCACCCAGACGGCTGCAGTACCAAGAAGATCTGAGTACCAAGAGGAGGGCTCCCTATTCCGGTACTGATCGCTTAACAATAAGAGATCGACCCTCTTCTCCACTGCCAACTGTTGAAGCAAATCGTTGGCAGTTCGGCTCCTATTCGTGTTTGCTTGAAGAACACGAATCATTGCGATATCTTCTTATTTGCCCGTCCGAGCGCCTCCTTAAACGCTCTACAGCTCCCGGACCCTGTTTTGTGTTCAAGGTTGTCTCCGCTTAGGCCATTGTCTGCACAGATAATGCAGCGTGCTGGCGCATCACATGTCATGGCCTTGTGACCGGCTACTCCACACTTATAACACAAGGAGCTGCGATCAGGTCCTTTGCACCCATTAGTTACATGCCCGTATCCCAGGCATTTACAACAGCGCGTCACCGATGTACGCTCCCGCACTCGGCAGTTAATCCATCCAATGTGGATCCTCCCGCGCCCCAGGAAGTAGGATGCGTCGCGCGTACTCATCTCTACCACCGTCATCTTTTGCCCTCTTATTATTCTAGGGATTAGGCCAATCTTCACATCCCCGATGTTGGGCATATCCCGCTTAAGGGCTTCTTTAATGTCCACTACCTCTGTTAGGCAGTCAAGGTCCCGGATCTCCACGGCACACTTAGGCTCTAAGCAGGACACAGCTGCCTGACCCTTAAGCGCCACCGCAATCGATTCCCGGAAGACACCACTGTCCTTGGTGCAAGCTCCAACTTCCACCAGGACACCCCCAGTTCGAGTCTCCCGGATGTTCCTTACCCGCACTCCAGAGCTTTCCAGGTTCACTTTAGCCTTCATTTCTCTCAGAATATCGGCGTAAGTCCGGTCCCTCTCGGGTCGGTGCTCCTGCCCTTCTTTTTTCCTGCGGTTGCCTGCTTTTTCAGAGGGACGTTTTTTTTGGCCGAGGTTGCTTGTTCCGAAGTTATCCCTCTTTCTGCCAGCTTCGCCATCCGTTTAGTCCTTTTCGAGACGACCACACGCTCGGGGTTGATTTCAGCAGTCCTAATGCGTTTAACCGCGTTCAGACCCGCGCCATCATCATCAACCGCCATCTCCCTTGCTTTCTCCTCGAGGCCCATCCAATCTGTCCTGTAGGACTGCATGGCCGAAAAGGCGTCCTCCAGAATTGGCAGACCGAGTTTAATGTCGTTTGAAGTGGTCTTTTGCCTATTTGCTGCTGCCTTCATTTTGGCTATGGCATCTAGGCACCGTGCTATCTGCGACTGTTCCTCGCTCTTCACCCGCGCAATTTGCGAGACCACAGAGGAAATGTGATCCCCGGTCTCCACACCTTTTCTTTCGCCATTCCCATCCACGGTGACAATTGTTCGCTCAGTCGGGCTGGATTGGGCCGGTCCAAGCCTAGGACTTGGCGAAGGTCCGGTTGTGGAGATGTCCACCAGCAACTCCTCGACTCCACCGGCAACATCCGCTTCACCGCTCCTCTCAGGCACTTGGACACGGGGTGGAGTCCTTTGCACCTTTGAGCTCCTCCGAAAGGGTCGGTAACCCTCCTCCTCTGCCTCACAGGCGACTGGGATCAGTCTGGAGCCCATCGTTGCAGCCAACCCATCCCCATTCAGTGCTGTGGCACCTCAAGTTGGTCTCACTTCATCCGCACTTGTCTCTTTAGCAGCACCGTAGGCCAAGTGGTCCACCTCTGATGCTTTGCGGTCGCTGGATTTCGACGCCCCGGGGCCCGCTTGCACACCCCTGACGGCCGCCGGTATTGGGGATCCGACCCCTGCACCGTAACTTTTTTGTTTCTCTCAACACTCATTGGTTTGATTTCGGGGTTCCTTCCCCTAGGACTGCTCTTAGCGACAAGGAAGCACATCTGGCTTGGCGTGCTCCGAGTCAAGCCCCCCACCACAACAAGGTGGCAGCCAACGGGGGAGACAATAGTAGCAATAGTGCAGTGGAAAACGTAGAAATATCAGAAAGTCGTATGCAGCAGATTATTACGAGTTCCTTGGAAGGCTTTCGTAGTAGTATTGCTTCATCTGTGGCTGATCAAATCAGTTCGGCAATGCAAAACTTAAATTTGGCTTCTAGGGCTAGAGAGAATCGAGAAGAACCTAAGCTAGAATGGGAGAATGACATCCAGATCAGTGGAAGGCTTACGAGCTTTGAGCAAGGAAACTTCACGAGAGATAGGCGAGGTCCATCTCGTGAGAATATTAACGACAGTAATTATTCGATAGATCATCCGGATAGGATTTCTAATGTTATCTCGATTTGGAAAATACAATTTTCAGGGGCTTCGAATGACATCCCCATTGAAGACTTTATTTATCGCGTCAATTGTCTTACCTCTCAATATTTTGAGAACAATTTCGAGTTGTTACACCAGTTTGGAAATTTACTTTTTAAAGGCCCAGCCCTTGCATTATATTGGCGGGTACATAGAACTGTGGGTCATATGGGATGGCATGAGTCGTGCCACCGTTTAAGACAAAGATACCAAGGCCAACGAACTGATCGAGATATCAAAAATGTCATGCGATGTCGCAAGCAAGGCGGAAATGAAAATTTTGATGAGTTCCTTGACGCGTTGCTCGCAATAGCTGATTCAATCGAGAACCCTTGTCAGAGAGAGACTTAGTCGTAGAAGTAAGGCATAATTTAAAGCCTGATTTAATTCATGAACTTCTTCATGTCAAAATTCCAAATCTTGCAATTCTTCGCAAGGAGTGTCATCGTCATGAAGAATTCTTTCGAAATTTACGATCCAATCCTGTCGTTCGTACAAACGTGCCGAAGCGTTATGTCAACGAAGTGGTGAGTGAAGAAGCCACTGATGAGTTGACCGACACTGACATCAATGTTGATGAAATATGTGCACTTCGCTTAAGCGAGAATCTAAAATGTTGGAACTGTGATGAGCAAGGTCACAGATATTATGACTGTCTAAAACCACGTCGAGTTTTCTGCTATGGATGTGGACTATTAATATGTATAAGCCGTATGTATAATTGTGGTCATTGCAAATCAAAATCGGAAAACTCTTTGAAGGATGTTCATCGAGTTCCGAAAACGCACATCCGACAATATCTTTGGATAATAAAACAAACTTACCAGACGTACATTTATCATAACCAGACAAATCGTATTTACCTGGTGAGATAGAAGTTTTTGGGAAAACATATTTAGCACTTTTGGACAGCTGTGCCAATAAGAGCGTTTTTGGTGCAGACTAGGCTAAGCACCTTATCTCAGAGCCGATAAAAGTCGAGAAATTGAATGGAGTGGTTCAGACAGCCGATGGTCAGAAGCAGGTAGTGGCAGGTTTAGTGCATATACCTGTAGCGTTCAATTCTTTAAAAATAGATATCGAATTTTTGATTGTACCTTCCATCCAACAAAATGTTATATGTGGAATGGATTTTTGGAAAGCCTTTGGCATTTCAATCCAATCTGCATATGTTGTGAATGAAATCAAAAGCACCAATGAAGAAATTATCGGTTATCGATAACTTTCCTTCATCGGAACGTAGTGGTCTTGGTGAGACATTTATGGTTGAGCATGAGATCGACACAGCAGATGCCAAACCAATAAAGCAAAGCTTGGACACTCGATTTATTTAATCGAAGACCTAAATGGCAAAGAGTTGGGACGATTTCATGCCAAAGACTTATGGTAACCGATTCCATCTTCACCCTTGTTAGTTCTTTCCAGGTTTTATCTTCACCCAGTGGGTAGCGATCAAACCTGTGGGAGGTGGTGTAAGGGTTCGATGAGAGTCGACGTAAATCAACTTTAATAATTATTAATTTAATTATTATTATTATAATTTAAATTTTAATTCAAACCTTAACGGCGATTTGACCGCCAAAGGTAAAAGTCTGGCAACCCCAACCATCAGCTGAGCTGCACGCAAGTCTGGCAGCCCCTAACAATCGGCATGCAAGTCTGCACGGCTGCGCTGTCAACACATGCACCGGCATCTTCACTCGTTTCCGCTATATCAAGTGCAAAACTTTCGTGCTAGCAGACGCGCATATTAAAAATTAATCTGCGAACATCCAGATTCAACTTGGACTTATTTTAATTAAAATTGTGCTGTATGCACCGGTTGCTCAAGCAAAGATTACTGCAGCAAATATTGCCGGGAGGGATACATTTTTATGCCATTTCAACATTTGTTTTTTGCAAGACAATTGAAACTTGTGGTGGCTGGTGGTGCGTTCAACCTTTGTTTTTTTGCAAGACAAGTGAAACTTGTGGTGGCTGGTGGTGCGTTCAGCCTAAACCAAAGCCACCGTCCCTACCAGCCCGAATGGATAAAGCTTAAAATAGGTTACGGCCTACCTACATAGCCGGTAGCTGAGGCCTAAAAGAGGCCAAGGGTTACTTAAATAGCGGTAGCTGAGGCATAAAAGAGGCCCATGCCTATCTTCATAGCCGGTAGCAGAGGACTAAGGCGTTAAGAAGCGCCTACACCCCACTTCTCTACACAGGCGTTACCATAAACGAACTAAGCGATGGTAACTGCGATGCGTTTGATGCACCAACACATACATACACATCTTCAGGCCTGCTGACATCGATGGATTTTGCGTGAGTAGGGCCTAGTCGAAAACAAAGAAATATGCAGTGTGAATTAAAGAAAAAAAAAATAATGATTAAGAAAATTTAAACACAAAAACATTAAAAAATCCGAACAAATAGATAAGAAAAAGACAAACAAACAACAAAGCGCCCATTAGGAAATAGAGTTTAAGATAAATAATAAAATTAGTTTGTAGTTTGTTTCTTCACTTTGGTCTTCCCAATTTCTCTTAATGTCTACGATTTTTATGATTTGTGAAGCGTGTCAAACAAATGCCTATTTCGAAGACCGTATCCCAATTTCCCTGAGCACGGCCGGAACCGTATAGAAGACAGAGAATACCCAACACAGCAGTGTCGTGCACGTTACATAAACCTAAAATGGCGCCCGAACGTGTGGCCCCAGGTATTTTAATTATAAAATAACAGCCGAGGTTACCGATACCCTTTTTCCAAATCCTTTCCCATCCAAGTCAATAAGGATCCAATAATTTTAATTAGTTTCAGAAAATATTTCTTATCGGGTTAGGAATAGCTGACTGTCTGAATATTTTCAAAGTCAGACCAACAGATAAGATCTATTATACATTGAATTTTTTTTCGCGTTCCTTATTCTATTTAAAATATACATTTCTCGGATTATTAGTCTTGATTTTGTCGATTCTATTCCAGGATATATATTTAAAATAAACTAATCTGTTTTAATTGAATCGAGATTGCTCATGCTGGAAATATTTGGCATGTTCCTCTTCAATTTAGAATTTGATGTTCATACCCAGTTTGTTAATTAGACCCGTTTAAGATATGTGGAAAACAAGTGTTATTGCGTAAGAAAGAGTATGGATAAGTCCCACAAGATTAAAGTTTATATCTTACCTTTATATCTTATCGCTTATAGCGTATCGCTTTTATCGTATTGCTTTTATCATATCGCTTACATCCTTCTGCTTAGAGCCTATCGCTATTACCGTATCGCATATATCGTATCGCTTATTTTGTATTTCTGTTAGTAGCTAAACTCAGTAGTCATGGCGGTGGTCCGTAGTGCTGAAGATTTAGTAGCCTTAGTTGGTAACGCTAACGAGGCCGTATCATGTGTCATATGTAACAACACTAGTGCCGAGACGGTAGTTATGGAAACTAGTTATAGAAATCGTTTTCATAAACTATGTTTGTCTCAATGGTTGCGTAATCACAACGACTGCCCAAAGTGTAAGCAGCCGTTCACTGTATCGCAGATTTTAGAAAACATTACAGCTAGACCGAGAACTAATTCCGGTAGCACAAGAGGTAGAGGTTGTACTTCTGTCGCTAAGCAAACAGGTACTGCTACACGTAGACCAGTTACGAGAGCCATTAACCACAACACTACAAATTTGCGTCAACAGGTCAGTTCGCAACTGGGAAATAACACAATAGTAGGATTTTTTTTTTTATTATTATTATTATTTTTTTTTTTTATTAACTACTTGAAGATAACATACATATATTGGATTCTTTAAAGTACTTATTATGTGGAACATAAAAGAATGATGATAATTAATAAATAGACTATACATATATATCATATATAATATCTGGTACATCTTGAGTACATTACATTTAAATACACCAAAGTGTATCTACACATTAAAAGGTCCCTGAAGATGTTTTTGTCTCTTTCAACTATCCAACTCTAAGTCTAAGGCCTTTGTCTCTCTATCTGTTTCTTATTTTTGGTGGTTTTACGCTTGCGATTGTATCAATGCAAGAACTTGTTCCTCAGTGGCCGACCCACTCGGCTGACCCTGGGCGCTTGCCTGGGACTATTTAACACATTACTTCAGGCAAGGTCCCTCATGTGGCCCTAAAGGCCCTCTTCTTCTTGCTCATTATTTCGGGCTCGAGCTCACTTTAATCTCGGTCCAGGTCGGCTTTCTTGGCTCTCAAAACTCTCTGTGCGTATTGGGCCACACGGCGCCAATTCATCTCTCTTCGGATGATGACGTCAACTATGTTATCGGGCGTGATTTCATCTGTCTCCGTTTCCTGGTTTAGCGTCAGGCGCTGCCAGTTCCATTTGCGGCAACTGAAGAACGTGTGTTCAGCGTTGTCGCTGCATCCGGGGCAGTACAGATATTCCCTTTCGGTGTAGGTAGTGGCGGAAGTAACCATGTCCCGGCAGAAGCTGTGTTAGGTAGTAATCTACCTCACCATGTTTTCTGTTGGTCCACGGTTCCACGTCTTTGATAAGACGCGCAGTCCATCTCCCCCTACTTTCCCCTTCCCAATAATTCTGCCATGCGCGAAGTGTGTTGGCTCTCTCTTGCTGGGAGGCAATTTCCCCTTCCCCTGCACTTCTCCTCATGAAAAACATCCGCTGCTCCTTAGCTAGGAGGTGTGTTGGTGCCACCCCAGCGATCACCAACACTGCAGGCTCCGAGACCGTACGGTAAGCCGAAGAAACTCTCAAGGCCCCTCTTCGTTGGACCTGTGCGAGCCTCTTCCGATACATCTCTTTTCCAAGAGAATTGGCCCATATCTCAGCCCCATAGAGCAGCACTGACTGAACTGCGCTCATCAGGAGGCGGCGTCTGCTGGAAGTCGGGTCCCCGACATTGGCCATTAGCCTACTGAGCGCAGTCACGCCACCAGCAGCTTTGTCTGCCGCCTGTTTTATTTGTTGGAAAAAGCTCAGCTTGGTGTCTATCGTTATACCAAGGTACTTGACCGCAGGCTTCGACATCACCGTAGCCTCCCCAACTCTCACCGGGATTATCGTTGGTATCCTTTTCTTGGAAAGGACTACCACTTCTGTTTTGTTCAGCGCCAGTGATAGCCCATGTTCCGCCATCCAACTACTGACAGTCCTCATCACTTGGTTGAGCTTGAGCTGTGCTAGTTGCAGGTTTCGTGCTGCTACCAGTGCAGCAACATCGTCCGCATACCCAACTAAGCACGTCTCTTCTGGCATCTCCAGTCTTAGAAGACCATCGTAGGTGGCGTTCCAAAGGTCTGGTCCTAGGATGGATCCCTTCGCCGCCCCTGCTGTGACCTCCATTCTGCGAACGCCTTCTCTGGTCTCAAAGAGGAGTCCGCGCTCCGCAAGGTAGGCGTCGATTATTCGGAGTAGATATGCCGGGACACCGAAGCTGTGCTCCAGAGCCTCCATCGTATCTATCCATCTTGCCGAGTTAAACGCATTCTTTACGTCGAGGGTCACAAGGAGTACCACCCGGCGCGAGAACCGGTTATGCTCCTCTGCTCTTTCTACAGTTGCGACTACGTCAAGGACCGCATCTCTGGTGGACCGGCCCGCCCTAAACCCGTGCTGCCTCGATGAGAGTCCGTCGGCATTACGAATTGCTGTCGTTATTCTGACCTTGATCAGCTTCTCCATTATCTTTCCAGCTGTATCCAGCATACACAACGGACGGTAGGACGCTGAAGACTCCGGATCCCCCTTTCCTTTTGATAATGAGCACCAACCTTGCAATTTTCCAACGCGAGAAGAAAACTCCATCCGCTAGGCAGGCATTGTACAAGCGCAGAAGCAGTCCTGGGTTCTGGTGATAGACCAGCTTGAGAGCCTCATTCGGTATCCCATCCGGGCCAGGTGCCTTCTTATCCTTCATCGTGAAAACCGCTTTTTCCAGTTCTCCCTGTGTGAAAAGAGGAATTGCTTCGATCTGGCTCCATTCCCTTTGTGGTCTGATCGGGTGCTGTGGAAACAGCGCTGCTACTATGTTCTCCATTTGCGCAGCTTCTTTGGCTTCAACAGATTTCAGGGCCCCCAGTTTTCGAGTCACAAGTTTGTAACCCAGTCCCCAGGGGTCCCTTTCTATGTCTGCCATCAGCTCCCTCCAGCAGCTGGCTTTCTCCGGTTAATGGCCCGCCGTAGTTCCTTTTTTGCGGCCTTATGCTCCGCTGACTTCTCGTTCGCTTCGGCTCGGTTTCTCGCCCGTTGAGCGACACGACGGAGCCTATGACACTTCCTGCGCAGTTCTGCTATCTCTGGTCTCCACCAGTAGACCGGCTTTTTCTCGTGGCGGGGCCTACTACTGGGCATAGAAGCCTTACAGGCAGCCCTGATGATGTTAATAGTTGAAGTTGCCAATGCTTCTGCAGCTACTTCTCTATTCTGGCTACCCTCCTCCAACCTTGCCGCACCCCTCGCTAATTCCCTCTCAAAAGACACGGTCCTTAACCGCGCTGTGTTCCATTTGGCGAATGCTGTGGGAGTCACCCTCTGGTAGGGACCACCGTTGTTAACATTAAACACGATGTATTGGTGGTCACTACCGGTGTATTCTTCAATGACTTGCCAGTCTCGAATGAGCGGCATCGGGAATTGTTTCCCCGTATCCCGGTCGCCGAAAAGTCGTCGCGCTCCCATCGTTCAAAATTAGAAGCCCGGCTCTCGCTACCATCTCCATAACGAGCTTACCTTGGGCGTCGGGGTAAGGCATACCCCATTCCAGCGCCCTCGCGTTAAAGTCTCCGGCGACCACTTTGTATCCTGAAGACGCTATCACCGCGTCTTCAAGGCCCTCTAGCTGGCGTCTGTAGCTTTGGCTCGACTGATTCGGCGTGAGATAGCAGCTGAAAAAAGTTGTCGTCCCACACCTCACCCAGACAAACCCGTTACCTCGACCGTGAGCGGCAACCGGGGCATTCCCGGGTTCCAGCACCCAGACGGCTGCAGTACCAAGAAGATCTGAGTACCAAGAGGAGGGCTCCCTATTCCGGTACTGATCGCTTAACAATAAGAGATCGACCCTCTTCTCCACTGCCAACTGTTGAAGCAAATCGTTGGCAGTTCGGCTCCTATTCGTGTTTGCTTGAAGAACACGAATCATTGCGATATCTTCTTATTTGCCCGTCCGAGCGCCTCCTTAAACGCTCTACAGCTCCCAGACCCTGTTTTGTGATCAAGGTTATCTCCGCTTAGGCCATTGTCTGCACAGATAATGCAGCGTGCTGGCGCATCACATGTCATGGCCTTGTGACCGGCTACTCCACACTTATAACACAAGGAGCTGCGATCAGGTCCTTTGCACCCATTAGCTACATGCCCGTATCCCAGGCATTTATAACAGCGCGTCACCGATGTACGCTTCCGCACTCGGCAGTTAATCCATCCAATGTGGATCCTTCCGCGCCCCAGGAAGTAGGATGCGTCGCGCGTACTCATCTCTACCACCGTCATCTTTTGCCCTCTTATTATTCTAGGGATTAGGCCAATCTTCACATCCCCGATGTTGGGCATATCCCGCTTAAGGGCTTCTTTAATGTCCACTACCTCTGTTAGGCAGTCAAGGTCCCGGATCTCCACGGCACACTTAGGCTCTAAGCAGGACACAGCTGCCTGACCCTTAAGCGCCACCGCAATCGATTCCCGGAAGACACCACTGTCCTTGGTGCAAGCTCCAACTTCCACCAGGACACCCCCAGTTCGAGTCTCCCGGATGTTCCTTACCCGCACTCCAGAGCTTTCCAGGTTCACTTTAGCCTTCATTTCTCTCAGAATATCGGCGTAAGTCCGGTCCCTCTCGGGTCGGTGCTCCTGCCCTTCTTTTTTCCTGCGGTTGCCTGCTTTTTCAGAGGGACGTTTTTTTTGGCCGAGGTTGCTTGTTCCGAAGTTATCCCTCTTTCTGCCAGCTTCGCCATCCGTTTAGTCCTTTTCGAGACGACCACACGCTCGGGGTTGATTTCAGCAGTCCTAATGCGTTTAACCGCGTTCAGACCCGCGCCATCATCATCAACCGCCATCTCCCTTGCTTTCTCCTCGAGGCCCATCCAATCTGTCCTGTAGGACTGCATGGCCGAAAAGGCGTCCTCCAGAATTGCCAGACCGAGTTTAATGTCGTTTGAAGTGGTCTTTTGCCTATTTGCTGCTGCCTTCATTTTGGCTATGGCATCTAGGCACCGTGCTATCTGCGACTGTTCCTCGCTCTTCACCCGCGCAATTTGCGAGACCACAGAGGAAATGTGATCCCCGGTCTCCACACCTTTTCTTTCGCCATTCCCATCCACGGTGACAATTGTTCGCTCAGTCGGGCTGGATTGGGCCGGTCCAAGCCTAGGACTTGGCGAAGATCCGGTTGTGGAGATGTCCACCAGCAACTCCTCGACTCCACCGGCAACATCCGCTTCACCGCTCCTCTCAGGCACTTGGACACGGGGTGGAGTCCTTTGCACCTTTGAGCTCCTCCGAAAGGGTCGGTAACCCTCCTCCTCTGCCTCACAGGCGACTGGGATCAGTCTGGAGCCCATCGTTGCAGCCAACCCATCCCCATTCAGTGCTGTGGCACCTCGAGTTGGTCTCACTTCATCCGCACTTGTCTCTTTAGCAGCACCGTAGGCCAAGTGGTCCACCTCTGATGCTTTGCGGTCGCTGGATTTCGACGCCCTGGGGCCCGCTTGCACACCCCTGACGGCCGCCGGTACTGGGGATCCGACCCCCTGCACCGTAACTTTTTTGTTTCTCTCAACACTCATTATTGGTTTGATTTCGGGGTTCCTTCCCCTAGGACTGCTCTTAGCGACAAGGAAGCACATCTGGCTTGGCGTGCTCCGAGTCAAGCCTCCCACCACAACAAGGTGGCAGCCAACGGGGGAGACAATAGTAGCAATAGCGCAGTGGAAAACGTAGAAGTATCAGAAAGTCGTATGCAGCAGATTATTACGAGTTCCTTGGAAGGCTTTCGTAGTAGTATTGCTTCATCTGTGGCTGATCAAATCAGTTCGGCAATGCAAAACTTAAATTTGGCTTCTAGGGCTAGAGAGAATCGAGAAGAACCTAAGCTAGAATGGGAGAATGACATCCAGATCAGTGGAAGGCTTACGAGCTTTGAGCAAGGAAACTTCACGAGAGATAGGCGAGGTCCATCTCGTGAGAATATTAACGACAGTAATTATTCGATAGATCATCCGGATAGGATTTCTAATGTTATCTCGATTTGGAAAATACAATTTTCAGGGGCTTCGAATGACATCCCCATTGAAGACTTTATTTATCGCGTCAATTGTCTTACCTCTCAATATTTTGAGAACAATTTCGAGTTGCTACACCAGTTTGGAAATTTACTTTTTAAAGGCCCAGCCCTTGCATTATATTGGCGGGTACATAGAACTGTGGGTCATATGGGATAGCATGAATTGTGTCACCGATTAAGAGAAAGATATCAAAACCAACGAACTGATCGAGATATCAAAAATGTCATGCGATGTCGCAAGCAAGGCGGAAATGAAAATTTTGATGAGTTCCTTGACGCAATGCTAGCAATAGCTGATTCTCTTCGAGAACCCATGTCAGAGAGAGAATTAGTCATAGAAGTAAGGCATTACTTAAAGCCTGATTTAATTCATGAACTTCTTCATGTCAAAATTCCTAATCTTGCAATTCTTCGCAAGGAGTATCATCGTCATGAAGAATTCTTTCGAAATTTACGATCCAAGCCTGTAGTTCGTACAAACATGCCGAAGCGTTATGTCAACGAAGTGGTGAGTGAAGAAGCCACTGACGAGTTGACCGACACTGACATCAATGTTGAAATATGTGCACTTCGCTTAAGCGAGAAACTAAAATGTTGGAACTGTAATGAGCAAGATCACAGATACCATGACTGTCTAAAACCACGTCGAGTTTTCTGCTATGGATGAGGACTATTAAAAATGTATAAGCCGTATGTATAATTGTGGCCATTGCAAATCAAAATCGGAAAACTCTTTGAAGGATGTTCATCGAGCTCCGAAAACGAACATCCGACATTATCTTTGGATAATAAAACAAACTTACCAGACGTACATTTTTCATTACCAGACAAATCTTATTTACCTGGTGAGAGAAGTTTTTGGGAAACCATATTTAGCACTTTTGGACAGCTGTGCCAATAAGAGCGTTAAACACCTAAACACCTTATCTCAGAGCCGATAACAGTCGATAAATTGAATGGAGTGGTTCAGACAGCCGATGGTCAGAAGCAGGTAGTGGCAGGTTTAGTGCATATACCTGCAGCGTTCAATTCTTGAAAAATTGATTTCGAATTTTTGATTGTACCTTCCATCCAACAAAATGTTATATGTGGAATAAATTTTTGGAAAGCCTTTGGCATTTCAATCCAATCTGCATATGTTGTGAATGAAATCAAAAGCACCAATGAAGAAATTATCGGTTATCGATAACTTTCCTTCATCGGAACGTAGTGGTCTTGGTGAGACATTTATGGTTGAGCATGAGATCGACACAACAGATGCCAAACCAATAAAGCAAAGCTTGGACACTCGATTTATTTAATCGAAGACCTAAATGGCAAAGAGTTGGGACGATTTCATGCCAAAGACTTATGGTAACCGATTCCATCTTTACCCTTGTTAGTTCTTTCCAGGTTTTGTCTTCACCCAGTGGGTAGCTATCAAACCTGTGGGAGGTGGTGCAAGGGTTCGATGAGAGTCGACCTAAATCAACTTTAATAATTATTAATTTAATTATTATTATTATAATTTAAATTTTAATTCAAACCTTAACGGCGATTTGACCGCCAAAGGTAAAAGTCTGACAACCCCAACCGTCAGCTGAGCTGCACGCAAGTCTGGCAGCCCCTAACAATCGGCATGCAAGTCTGCACGGCTGCGCTGTCAACACATGCACCGGCATCTTCACTCGTTTCCGCTATATCAAGTGCAAAACTTTCGTGCTAGCAGACGCGCATATTAAAAATTAATCTGCGAACATCCAGATTCAGCTTAGACTAATTTGAATTAAAATTGTGCTGTATGCACCGGCTGCTCAAGCAAAGATTGCTGCAGCAAATATTGCCGGGAGGGATACATTTTTATGCCATTTCAACATTTGTTTTTTGCAAGACAATTGAAACTTGTGGTGGCTGGTGGTGCGTTCAACCTTTGTTTTTTGCAAGACAAGTGAAACTTGTGGTGGCTGGTGGTGCGTTCAGCCTAAACCAAAGCCACCTTCCCTACCAGCCCGCCGTCAGCGCCTCCCGCGGCGCACTACACCATTAGGGGTTTGTAAGCCCTCGATTAGAGGCATGATATAAGCCGTTGGAGAATGGATGAGGCCTAAAAGAGGCCAAGGCCTACTTACATAGCGGTAGCTGAGGCATAAAAGAGGCCCATGCCTATCTTCATAGCCGGTAGCAGAGGACTAAGGCTTTAAGAAGCGCCTACACCCCACTTCTCTACACAGGCGTTACCATAAACGAACTAAGCGATGGTAACTGCGATGCGTTTGATGCACCAACACATACATACACACCGCGTCGTCTTCAGGCCTGCTGACATCGATGGATTTTGCGTGAGTAGGGCCTAGTCGAAAACAAAGAAATATGCAGTGTGAATTAAAGAAAAAAAAAATAATGATTAAGAAAATTTAAACACAAAAACATTAAAAAATCCGAACAAATAGATAAGAAAAAGACAAACAAACAACAAAGCGCCCATTAGGAAATAGAGTTTAAAATAAATAATAAAATTAGTTTGTAGAAATTATATATATAACACGTAAGAAGGCTCTATTCGAGAAATCCCGACTAGACGATACCCTGATCCCTATACTTTACACGTACAGTCAGTGTTTGCAAGTATGTGTGTTTGTATGTACGCACATACTGCATACTGCATATACAACTTCAATGTCCCATATCTCCGGTGTTTCTTAACCGATTTTAATAAAAATTTCACAGATTGTCAGAATTTTGTTCGTTATTTTTTTATTTGGACGTAGATGTACTAACGGACAGTACATTCAAGTGGCCCAACGATACCAAGCACCGGCTTGTTGACGCGCGGACACAAGCATAAAGCGACCCACCTCCCGCCCATCCGACCGAGGGGCGCACCGCGTAACGTGCGGTTACGAAGATCGCGAACATGTAGACAAATGACGTCCGATAATTTTTTTTAGAGAGCATGCAGAAGTGGTACTGGTAATAAGGTGGGAAAGATTGTTATATACTGAACATAAGATCCGAAAAGGGTTATGGATAGCATAGTTAGAAAAGCAAGCATGCAGGGCAATTGGTAAAAAATGTCTACTACTTCTAATAGGTACAGCAAAGTTAATTTGGTTTATTAGTATGGGAAAATCTATTTCACCATTTATTTATTTGTGAAAAAAGGTTATTGCTAGCACAGTTCTACGATGATTAAGAGAGGGAACATTTATTAGTTAAAGTCTACTGTGGTAAGCAGGTAAATTAGTACTATTGTCCCAGTTAAGACCCCGAAGGGCAAAGAGCAAAAATGGTTTTTGTACCGATTCTATTCTATCCTGATGAGTCCTGTATTTGGGATACCATATACAAGACCCATATTCAAGAATAGGTCGGACAAGAGACACATAAAGAGTTTTTGTTAAGTAGGGGTCGTCGAATTCCTTCGACCAGCGTTTAATGAACCCCAAGACACTTGATGCTCGATACCCAAATCCTCAACCAAATCAATCCGATCCAATGGTAGGTTATCCAGAAGATAGATGTTAAAAAAAGGCATTCGCCTATAAAAAGAAATAACTTTGCATTAAATTTACTCTGCACCAAGTTTGAAAATTGTCTAAGTCACTTTGCAGTCTACGACCAGACAGAAGACTTGCAGCTGACATGCATAATTTTACATCATCAACATACATTAGTACCCGAGAATGATTAATAACAAACGAAAGGTCGTTTATGAATAGTGTACAAAATAACGGTCCAAGGTGAATTCCTTGTGGAACACCAGAAATGACCTGCACCGCTTTAGATACTGAGCAATTAAAATAGACTCTCTGAGTTCTGAAAGTTAAATAATCTTGAATCCAAAGGATAAGATTATTGGGAAAGCCCAAAAGTTTAAGTTTACAAATTAACAGGAGGTGATTTACAGAGTCAAAAGCCTTACTGAAATCAGTGTAAATAACATCAGTTTTCAATTTGTCTTCAAAGCCCTTAATAACAAATGATGTGAATTCTAGTAAGTTAGTAGAGGTAGATCTATGATTCATGAATTCGTGCTGGCACGGTCAAATCATAGATTTACAAAGATGTTGATGAGAGGTTATTAGTTTCTCAAAAATCTTAGGAATAGCAGACAACTTGGAGATACCCCTATAATTTTGAGCATTAGATTTGTATCCTTTTTTGTGCAAAGGAATAATATAAAACTCTTTCCAAATTTTTGGGAAGGAGCATAGCTCCATTTCATTTTATCAAAGAATATATTAGATGGAAGAGTCGATGTCTTGCGTTTCGCATTAACGAAATCAAAAAACCGTTTAGGATCCTGCTGAAACTGTAATCTACACCTAATCAGGTAGTTCCTGTAAGATTTGTTATTGAGGACTGAAAAGTTGGAACGAGCAATCAAGTATGCAGAACAAGCTAACGGAGAGCTAACTCTCTGGTAAACCACACAGGATTGTTTGACCTGTTTGGCGTTCCATAAGGGACACACAAATCAAATAAAGAATTTAAAGTATTATAAAAAATACTGATTGCCACGTCCAAATTGTCAGACCCGTAGAGGGTAGACCAGTCAGTCAGGGCCAACAGCCGAGTAAGTTTTGCAAAATCGGTTTTCCGAAATTGACGTACTCGGCTTAAACGATTTCTACTGGGGCATAGCCCCCGGTAGGGTAAAGTGATCGACACCTCCAACGTTGGGTGGTATAAATCCTCTGGATAAGATATGGGTTGTGATCGGGTAATGGATGAGGAGGATGGATCCAAAACAAAAACCAGATCAAGCATTTTATTAAGAGAATTTGGGATATCATTTATTTGATTCAATGATATCCCAAGTAAATTAATCAAGAATTCATTCTGTGCCGAGGGGGTCAGTGCGCCAGAGTCGGAACAAGAAATCCAAGTAACTTCAGCAATATTGAAATCACCGAGAACTACAAGGATCGCGATCGGAAAGCATGCAAGAAACGGACGTTATAGCAGACAAATGAGCATCGTAGACAGAGTTATCAGAGGTAGGGGGTATATACGAACAAGTTATAAAAATACCAACACCATTAAAAGACAACTTAACAGCAACAAATTCTATATCTATAGAACCACCTACTATTACTGTCTCCGAAAAATAATTTTCATCAACAGCAATAAGCACACCTCCGCCACGTCGAAGTGTACGGTGTTTTCTATAGATACAGTATCTGTTGGATACTACTTCAGAATTAAGAATGTCATGCCTTAACCAAGTTTCAGTTACGGCAATGACATGAAAAGGAAAAGCAAGGCTATTAAGATACAAACTACTAAGTTTGCTACAAATACCTCTTACGTTCTGATAGCCAAGTACCAAAGAAGCTGTTCGTTTTTTGAACTATCAGAATCGAGAAGAGTTTGAGGCAACGCTACTGGGGTGGGAGATAAAATCGGAGGCCGATTTTTTTTCCTGGCAGTATATTCATTAACAACAATGTGCTCCGGCCAAAACTCTTTGCAACATATAAAGCTAGTCTTGACTCGAGACTCGAGAATTTCTCCACCGTGAAATTGGCTTTAGATTTGGCCTTAATATAGACCGTGACATCTTCTGATGTCAAATCAGGGGGAAGCCTTTTTTGATTTTTTTTAATTTTGTCTTCAACTGAAGATACATTTTTAGCTAATGGAATATTTGGCTCTTTGGATATATTAGGTTTGTTTGGTTGAACTACGTCAACTCTACTCACCACCAAAGAGACCGAAGGACCGGGATTAGATGAAACAACATCCATAGGTACTATAGCGTTAACATCCGTTATCTCGTTAATTATGGGGACTGGGGCAGAAGATTTGTTTTTTAGTCTATTTTTATTTTTGTCAGGATTTTTTGGCTGAACTTCAGACTTCCCGATGACGGCCCAACATTGGCTTTTTTGCGCTTAGGAGAATCACTCAAGAGATTTTTCTCCTGAAAGTTTCTCTGCACAGTTGAGAAACTATCGCACAATTTTGTCAATTGGCCGAAAACTCCCTCAAAGCCAAGCTGAGTCTCCATAAAGTTTGCCATGTCTTTTTTCCGCTCCAAACAAGACCAACATGGCCACTCTAAACTAGTGGTGCCCATCAAGTCGATGACTCGGCCAGCAGCTAATTTCTTATATTGGACGTAGATGTACTAACGGACAGTACATTCAAGTGGCCCAACGATACCAAGCACCGGCTTGTTAACGCGCGGACCCAAGCATAAAGCGACCCACCTCCCGCCCTTCCGACCGAGGGGCGCACCGCATAACGTGCGGTTACGAAGATCGCGAACATGTAGACAAATGACGTAACACAATTTTTTTTAGAGAGCATGCAGAAGTGGTACTAGTAATAAGGTGGGAAAGATCGTTATATAATGAACATAAGATCCGAAATGGGTTATGGATAGCATAGTTAGAAAAGCAAGCATGCAGGGCTATTGGTAAAAAATGTCTACTACTTCTAATAGGTACAGCAAAGTTAATTTGGTTAATTAGTATTGGGGAATCTATTTCACCATTTATTAATTTGTGAAAAAAGGTTATTGCTAGCATAGTTCTACGATGATTAAGAGAGGGAAGATTTATTAGTAAAAGTCTACTGTGGTAAGCAGGTAAATTAGTACTATTGTCCCAGTTAAGACCCCGAAGGGCAAAGAGCAAAAATTGTTTTTGTACCGATTCTATTCTATCCTGATGAGTCCTGTATTTGGGATACCATATACAAGATCCATATTCAAGAATAGGTCGGACAAGAGACACATAAAGAGTTTTTGTTAAGTAGGGGTCGTCGAATTCCTTCGACCAGCGTTTAATGAACCCCAAGACACTTGATGCTCGATTTGAGATTAAAGCAATATGCTTGTCAAACTTAAGCTTTGGGTCCATTAAGATACCCAAATCCTCAACCAAATCAATCCGATCCAATGGTAGGTTATCCAGAAGATAGATATTAAAAAAAGGCATTCGCCTATAAAAAGACATAACTTTGCATTTACTGCAATTGAGATGCAGTAAATTTACTCTGCACCAAGTTTGAAAATTGTCTAAGTCACTTTGCAGTCTATGACCAGACAGAAGACTTGCAGCTGACATGCATAATTTTACATCATCAGCATACATTAGTACCCGAGAATGATTAATAACAGACGGAAGGTCGTTTATAAACAGAGTAAATAATAACGGTCCAAGGTGACTTCCTTGTGGAACACCAGAAGTGACCAGCACCGCTTTAGATACTGAGCCATTAAAATAGACTCTCTGAGTTCTAGAAGTTAAATAATCTTGAATCCAAAGGATAAGATTGTTAGGAAAGCCCAAAAGTTTAAGTTTATAAATTAACAGGAGGTGATTTACAGAGTCAAAAGCCTTACTGAAGTCAGTGTAAATAACATCAGTTTGCAATTTGTCTTCAAAGCCCTTAATAACAAATGATGTGAATTCTAGTAAGTTAGTAGAGGTAGATCTATGTTTCATGAACCCGTGCTGGCACGGTGAAATCATAGATTTACAAAGATGTTGAAGATGAGAGGTTATTAGTTTCTCAAAAATCTTAGGAATAGCAGACAACTTGGAGATACCCCTATAATTTTGAGCATTCGATTTGTTTCCTTTTTTGTGCAAAGGAATAATATAAGACTCTTTCCAAATTTTTGGGAAAGAGCATAGCTCTACGGACATACTAAAAACTTTATGCAAAGGTTTTACAAGATCCTGAGCACAGTACCTAAGCACACAGCTTGGTATTCCATCAGGTCCTGGAGAAAATGTGGGCTTTATAACCAGAAGATCACAAAGTAGTGAGCTCTCTGTGATTTCCGGTATAAAAATGCAATTTGAGGCATTAAGCTGATAGGGATAAGGCGTGACGACTGGTTGAAAACAAGGGCTATAGGTCGTTTGAAAAAATTCAGCAAATAGATCGGCAATGGCCTGATCTGAATTGGCTTTCATTTTATCAAAGAATATATTAGATGGAAGAGTCGATGTCTTGCGTTTCGCATTAACGAAATCAAAAAACCGTTTAGGATCCTGCTGAAACTGTAATCTACACCTAGTCAGGTAATTCCTGTAACATTTGTTATTTAGGACTGAAAAGTTGGAACGAGCAATCAAGTATGCAGAACAAGCTAACTGAGAGCTTGATTTTCTGAAACTCTTGTAGAGTTTCGATTTACGGTTTTTTAGAATAGTCAACTCTCTGGTAAACCACACAGGTTTGTTTGACCTGTTTGGCGTTCCATAAGGGACACACAAATCAAGTAAAGAATTTAAAGTATTATAAAAAATACTGATTGCCACGTCCAAATTGTCAGACCCGTAAAGGGTAGACCAGTCAGTCAGGGCCAGCAGCCGAGTAAGTTTTGCGAAATCGGTTTTCCGAAATTGACGTACTCGGCTTAAACGATTTCTACTGGGGCAAAGCCCCCGGTAGGGTAAAGTGATCGACACCTCCAACGTTGGGTGGTATAAATCCTCTGGATAAGATATGGGCTGTGATCGGGTAATGGATGAGGAGGACGGATCCAAAACAAAAACCAGATCAAGCATTTTATTAAGAGAATTTGGGATATCATTTATTTGATTCAATGATATCCCAAGTAAATCAATCAAGAATTCATTCTGTGCCGAGGGGGTCAGTGCGCCAGAGTCGGAACAAGAAATCCAAGTAACTTCAGCAATATTGAAATCACCGAGAACTACAAGGATATCGCGATCAGAAAGCATGCAAGAAACGGACATTATAGCAGACAAATGAGCATCGTAGACAGAGTTATCAGAGGTTGGGGGTATATATGAACAAGTTATAAAAACACCAACACCATTAAAAGTCAACTTAATAGCAACAAATTCTATATCCATAGAACCACCTACTATTACTGTCTCCGAAAAATAATTTTCATCAACAGCAATAAGCACACCTCCGCCACGTCGAAGTGTACGGTCTTTTCTATAAATACAGTATCTGTTGCATACTACTTCAGAATTAAGAATGTCATGCCTTAACCATGTTTCAGTTAAGGCAATGACATGAAAGGGAAATGAAAGGCTATTAAGGTACAAACTACTGAGTTTGCTACAAATACCTCTAACGTTCTGATAGCCAAGTACCAAAGAAGATGTTAGTTTTTTGAACTATCAGAAACGAGAAGAGTTTGAGGCAACGCTACTGGGGTGAGAGATACAATAGGAGACTTAGGCAAAGCTACTGGGGTGGGAGATAAAATCGGAGGCCGATTTTTTTTCCTGGCAGTATATTCATTAACAACAATGTGCTCCGGCCAAAACTCTTTGCAACATATAGAGCTAAAGTCCTGACTCGAGACACTGATTTTAAACGACGAGATATTCCTAGTATAATTAAATTTGAATTTCTCCACCGTGAAATTGGCTTTCGATTTGGCCTTAATATAGACCGTGACATCTTCTGATGTCAAATCAGGGGGAAGCCTTGAAACAAATACTTGTTTTTTAGGTGGAACGGCTACAAATTTTTTAATTATGTCTTCAACCGAAGATACATTTTTATCTAATGGAATATTTGGCTCTATGGGTATATTAGGTTTGTTTGGTTGAGCTACGTCAACTTTACTCACCACCAAAGAGACCGAATGACTGGGATTAGATGAAACAACATCCATAGGGACTATAGCGTTTACATCCGTTATCTCGTTAATTATGGGGACTGGGGCAGAAGAATTGTTTTTAAGCCTATTTTTATTTTTGGTCTCGGGATTGTTTGGCTGAATTTCAGACATGACCGGTCCCGATGACGGCCCAACATTGGCTTTTTTGCGCTTAGGAGAATCAGTCAAGAGATTTTTCTCCTTAAAGTTTCTCTGCACAATTGAGAAATTATCGCACAATTTTTTCAATTGGCCGAAAACTCCCTCAAAGCCAAGCTGAGTCTCCATAAAGTTTGCCATGTCTTTTTTCCGCTCCAAACAAGACCAACATGGCCACTCTAAATTAGTAGTGCCCATCAAGTCGATGACTCGGCCGTTAAGACCAGCACATTTTTCATGAGCGACATTTGGGCACATCCAGCAGCTAATAAAAGCCATCTTTGTATTAGTGCGAACTTGGCAGCCCTTGAAACAGCAGACAACCATTGTTACTTAAATTTCTTTTTATTTTGTTAAAAAAAATAAATAAACAAAATAAAAACAAATAAATAAACAAATAAAAATACAAAAAAAGGAGAGACACAAACAAAATTTTATTTAATTTTTTTTTTTTTAAATTAATGATTGAACAAAAATACTGCTCAAAAAAGAAAGACACCCTAGGGTTAATAGTAAGAATACGCTTGTAAATACTCACAAAATAAAACACAAACAAAAACGCACCGTCGCGAGCGCAGCAACCGTAAGCAACAACAACGGAATAATCTAAACCGGGACCAGCACCAACACAAAAGAGCGCGTGAGAGCCAAAAACGGTTTTATGCACAGAGAGCGAGCACAGAAGAACTGAAAGAGTGCAAGTATGAAAATACAAAAACAAAATACTAGCAGGGCAAAGCAAACTAAGCAACTTAAGCAATGAGATTTGACTGCAGTTCGTTGTTGTATTTTGGCACTTGCAAAATAAATGCAAATAAATTATTTAAATTAATGTTCAAAACTTGGGTTTACAAAACCGATGACACCCAAAGTCACAAACTATTTATTTGCACAGAGTCGCGAAATTAAAAACAAACGTAAAACGCACAAAATCAAAAAAAACGAAGAGCACAAAAAAAACACGTCCGTTGCTAAGCAAAGAGAGCGAGCGATGAAAAATTCACATGATAAACTTAAGAAGATGTTCAATTGGTTTGCTTATTCTTTCTAAGGCACTCATAGCTTGGGGAATGGATACATTGATATGTGTTCATGCTGCGAAATATGAATTAGGCTTTCAGCATAAACAGACAGTGCCAAAAGTACATGAGACAAAGCATGTGCAGTCAATAGACACAGCAAAATCAAATTCAAACATAGCGGTAGTCCGAAAAGATAACCGAAAAGAAGCAAGGAATTGAGGGGAAATAGGTGCTGAAAAGCTTAAAAAATGTGAAAAATTAACAGAAAAGAGAAACTCTGCGTTCCTCTCTTGCTTTGAATACTTTTTGGTGTGTGTATGTACGCACATGCTGCTTAATGCATAATCAACTTCAACGTTCCATATCTCCGGTGTTTCTCAACCGATTTTAATAAATTTCACAGATTGTAATTATTTTGATTAATGTTTCAAATGCCAACTCAAAGTTTTCAAAATTCAAGATTTTGTTGTTATCGATCCCATGTGTATTTGTATAAACAAGCTTGTGCTGCCTAGGGTTTAGGCGAGCTTAAGTTCCAAATCTGGAGTCTCTAGCTCTTATAGTCTCTGAGATCGACGCGTTCATACATTCGGAGAGACAGACGGACATGGCTATATCGACTCGACTGTTGATGCTGATCAAGAATATACATACTTTATGGGGTCGGAGATGCTTCCTTCTGCCTGTTACATACTTTGAGCACCATCGCACAGAAACTTCATAGACCCCTTTTCATTAAATAATAGAACCAAAATGAGAGCAAGCTGCATGTATTGCTAGTCTGAATTTGCACACCGCATTATGGGCTCAGACATTGCTAGTCTGCGCAAGTGACTCAGTTGTAACAAGGAAGGAGGCCCTGCCACTTATTTCCCCGCTCGGAATCTTCAAAAACGCACAATCAATGTGAGAATCGCATCAGTTGGTAGTGGACGCATTTAAATCTAACTATCACCTAAAGCACCTAAGTTCGTTATAAATAGGCCCACATCTATCGAATTTACTTAAAAACAAATTAATATAATCTAATTATAAACAATTAGAGTTCAAAAACGAATACTCCTGAAATATATCCTGTTTAGATGTTGAATTATTAATTCATTTCCAAAGTAAATGACGATTGCCTTTCAAGTTTCACCGAAACAAACGTCTTAAATCTTCGCAATGAAGGCTTTTTATATTGTGTAGACCTTTTAACATAATGATCGAAATGTGTTCGAAGAAGTTTTTCTGTCTGCAATAGCTGCAATTGACTTTTAACCTTGCTATACGAAGCTCCTTGACTTTTGAGTATATTTATACTTTCTGCTGGTACTGCTGGAAACTGCCTACGGTCAATATTAGCTTGTTCGTTGCTTTTATATTGAAAATTTTTAAATATTTAAGAATCGGAGTCCAAGAACTTACTGTGAGATGTGCAAACTTCGAGCAAGAAAATAAAGTACTTGGAGTAGCCTTTGCCTGTTGTCTTGTTAAAGAACCCATCCCATAAATCCTTATTGCCTGATATCATATTAAATTATTATTAAAGCCATAGACGGCTTCTAAAATTCTAACCTTATTTGCGGTATTTAAATCTCAGATCTCGAGCTTAACATTAATTTTAGCAAGTGATAACAAAGAAAAAAAAAAAATAAAAGAAAAAAATCGCTACTACTCTTTAGTGTTGAAAAAATAAAAACTAAGAGCTAAATTGTATACTAACTCATCCAATCGATAACAACCACGGCATATAATACCGCAGCCCAATTATACTAAATTTGCTTAATCTCAAGACGCACCCAAATCGGAATGCGGTAACGCAGACCTCGTAGGTCTACTCTAGTAATGAACCGAATCCCGTCCAGCACTTGGTCGATTGTACTTTCCAGCACTGCTGCTCAGTCCACAAAAGCCCTGGCGTAGCTACTTTTGAAGAAGCACAAGCCAGTGGGAGACCAGCATTTAAATATAATATCTTGTACGTTTTTACTAAAACATGTGTTATTATAAACGTACAGTCATCCGTGCGTTTCAAAATCATAAAAAAAATAAAAATCGACCCCGGCTTAAAATCTGCACGTAGCTCTCTCTTTGTCTGTTTGGAGCGCACACCTACATACTTATTTTATATCTTCGTTTTATTTATCAGAGTGTACCTGTATTCATAAGTATTGGACAAAAATATTTCTAACATAGACCTTTAATTTTATTGTGTTGGGTTTTAATTTGGTGTATTTAAAAGAACCACTTTATGTGGTGTGCAAATTGTGACTAAATATAAGTACAGCTGCACAGTACGAAGATACATTGTGAAGTGAGTTTCATTTTAAGATCATACTTGATAACTAGATAAAATAAACGTTGCCGATCAACTTATATTCTTAGCACTCCTTCTCAACGAGCTTTGTTACTCTAACAATTAATCCATAATTAATGCATCGCTGGCATTCTTATACATTTTTCGAGCTTGACTCTAGACAAATTTTAAGTCAATACGTCGTCAATACATATTTTATATCGAATAACTTATCCTTATACATTTGTCTAACATGGTCATACTTTATATCTATAACATACATAACATAAAACATCAACATACTACGAGCATGAAATATCGCTATCCCATTCTCCTTCATTTAGCTTTGTGAGGTACGCTGCCTCCTTTGCCGGCGACGATAGTACTATGCTATGCTTCTTTGACTCCCACGTAAAAGCAGCACCTGCTCTGAAGAAGGCCCAGGTTAAGTCAAGTACTGATTCTTCGTTTGTTTTTACCTTTTCTATCACCTTGGTCAGTCGTAGTCATAGTCCTAGTCTAATACTCCGAAGACTGTTCGCAATGTTACCAACTGCATCAAATGGGGACCGGCGTTTTCGTGAAAGTTGCATAAGTGAATTTTTCATTTGTAATTCATGAGTGCTGAGATATGGAGTCATATTGACATATGTGATTATTTAGTTTAATTCTGGGCAAAAATATAATTGAGCGCGAGAGTTCAAACACAAAATGCAACAAAAATACAGTAAAATGAAGCAACTGAGTTTTTATAAGCAGAATTCTCGTACTGCAGATTGTTGTTGTGCTTTGACACTTCGTTCTAAAAATGCAAATAATTTATTAATTTAATGTTAGCTTATGTTTACACACAAAGTTTGCGAAGAAACACCGAAGCGAAAAAAAAAAACACGTCCGTTGCGTTACAAGCTAAGAGCGTTTATGTGTATGGTCTTAACATAGTTTTAATTGTTTATCATTAAAATGTGATGAACATAAACAGTGTGTACTACGATATTTTTGGAGGTGCTGTTGGCGTCATAAAGAGACAATTTATATTAGCAATTTATTAGTCTTCGTCCGTTTTGTACAATAGCAAGCGAGGAACAAGTCAAACTGCTGTTAATCTCTGAATCCAACTCAAATGATCTCTAAAGTGCAATATTTGGTTCAACTTTGTGGAACCTTTTTATTTATCTAAAACTCACAGGACCGTATTTTTGCATCTGCTCTAAATAATATGGCATCGGTTTCTATGAAAGCCAATGATATCAGTTTTATGCGATCACGCATTGGTCATTCTCGGAAGTTCCCGATGATGCAACTCATTATTTTAGTACAAATTCGGCAGCAGATTCATGTGTTATTAAAATCTTTATTCCGACTGACCAATTTATAATATAAATATAATAGTTTTGTGCAAAAGTATGTAACAGGCAGAAGGAAGCTTCTCCGATCCCATAAAGTATATACATTCTTGATCAGTATCAACAGCCGAGTCGATATAGTTATGTCCGTCTGTTCGTCTGTCTGTCCGTCTGTCCGTATGTATGAACGCGTCGATCTCAGAGACTATAAGAGCTAGAGACTTCCGATTTAGAACATAAACTCGCCTAATTTCTAGGCTTTAAAATTTTGTTTTCGATTTTCGATAACTTTTCCCGTTTCCGATACACACATGGGATCAATAACTAAATCTTGAATTTGGAAATCTTTGAGATGGCATTTGAAAAATTAATCAAAATAATAACAATCTGTGAAATTTTTATTAAAATCGGTTCAGAAACACCGGAGATATGGAACCTTGAAGTTGAGTATGCAGTATGCAGTATGGTCGTACACACACGCACACATACTTGCAAGCACTGACTGTACGCGTAAAGTATAGGGATCAGGGTATCGTCTGCGTCATAACGAGGCATGATCAGTGATAACAGTAAACTCCTGACCTTCAACATAGGCTCGGAACTTTTTTACTGCTAGCACTGCTGCATAGCATTCCTTCTCCGTGACAGTATACTGTTTTTGGCATCGATTGAGTTTTTTTGACATAATAGCAATCGGTACCTCATCTCCTTCGCCAATTGTCTGCATTAGTACTTTTCCAACGCCGGTAAGACTGGAACTAAAAAAGCAAAAAGGGCTGTGCAAAACTGGAGCGGAACACATGTGACTTTTTAAGGTCTCGAACGCTTGCTGGGCCTCTTCAGTCCATTCAAACTTCCGCTTTGTTTCAAGGGTATCGGACAACGGCAACGAAATGGCGGCATAGTTCCTAATAAATTTTTTAGTACCAGCCTGTCATACCAAGAAACCTACGTTCTTTCTTTACTGATCTTGGAATCGGAAAATCCCTAACGGCCGATATTTTTTCAGGGTCAGTACTAATAAGGCCATTGCCAATTATGTGTCCCAGATATTTAACTTCTCGTCGGCAGAATTTGCTTTTTTCGACATTGAGAGTCAGATTGGCAATGATCACCAACACTTCGAGACGACGCTCAAAGGTGTCTGAAATAATTAATAAGTCGTCTAGGTAAATGAACACTTCATTGCGCAGGTTGGAGGGGACTATCTTGTCCATAAGCCGTGACGTAGAATGAGGAGCATTAGTCAGTCCAAATAGCATGACAACAAACTCGTAAAGGTTGTCTTTCCCTAGAATTCGGATCAAGAGGTATCTGCCAGAAGGCATCTTTAAGGTCCAGACACAAATTCGGCTTTGGGCAATCTACTTAAAACACCGTCTATCATAGGCATCGGATATGCGTCTTTGACGGTTACCTCATTAACCTCAACTTGTGATGCTGAGCAGGGGTGAATTCTTTCATTGATGGTTCATCAAGCGAAGAGACAGTAAAGGTTCGAGTCATAAGATGCGTGGGTAGTAACTCGAAAACTCTCCAGAAACCAATTCCCAGGTAAAGTTCTGCAGCTAGAGACGGAACGATATAGAAACATATTTTTTTGTTTCTCCTCGGTACGCTATATCGGTCAATATTTTACCTATGATTGGCTGATTAGCCCCATCAGCTTTTTTTACCTTTGCGACCATTGGCTTATGACTCAATTAACAAATAAGTTCAGCCGCAAGTTTACCGCCGATACAACTAATGGAAACCCCAGTGTCCATAAGTCCAACTAAGGTCCTTCCAAGAAGCAGCACTAGAGCATGAGGGCGTAAGTCGCTAGGTACGTCTGTAATTGAAGCTAATATGGAATTCCGTTCCAAGCGACATCTGTTTTTAAATTAAATTTGACATTTTGAACGGCTAGGTTGTAAATTTGCGTTTGAGAGAATGAATTGTTCAGTAGTCTGAGGCTCTACTTCAACCGTAGGTTGCCTTGGCACTGTTCCTTAAATTTTCTATCGGACGGACTCGTAGACCATCGGATATGACATGGACCAATCTATTTTTCTGGTCGGCTAAACTACTAGCAATAAGTCGAGACTGCTCACCCATGGCCATGCTTAGGCCTTCAGCGTTAGATTGCTAATTCAGCTCGGCCATATTCGTTAAATCTTGCTGCATATTTGTGGAACCCTGCGACATATTGTTTTCCTCTGAGTTGGGCATTTCAATTTGGTCGAAATTTGTATTAAGTCTTGCTTGCGATCTTGTCTGTAGAGACTGATAGAAGCTGGGCCACCTTGGATTTGAAGTGGATGGCGCCTGCGGACTAAGATTTTCAGTTAACGCCGAAGTCAGTTGGGTCAGAGTTTGTTTGCATACAGGGCAGACCTTTCTTTTGCCAATCTGTGTGTGGAAACACGATCGGTGAAAATTGTGACCACACGATGTTGCCAACAACTGAGATTGGTAAACAAATATTTCTGAGAAAACACAGCAATGCTTTCTTGTGTCACAGGCTGTCGTTAGATTCTCGACGCTATGTGACAAAACAATTTCAAAAGAAATCTCAAGGAAAATCGAATTCTACTATATCATAGACACTTATTGGAACTAGATATAAAAATTATATAAAATAATTGTAAGAAAACAAGTAAGAAGGCTCTAGTCGAGAAATACCGACTAGACGATACCCTGATCCCTATAATTTACGCGTACAGTCAACGTTTGCAAGTATGTGTGCGTGTGTGTACGACCATACTG
Source organism: Scaptomyza cyrtandrae (assembly GCA_035044605.1). Classification (NCBI taxonomy): domain Eukaryota; kingdom Metazoa; phylum Arthropoda; class Insecta; order Diptera; family Drosophilidae; genus Scaptomyza; species Scaptomyza cyrtandrae. The sequence goes on from JAWNNS010000020.1 coordinate 108,393, forward strand.
CATACTGCATACTCAACTTCAAGGTTCCATATCTCCGGTGTTTCTCAACCGATTTTAATAAAAATTTCACAGATTGTTATTATTTTGATTAATTTTTCAAATGCCATCTAAAATTTTCAAATTCAAGATTTTGTTGTTATCGATCCCATGTGTATATCGGAAACGGGATGAGTTATCGAAAATCGAAAACAAACTTGTACTGCCTACGGATTAGGCGAGCTTAAGTTCCAAATCTGGAGTCTCCAACTTTTATAGTCTCTGAGATCGGTTGGCTCATACATACGGACAGATGGACAGACTGACAGACGGACAGACGGACAGACAGACGGACGGACAGACGGACGGACAGACGGACATGGCTATATCGACTCGGCTGCTCATGCTGATCAAGAATATATATACTTTATGGGGTCGGAGAAGCTTCCTTCAGCCTGTTACATCCTTTTGCACAAAACCATTATACCGTTTTTCCCATTTTTAATGGGATCAGGGTATAAAAAGACATGCAGCAGGCCAACTGCAGGAGTTTGCCGTCGACACAAAAAAATTGTACATTACAAACAAATTAATTTCTTTAAAATGATTAACACATAAAATATATTCATAATATGTATATTAATTTTTATATATATAAAAAAAACAGAAAAAATTGAAAAAAATTAAGAAAAAAGATTTTTTAGTACGAGGGTTTGATATCGGCTCGACCTTTGCTGAAGCAAAAGTTCATACATCCGCGCCATGGACAGAAGCTGAAGTCTTTAATGAAACTTTAATATACGAGCTTATTTCTAATTGCTTGTATTTAGCTTTACACTTTTTGTAGTCTTTATGGGTGTGTTTCATTTATGCTTTCAATTTGTAATGACCCGGTTGTGAATTTAAAAAGTATAAATAATTGCAAAAACCATCAGATTTTTTCAAAACTAAATAATCAAAAATATAAAATAATAATTAACAAATATCGTAAGCACGGATGAACATAAACAAATAAGTGTAATTTAAGTGTTTGGTGAAAGACTGCGTTTTCATAATCTTTGTTAGTATGATGAGTGCATAACACGCGTGCTAAATTAGTACACAACTGCTGCGCAGAAAACTCAAATAATTTGTGGACAAATACAATCGCCAAGCATTTTGAAAATCGCAAGTCTTGACTGTACGCGTAAAGTATAGGGATCAGGGTATCGTCTAGTCGGGATTTCTCGACTAGAGCCTTCTTACTTGTTTTTACATAGACATTTACTATTTTTAACAGTTTTGTAAAAAAATAATAATAATTTTTTTTCCTATACTCACTTGACAATATTTTGACTGACTATGCCTAGGGCAAAAAGACTTTCAGCAGCGAGTAGGTCTCAAAGAAATAGGTCTAAAAATCAGCTAAATAGGTTCCACCCTAACTATATCGAGGCTCCGACAAGATCCTGAATATAGGGCTGACGAACAAGGACGGAATACTTTGGAGCACTCTGTTTGAAAAACAGATTCTTCAGTTAGACATACAGAACAAATAGCAGACACTTCGCGTCGATCGGGGCGCCGACAAGACCCTGAATATAGCGGGCCCAGGTTAGAGACAATTCACTTCGTAGGTTGATTGAGCAGGCGCGAAACACAGTGGCAAGGCGAAGTGTTCGCCTTTTAGCAAGAGAAGCGGCAACTAATGCTAATAGAAATTTGACTCAAAGAGTTATTCAGTATAGGAGCAATCCCGAAAATAGGATAGCCGAAAATAGTCGAAATGCTAGCCAGAACAGGGAACAACGTGCGAATACCTTTCTAAAGGATAGAGAACGTCTAGCGATAGACACTAATTTGGACGCTTCAATAGTCGCATTCAATAAAATTGTAAAGCAGGGTCCAGATCAGGTTTGCAAAGGTTTGTGGTTTCCACAACAAGTGGGCAAAATATCTCGGGAGATTGTAGAAAGTAAATGCAGTGAGGCAGATAGTAGAGTTATTTTAAGTTTTTCCACACACTTCCCTTATAATAGGTTTATATTTTGCAAGACATGCAGCAGGAGCATAATGTTAGGCAAGAAGCCAAAGGTTTCAATAACAAATGGCTTAGATTTTTCGGATCTTTCCTATTGTTTACATAGCTTAACGCCTCTAGAGGAGCGGCTAATTTCCCCACGCCTTTCTTTTATGATTATTAAGTCTATAAGATATGGTCGTCAAAACGCCATTAAGATATGGTCGTCAAAACGCCATTAAGGGAGCAGTGGTTAATGTCCCTGTTAAGAATATTAGTTTATCGGCAACGTGTATGTTATCTAGTTATACATGTTATATGTATGTTAAAGATAAAACAAGTATGATCTTAAGATGCAACTCAGTTCAAACTGTGTCAAACTGAGACTGCGTGCAGCTTAATGCATATTCAGTCACAATTTGCACACCACATAAAGTGGTTCGTTTAAATAAAGCTAACTATAATTTTAACAGGTTATGGGCCCAGACATTGCAAGTCTGCGGTAGTGACTCGGTTTTAAAAAGTAAGAACAAGTGCTGTATCAAAATAATGCCATCAGTGTTAACAATCGAGAAGCTCGATGATGAGAACTATAGTGCATGGGCAGTTCAGATGAAAAGTGTTCTAATTTATGCTGATCTGTGGTCCGTAGTTTGCGGGCGCGAGCTCAAATCAGAAGGTGATATACCACAGGCAAAAGCCGACTTCGACGCAAAAGCATCGTTGGACATCCCAATAGCTTCTTTGACGTGGTGGAAAAACTCAACGAAATCAGCGTGGATTCGCCCGACGAGTTTTTGATCATACTTCTATTATCTACTCTGGCTAGTACATTCGAGAACTTTGTAGTGGCAGTCGAGACACGGGACTCATCGCCTACGCTCCGTGCACTAAAAGTGAAACTTCTGGAGGAAGGGGAGCGACGCAAGGCAGACGAATGTATGAATGAAGGTGAACAGAAAATGTTCGGTATGCGTGCACAAAGGAAAAACGGTAAAAGTCAAGGCAATAGCGAAAGTGACAACGAAAATGATAAGAGATCATTTGCAGTATTCGGAATGCGTGCACTAAAGAAAAGCAGTAATAGTCAAAGTGACAAGAAGGGCTGCTGGAAGTGTGGTCGTCGCAGCCACATAGCTGTAAATTGCAAATCCGCAGAGCGAAAAGACAAGCGCGGCAGAGATGTTCGATCCAGGTCTAACCAAAAGAGAGATGCTGTCGCAACATGTTTGGTGCTTTGTTAAGTGTTTAAAAGCACAAAGAGCGTATTTGTTTTGAAGGAGATAATTACATAGAAGCAAGCGGGCGCGGCACCGTGCGATTATACTGGCAAAATATATCAGTTGTAAAAGCCAGTAAAAAGGGATTTAAAGTTGAGTTTGCAGAGAAAAAGACGTTCATAAAAGATGAACACGGCAAAGTTGTGCTAGCTGCAAAAAGCCAAAATGATTTGTTGACAAGTGTGCAGAAATGTTATGCTGTTAATGTTAACAAATTGGTTAAGACGACACCACAAAAGGCATGGACTGGAAGGAAGCCAAGCGTTGGCCATATTTTATTTATTTTTTTTTATTTGGACGTAGATGTACTAACGGACAGTACATTCAAGTGGCCCAACGATACCAAGCACCGGCGCGGACACAAGCATAAAGCTACCCACCTCCCGCCCATCCGACCGAGAGGCGCACCGCGTAACGTGCGGTTACGAAGATCGCGAAAATGTAGACAAATGACGTCCGATAATTTTTTTTAAAGAGCATGCAGAAGTGGTACTAGTTATAAGGTGGGAAAAATCGTTATATACTGAAAAGGGTTATGGATAGCATAGTTAGAAAAGCAAGCATGCAGGGCTATTGGTAAAAAATGTCTACTACTTCTAATAGGTACAGCAAAGTTAATTTGGTTAATTAGTATGGGGGAATCTATTTCACCATTTATTAATTTGTGAAAAAATGTTATTGCTAGCATATTTCTACGATGATTAAGAGAGGGAACATTTATTAGTTAAAGTCTACTGTGGTAAGCAGGTAAATTAGTACTATTGTCCCAGTTAAGACCCCGAAGGGCAAAGAGAAAAAATTGTTTTTGTACCGATTCTGTTCTATCCTGATGAGTCCTGTATTTGGGATACCATATACAAGATCCATATTCAAGAATAGGTCGGACAAGAGACACATAAAGAGATTTTGTTAAGTAGGGGTCGTCGAATTCCTTCGACCAGCGTTTAATGAACCCCAAGACACTTGATGCTCGATTTGAGATTAAAGCAATATGCTCGTCAAACTTAAGCTTTGGGTCCATTAAGATACCCAAATCCTCAACCAAATCAATCCGATCCAATGGTAGGTTATCCAGAAGATAGATATTAAAAAAAGGCATTCGCCTATAAAAAGACATAACTTTGCATTAAATTTACTCTGCACCAAGTTTGAAAATTGTCTAAGTCACTTTGCAGTCTACGACCAGACAGAAGACTTTGCAGCTGACATGCATAATTTTACATCATCAGCATACATTAGTACCCGAGAATAATTAATAACAAACGAAAGGTCGTTTATGAATAGTATAAATAATAACGGTGCAAGGTGAATTCTTTGTAGAACACCAGAAGTGACCTGCACCGCTTTAGATACTGAGCCATTAAAATAGACTCTCTGAGTTCTGAAAGTTAAATAATCTTGAATCCAAAGGATAAGATTATTGGGAAAGCCCAAAAGCTTAAGTTTATATATTAAAAGGAGGTGATTTACAGAGTCAAAAGCCTTACTGAAATCAGTGTAAATAACATCAGTTTGCAATTTGTCTTCAAAGCCCATAATAACAAATGATGTGAATTCTAGTAAGTTAGTAGAGGTAGATCTATGATTCATGAACCCGTGCTGGCACGGTGAAATCATAGATTTACAAAGGTGTTGATGAGAGGTTATAAGTTTCTCAAAAATCTTAGGAATAGCAGACAACTTGGAGATACCCCTATAATTTTGAGCATTAGATTTGTTTCCTTTTTTGTGCAAAGGAATAATATAAAACTCTTTCCAAATTTTTGGGAAAGAGCATAGCTCCACGGACAAACTAAACAATTTATGCAAAGGTTTTACAAGATCCTGAGCACAGTACCTAAGCACACAGCTTGGTATTCCATCAGGTCCTGGAGAAAATGTGGGCTTAATAACCTGAAGATCACAAAGTAGTGAGCTCTCTGTTATTTCCGGTATGAAAATGCAATTTGAGGCATTAAGCTGATAGGGGTAAGGCATGACGACTGGTTGAAAACAAGGGCTATAGGTCGTTTGAAAAAATTCAGCAAATAGATCGGCAATGGCCTGATCTGAATTGGCTTTCATTTTATCAAAGAATATATTAGATGGAAGAGTCGATGTCTTGCGTTTCGCATTAACGAAATCAAAAAACCGTTTAGGATCCTGCTGAAACTGTAATCTACACCTAGTCAGGTAATTCCAGTAACATTTGTTATTGAGGACTGAAAAGTTGGAACGAGCAATCAAGTATGCAGAACAAGCTAACGGAGGGAGAGCTTGATTTTCTGAAACTCTTGTAGAGTTTCGATTTACGATTTTTTAGAATTGTCAACTCTCTGGTAAACCACACAGGATTGTTTGACCTGTTTGGCGTTCCATAAGGGACACACGAATCAAGTAAAGAATTTAAAGTATTATAAAAAATACTGATTGCCACGTCCAAATTGTCAGACCCGTAGAGGGTAGACCAGTCAGTCAGGGCCAACAGCCGAGTAAGTTTTGCAAAATCGGTTTTCCGAAATTGACGTACTCGGCTTAAACGATTTCTACTGGGGCATAGCCCCCGGTAGGGTAAAGTGATCGACACCTCCAACGTTGGGTGGTATAAATCCTCTGGATAAGATATGGGCTGTGATCGGGTAATGGATGAGGAGGATGGATCCAAAACAAAAACCAGATCAAGCATTTTATTAAGAGAATTTGGGATATCATTTATTTGATTCAATGATATCCCAAGTAAATTAATCAAGAATTCATTCTGTGCCGAGGGGGTCAGTGCGCCAGAGTCGGAACAAGAAATCCAAGTAACTTCAGCAATATTGAAATCACCGAGAACTACAAGGATATCGCGATCGGAAAGCATGCAAGAAACGGACATTATAGCAGACAAATGAGCATCGTAGACAGAGTTATCAGAGGTTGGGGGTATATACGAACAAGTTATAAAAATACCAACACCATTAAAAGACAACTTAACAGCAACAAATTCTATATCCATAGAACCACCTACTATTACTGTCTCCGAAAAATAATTTTCATCAACAGCAATAAGCACACCTCCGCCACGTCGAAGTGTACGGTGTTTTCTATAGATACAGTATTTGTTGGATACTACTTCAGAATTAAGATTGTCATGCCTTAACCAAGTTTCAGTTACGGCAATGACATGAAAAGGAAAAGCAAGGCTATTAAGATACAAACTACTGAGTTTGCTACAAATACCTCTTACGTTCTGATAGCCAAGTACCAAAGAAGCTGTAAGTTTTTAGAACTATCAGAATCGAGAAGAGTTTGAGGCAACGCTACTGGGGTGGGAGATACAAACGGAGACCGAATTTCGGCAAGAGATTTAGGCAAAGCTACTGGGGTGGGAGATAAAATCGGAGGCCGATTTTTTTTCCTGGCAGTATATTCATTAACAACAATGTGCTCCGGCCAAAACTCTTTGCAACATATAGAGCTAAGGTCCTGACTCGAGACACTGATTTTAAACGACGAGATATTCCTAGTATAATTAAATTTGAATTTCTCCACCGTGAAATTGGCTTTAGATTTGGCATTTCAAATGCTATCTCAAAGTTTTCAAAATTCAAGATTTTGTTGTTATCGATCCCATGTGTATATCGAAAACGGGATGAGTTATCGAAAATCGAAAACAAACTTGTACTGCCTAGGAATTAAGCGAGCTTAAGTTCCAAATCTGGAGTCTCTAGCTCTTATAGTCTCTGAGATCGGTTGGCTCATACATAGGGACAGACGGACAGAAAGACGGACGGACGGACAGACGGACAAACGGACATAGCTATATCGACTCGCCTATTGATGCTGATCAAGAATATATATACTTTATGGGGTCGGAGATGCTTCCTTCTGCCTGTTACATACTTTTGCACAAAACCATCATACCCTTTTTTCCCATTTTTAATGGGATCAGGGTATAATAAAGTAAAAATAATGTTAGAAAAATTAGTTTAATAAGAAACAAATAAAAATGAAGTTAATATTAAGCCATGAAGGCATTATAAAGTAAATGTTGAAAATGAGTAATTAAAATCTTGTTAATTTGGGCACCCAAAATAATTCACACACAATAACATTTATAGGGTAGAATCCCAGATACCCATTAGATTCTACAGGTAGGGCGGGTAAAGAAGAAGAACAGTATCACCAAGTTCTTCACCTTCCACATATCTTCAGCTTATTTGACTTTGGTCTTTCCAATTTCCCTTAATGTCTACGATTTTTATGATTTGTGAAGCGTGTCAAGCAAATGGCTATTTCGAAGACTCTAGCCCAATTTCCCTGAGCACGGCCGGAACCGTAAAGTATACAGAGAATAGCCAAGACAGCAGTGTGACTGTCTGAATATTTTCGGAGTCAGACCAACAGATAAGATCTATTAGTTATACGTTGAATTTTTTTTAGCGTTCCTTTTTCTATTTTAAATATATATTTCTCGGATTATTAGTCTTGATTTTGTCGATTCTATTCCAGGATATATATTTAAAATAAACTAATCTGTTTTATTTATATTCATACCCAGTTTGTTAATTAGACCCGTTTAAGATATGTGGAAAACAAATGTTATTGCGGGTGAAAGAGTATGTATAAGTCCCACAAGATTAAAGTTTATATCTTATCGCTTATAGCGTATCGCTTTTATCGTATCGCTTTTATCATATCGCTTACATCTTACTGCTTAGAGCCTATCGCTGTTATCGTATCGCATATATCATAGCGCTTATTTTGTATTTCTGTTAGTAGCTAAACTCAGTAGTCATGGCGGTGGTCCGTAGTGCTGGAGATTTAGTAGCTTTAGTTGGTAACGCTAACGAGGCCGTATCATGTGTCATATGTAACGACACTAGTTCCGAGACGGTAGTTATGGAAACTAGTTGTAGACATTGTTTTCATAAACTATGTTTGTCTCAATGGTTGCGTAATCACAACGACTGCCCAAAGTGTAAGCAGCCGTTCACTGTATCGCAGAGTTTAGAAAACATTACTGCTCGACCGAGAACTAATTCCGGTAGCACAAGAGGTAGAGGTCGTACTTCTGCCGCTAATCAAACAGGTTCTGCTACACGTAGACCAGTTACGAGAGCCATTAATCGTAACACTACAAATTTGCGTCAACAGGTCAGTTCGCAACTGGGAAATAACACAATAGTAGCAATAGTGCAGTGGAAAACGTAGAAGTATCAGAAAGTCGTATGCAGCAGATTATTACGAGTTCCTTGGAAGGCTTTCGTAGTAGTATTGCTTCATCTGTGGCTTATCGGCAATGCAAAATTTAAATTTGGCTTCTAGGGCTAGAGAGAATCGAGAAGAACCTAAGCTAGAATGGGAGAATGACATCCAGATCAGTGTAAGGCTTACGAGCTTTGAGCAAGGAAACTTCACGAGAGATAGGTGAGGGCCATCTCGTGAGAATAATAACAACAGTAATTATTCGATAGATCGTCCGGATAGGATTTCTAATGTTACCTCGAACTGGAAAATACAATTTTCAGGGGCTTCGAATGACATCCCCATTGAAGACTTTATTTATCGCGTTAATTGTCTTACCTCTCAATATTTTAAGAACAATTTCGAGTTGATACACCAGTTTGGAAATTTACTTTTTAAAAGCCCTTGCATTATATTGGTGGGTACATAGAACTGTGGGTCATATTTGTTGGACGTAAATGTACTAACGGACAGTACATTCAAGTGGCCCAACGATACCAAGCACCGGCTTGTTAACGCGCGGACCCAAGCATAAAGCGACTTATCCGACCGAAGGGCGCACCGCGTAACGTGCGGTTACGAAGATCGCGAACATGTAGACAAATGACGTCCGATAATTTTTTTTAGAGAGCATGCAGAAGTGGTACTAGTTATAAGGTGGGAAAGATCGTTATTTACTGAACATAAGATCCGAAAAGGGTTATGGATAGCATAGTTAGAAAAGCAAGCATGCAGGGCTATTGGTAAAAAAGTCTACTACAGCAAAGTTAATTTGGTTAATTAGTATGGGGGAATATATTTCACCATTAATTTGTGAAAAAAGGTTATTCCTAGCATAGTTCTACTATTCGATTTTTTTTTTTTTTTTTAATTTAATGATTGAACAAAAATACTGCTCAAAAAAAAGAACACCACCCTAGGGTTAATAGTAAGAATACGCTTGTAAATACTCACAAAATAAAACACAAACAAAAACGTACCGTCGCGAGCGCAGCAACCGTAAGCAACAACAACGGAATAATTTAAACCGGGACCAGCACCAACACAAAAGAGCGCGTGAGAGCCAAAAATGGTTTTATGCACAGAGAGCGAGCACAGAAGAACTAAAAGAGTGCAAGTATGAAAATACATAATCAAAATACTAGCAGGGCAAAGCAAACTAGGCAACTTAAGCAATGAGCTTTGACTTGTTGTTGTATTTTGGCACTTGCAAAATAAATGCAAATAAATTATTTAAATTAATGTTCAAAACTTGGGTTTACAAAACCGATGAAACCCAAAGTCACAAAACTATTTATTTGCACAGAGTCGCGAAATTAAAAACAAACGTAAAACGCACAAAATCAAAAAAATCGAAGAGCACAAAAAAAAACACGTCCGTTGCTACCAAGATATCAAGATATCAAGATACCATGATACCAAGACCAACGAACTGATCGAGATATCAAAAATGTCATGCGATGTCGCAAGCAAGGCGGAAATGAAAATTTTGATGAGTTCCTTGACGCGATGCTAGCAATCGCTGATTCTTTTCGAGAACGTCAGAAGGCCTCAATTAGAGGCATAATATATGCCTGCCGGAGGATGGGTGAGGCTTAAATAAGTCAAGGCCTGCCTACGTAGCCGATGAATGAGGCCTAAAAGAGGCCAAGACCTGCCTACGTAGCCGGTGGAAGAGGCCAGATGCGGTAAACACACGCATGCCCCCCCCTTACCCTCTAACATGCGGTACCGTCTTTGGTCACGGATAAGCGATGCCCACAGCGATTACAGTATTAGAATATCAGAATCGAGAAGGAATAAGTTTTGAGTTTAATAATTAATGAATTTTTATACTTATGATTTTTGTAACATTTACTTTAAAGCCATGCGCATTTTGGTGTTTAATATACCCACACTCACTCTAGTCGAGAAATTTCGACTAGACGATACCCTGATCCCTATACTTTACGCGTACAGTCAGTGCTTGCAAGTAAGTGTGCGTGTGTGTACGACCATACTGCATACTGCATACTCAACTTCAAGGTTCCATATCTCCGGTATTACTCAACCGATTTTAATAAAAATTTCACAGATTATTATTATTTTGATTAATAATTCAAATGCCATCTAAAATTTAATCAAATTCAAGATTTTGTTGTTATCAATCACATGTGTATATCGGAAACGAGATGAGTTTTCGAAAATCGAAAACAAACTTGTACTGCCTATGGATTAGGCGAGCTTAAGTTCCAAATCTGGAGTCACTCGCTCTTATAGTCTCTGAGATCGACGCGTTCATACATACAGACGGACAGACGGACAGACGACATGGCTATATCGACTCGACTGTTGATGCTGATAAAGAATATATATACTTTATGGGGTCGGAGATGCTTCCTTCTGCCTGTTACATACTTTTGCACAACTTCATTGTACCCTTTTTTCCCATTTTTAATGGGATCAGGGTATAAAAAAAAACGAACAAACAGATAAGACAAAGACAAACAAACAACAAAGCGCGCATTAGAAAATAGAGCCTAAATAAATAATTAGTAAAATTAGCTAAGAGAAATTGTAATCATAAAAATGATAAGAAGTTAAAATTATAAAATATAAGAATAATGTAAGGAAAGTTAATACGATAAGAAGTTAAAAAATAAATATGACGAGTTTTATTGTTGTGAAGCGTGTCAAAATAAATGGCTCTTCCAAAGACCCCACCCCAATTTCCCGGAGCACGGCCGGAACTGATAGTAGACAGAGAATAGCCTAGACAGCAGTGTCTGATAGATTTACAGGTATTGTGTCGTTAATATTGTGATATTAAGACATGGTATCTGTTCACGCATGGATAACCTTTGATTGTTTAGGTCAACACATAAACTATCATAACTAGTCCTAAGCAAGCATTATAGTCTAAGAATTTTTCTGTATAAGCCAGCGGTCGGCGAACTTTTTAAATCATTACCCCAAATTTTTTGTCAAACTTGAAACTTAACCCTAAAATATTGTTGTGTTAGTTGCCATTACCCCAAAATATTGTTGTGTAAGTTGCCATTACCCCAAAATATTGTTGTGGAAGTTGCCATTACCCCAAGATGTTGTGTAAGTTGCCATTACCCCATGGTGATGAAAAAAAAGGGTCAACAGAATAGAAAATGGTAAAATATATTTCTTTTTACTAAATTATCCCATGGCGAAAAGCAAAAAAAAAAAGTTAATACAATAGAAAATTCAAAATATATATTTCAAAATCATGACCAATTTACCCCGGTTCGCCGACCGCTGATATAAGCCATGTTTTTCTCTTCAAATAAAGTCAGTAAACTGCTCGAATGGCGTTTTGTCATCAATTGCATTTGTGGACGATCGGTTTCTCTAGTACGCTGCACATCCTACAGCCTCCACCCAGAAACTTTCATTTAAGCCTCCTGCGATTAGGTTAGATTCGACAGCTGCCGCTTTATGCCTGCAGATGTAAGATACTCATCAAAATCTTTATTGATGTATTCAGTACAGTTCAAGTCTGTCTGACACACCAGCATTACAAAATGATCTTGTAGTAATTTGCTCACCTCTGATTTGTGCTTCATAAAATTCACATAAAATACACATGTACTTACCGACTCTTGTCATTTATTACACTGAGAAAATATCTGCTGCCGCCAATTAATGCTTTACTGATAGGCCCACACACCTCACTATGCAACAAATCCAATAACTCAGTTGCCCTTGTGTGCGACTTTTCGAATGGCTTCACTTGACACTTATTCTTTATGCAGTTTATGCAATCCACAAGTCCATTTGTGGAATCAAATGTCAGACCTCGAACCATATCCTTATTTAAGTTCACTCAGACTTTGCACCTGACCTTTTTGGCCGATAATATTAGTAAGCCTCTGTTATCAAATATCTTAGCACCTTTAGAGCTAAACTTTACTGTGGAACCATTTACTGCTGCTTTCCCAACCGATACAAAATTACATTGTAATTCTGGCACATATAAGACCTCTCGCAGTGTAATTGTGTAGCCACACAGTCTGCGCACAACCATTGTGTCACGGTCTCTAGCCGGTGTACAGCTTTTTCCCGGTTCCATGTTTTCAATGTATTCTTCGAACAATTCACGTCGCGCACACATGTGTGATGTTGCGCCGATGTTGACGCACCAAACATCACCGTTCAATTTTCGGTTCGTAGCAACTCCAGCAAACGAACGCTGCTTTTCACCGTCCATGTTATTTCTCTCATTACTTGGTTTATATCTCTCTGTTTCATTACAGTTTCTTTCTTTGTGGCCTTCCTTCTTTGTACAATAATTCGCAAAGTGCACTTATAACATTGTAGAACACGGTGCCTTTCTGCCGTCGCTCCGTTGTTCTCCCTTGCTCTAACCTTCTTGCCTACCGAGGCAAGCCGAAAATGGACCATGTCCATAGGTAGAGACAAAATGATTAATTTAATAAACAAAAGTTACTGGTTTCCCAAAATCAAAGAAAAATGCTTTTCGCACATAGAAAACTGTTTGAAATGCATAGCCTTTTCACCAAAGACAGGAAAAGGTAAAGGTTTACTAAGTTGCATTCCAAAAGGCAATAAGCCGTTTGAACTAGTACACATCGACCATTATGGACCTGTTGATTCTGGCAGATCAAATATATATATATATTTGTAGTTATAGACGGTTTTTCAAAATTTACACGACTATATGCAACGAAAACGACAACCACAAAAGAAGTTATTACTGCACTCAAAGATTATTTAAGAGCCTACAGCAGACCGAAACACATTATTTCAGACCGTGGTTCTTGTTTCACCTCCAAATGAGTTCGATCAATTTCTAGGCGAAAGCGGCACCACACATATTAAATTGGAACAGGGCCGCCACAGGCTAACGGTCAAGTTGAGAGAACCAACAGAATTATTTGGCCTATGATAGCAAAGCTAGTAGAACCAGAAAAAGGCATACACTGGGACATGGTTCTAGAAGAAGTAGAGCATGCACTTAACAACACGCAACACAAAAGTATTAACCAATTGCCAAGTATAATGCTGTTCGGTGTAGGCCAAGGGGGAATTTTAAGAGACGAGCTAATAGAAAAATTAGAGGAAATAATTGGCAATCCAATAGAAGAAAGCTTAGAGGAAATCAGAGACAATGCAACAGAGAAACAAAAACAAGTCCAAGCTTATAATATAAACAAGTAAGAAGGCTCTAGTCGAGAAATACCGACTAGACGATACCCTGATCCCTTTACTTTACGCGAACAGTCAGTTCTTGCAAGTATGTGTGCACGCGCATACTGCACACTGCATAGAAAACTTCAATGTCCATTAATAAAAATTTCACAGATTGTAATTATTTTGTTTAATATTTATTTATTTATTCAAATGCTATCTCAAAGTTTTCAAAATTTAAGATTTTGTTGTTATCGATCCCCTGTGTATATCGAAAACGGGATGAGTTATCGAAAAGTAAGTTCCAAATCTGGAGTCTCTAGCTCTTATAGTCTCTGAGATCGACTTGCTCATACATACGGACAGACGGACAGGCTATATCGACTCGGCTATTGATGCTGATGAAGAATATATATACTTTTTGGGGTCGGAGATGCTTCCTTCTGCCTGTTACATACTTTTGGACAAAACCATTATACCCTTTTTTCCCATTTTTAATGGGATCAGGGTATAACAAATATGATGCTAGGAGAAGAGAACCGAAAGGTTATAAAAAAGGTTAAAAATTTCTACAGCACAATAGGGGCACCCAAAAAATTAATACCAATAAATAAATGACCTTATATGATAGCGAAAGTCCTCAAGAATGATCGCTTTTTACTAAAAGATGTTGAGGGTTTTCAGGTCTCCCGTAACCCTAATCAAGGCGTTTGGAGCCCGCAAAATATAAGGCACAGGCTGGGTAATAAGAAAAAATCCCAATAAATTATATACCCTGTTAAACAGTATTAATTAAAATAAGTTTAGAATATAAGCAAAAATTTAACTAGTTGTAGCAGGCCACCACTAACACACATCGGCATTAGGCCACCACTAGTACTCTAAGCTGTAATGGAGGTACACGTTAAGACTGACGAGCTCGAGGAGTCAGTCTGGCAGTCTGGAAATGATCGTTGATGTATGTGTAAGTGTCGAAGAGTTTAACTTAATAATAAAGAACCATACAAACATATATTAAACCAACAGTGTTTTTATTCGCCTACCACAGTTTAGATGTAAACTCATGTATAAAAACAGTTTTTACCATTCCAAATCGACCCCTATACCAGTTTAAACGGATGCCTTTTGACCATACCATTGCGCTACAAACACATGTCTTGGTATATCTTTATGACTTCTTAGTAATGTCCTCAAGTTTCGACGAACACGTGAAGCATTTAATTACGCAAAGCGGGATAAACGTTAAGAAAAGTCAGTTTTGCTTTACTTAAGTAGATTATCTTGTCTATGTCGTTGGAGAAGGTACTTTGCATATTAACCCCGAAGATTTTTAGGTATGACAGCTCAAGTTGATGAGTCAGGATGTGAACGACCAATAGCATAAATGTCAAAAAGTTACCGAATTTGAATGTTTAGCAGTCGTCTTAGCGATTAAAAAATTTCGCATGTACATTGAAGGTCAAACTTTTAAAGTCGTTGCCGACCATGCAAGTCGTCGTTGGTTAATGAACCAAGCAGATCTGAGTTGCAGATTAGAGCGGTGGGCAATTAAATTTCAAGGGTTTTCCTTCGATATTGAATATCGAAAAGGTAGTGACAATGTCGTAGCTGATGCTCTTACACGGTGTTACGAAGAGGTTGACAATATTGCCACCCTCGAGATTGACAATTTTCCTGAAATAGATTTAGATTCAAATGCTTTTTAGTCTGAAGAATATTGCAAGTTAAGAGACAACTATCAGAAAGTGAATACACCTGATGTTTAAGTCATAAATAATTTTATATATCGGCGTAGTATTTTGAAGGAGAACACTAATGATGATTGTTTTTGGGAAACTATATATTCCAGAATCACTGCGTGAACACGTGATCCGTTCAACACACGATCAGCCTTCGTCTAGTCATTGTGGTATAGCCAAATATATGCCTGCCGGAGGATGGGTGAGGCTTCAATAAGTCAAGTCCTGCCTACGTAGCCGATGAACAAGGCCTAAAAGAGGCCGAGACCTGCCTACGTAGCCGGTGGAAGAGGCCAGATGCAGTAAACACACGCATCAGGCCTGCTGACATCGATGGCTTTTGCGTGAGTACGGCCTAGCAGAAAACAAAGAATGATGCAAAGTGAATTAAAAAAGAGAAGAAAAAAAATAATGATTAAGAAAATTTAAAAACAAAAACTTAAAAAAAACCGAACAAACAGATAAGACAAAGACAAACAAACAACAAAGCGCGCATTAGAAAATAGAGCCTAAATAAATAATTAGTAAAATTAGCTAAGAGAAATTATAATCATAAAAATGATAAGAAATTAAAATTATAAAATATAAGAATAATGTAAGGAAAATTAATACGACAAGAAGTTTAAAAAATAAATATGACGTCAATATTAAGCCATGAAGGCATCACTGAAAATGTTTAAAGTAAACCAGAATGTTCAATAATATTAAATAAAATCATTTAAAATGGGCACCTACATATTTAACACGCACTAACATTTGTGGGGTAGAGCCCCGAGATCTATTAGATTCTACAGGTAGGGATGTTAAAGAAGAAGAACAGCATCACCAAGTTATTTACTTTCCACATGTCTTCAGCTTATTTGACTTTGGTCTTCCCAATTCCCGAACTGTCTACGAGTTTTATTGTTGTGAAGCGTGTCAAAATAAATGGCTATTCCAAAGACCCCACCCCAATTTCCCGGAGCACGGCCGGAACTGATAGTAGACAGAGAATAGCCTAGACAGCAGTGTCTGATAGATTTACAGGTAAAATATTGTTGTGGAAGTTGCCATTACCCCAAGATGTTGTGTAAGTTGCCATTACCCCATGGTGATGAAAAAAGGGTCAACAGAATAGAAAATGGTGAAATATATATCTTTTTACTAAATTATCTCATGGCAAAAACCAAAACAAAACAAGTAAGATGGCTCTAGTCGAGAAATCCCAACTAGACGATACCCTGATCCCTATACTTAACGCGTACAGTCAGTGCTTGCAAGTATGTGTGCGTGTGTGTACGACCATACTGCATACTCAACTTTCAAATGTCACAGATTGTTATTATTTTGATTAATAATTCAAATGCCATGTAAAAATTTTTCAATTTCAAGATTTTGTTGTTATCGATCCCATGTGTATATCGGAAACGGGATGAGTTATCGAAAATCGAAAACAAACTTGTACTGCCTAGGGATTTGGCGAGCTTAAGTTCCAAATCTGGAGTCTCTAGCTCTAATAGTCTCTGAGATCGACGCGTTCATGCTGATGAAGAATATATATACTTTTTGGGGTCGGAGATGCTTCCTTCTGCCTGTTACATACTTTTGCACAACTTCATTATACCCTTTTTCCCCATTTTTAATGGGATCAGGGTATAAAAAGGTTAATTCAATAGGAAATTCAAAATATATATTTCAAAATCATGACCATTACCGTAAGAAATTTCACTTATACCCCATTTGGGGTAATTTACCCCGGTTCGCCGACCGCTGATATAAGCCAAGTTTTTCTCTTCAAATAAAATCAGTGTCTTATAAAGTCTTAATATATTCATACAAGTCTATTCACTCATCTCTACCATTGCACTTACTGTGCTCAACGCAGGACCTCCCTCTCCGTAGTCCAACTAGTTACAAATGCTAGTTGCGACGACTTTTAGTAGTCAGTTTATGTATTGACTGCTTCCCTTATTATATATACAAACAGGGCGTTATCTAATGTCTTACTACTGGCTTGTGTCCAGTAAACTGCTCGAATGGCGTTTTGTCATCAATTGCATTTGTGGACGATCGGTTTCTCTAGTACGCTGCACATCCTACAGCCTCCACCCAGAAACTTTCATTTAAGCCTCCTGCGATTAGGTTAGATTCGACAGCTGCCGCTTTATGCCTGCAGATGTAAGATACTCATCAAAATCTTTATTGATGTATTCAGTACAGTTCAAGTCTGTCTGACGCACCAGCATTACAAAATGATCTTGTAGTAATTTGCTCACCTCTGATTTGTGCTTCATAAAATTCACATAAAATACACATGTACTTACCGACTCTTGTCATTTATTACACTGAGAAAATATCTGCTGCCGCCAATTAATGCTTTACTGATAGGCCCACACACCTCACTATGCAACAAATCCAATAACTCAGTTGCCCTTGTGTGCGACTTTTCGAATGGCTTCACTTGACACTTATTCTTTATGCAGTTTATGCAATCCACAAGTCCATTTGTGGAATCAAATGTCAGACCTCGAACCATATCCTTATTTAAGTTCACTCAGACTTTGCACCTGACCTTTTTGGCCGATAATATTAGTAAGCCTCTGTTATCAAATATCTTAGCACCTTTAGAGCTAAACTTTACTGTGGAACCATTTACTGCTGCTTTCCCAACCGATACAAAATTACATTGTAATTCTGGCACATATAAGACCTCTCGCAGTGTAATTGTGTAGCCACACAGTCTGCGCACAACCATTGTGTCACGGTCTCTAGCCGGTGTACAGCTTTTTCCCGGTTCCATGTTTTTAATGTATTCTTCGAACAATTCACCGTTCAATTTTCGGTTCGTAGCAACTCCAGCAAACGAACGCTGCTTTTCACCGTCCATGTTATTTCTCTCATTACTTGGTTTATATCTCTCTGTTTCATTACAGTTTCTTTCTTTGTGGCCTTCCTTCTTTGTACAATAATTCGCAAAGTGCACTTATAACATTGTAGAACACGGTGCCTTTCTGCCGTCGCTCCGTTGTTCTCCCTTGTTCTAACCTTCTTGCCTACCGAGGCAAGCCGAAAATGGACCATGTCCATAGGTAGAGACAAAATGATTAATTTAATAAACAAAAGTTACTGGTTTCCCAAAATCAAAGAAAAATGCTTTTCGCACATAGAAAACTGTTTGAAATGCATAGCCTTTTCACCAAAGACAGGAAAAGGTAAAGGTTTACTAAGTTGCATTCCAAAAGGCAATAAGCCGTTTGAACTAGTACACATCGACCATTATGGACCTGTTGATTCTGGCAGATCAAATATATATATATTTGTAGTTATAGACGGTTTTTCAAAATTTACACGACTATATGCAACGAAAACGACAACCACAAAAGAAGTTATTACTGCACTCAAAGATTATTTAAGAGCCTACAGCAGACCGAAACACATTATTTCAGACCGTGGTTCTTGTTTCACCTCAAATGAGTTCGATCAATTTCTAGGCGAAAGCGGCACCACACATATTAAATTGGAACAGGGCCGCCACAGGCTAACGGTCAAGTTGAGAGAACCAACAGAATTATTTGGCCTATGATAGCAAAGCTAGTAGAACCAGAAAAAGGCATACACTGGGACATGGTTCTAGAAGAAGTAGAGCATGCACTTAACAACACGCAACACAAAAGTATTAACCAATTGCCAAGTATAATGCTGTTCGGTGTAGGCCAAGGGGGAATTTTAAGAGACGAGCTAATAGAAAAATTAGAGGAAATAATTGGCAATCCAATAGAAGAAAGCTTAGAGGAAATCAGAGACAATGCAACAGAGAAACAAAAACAAGTCCAAGCTTATAATATAAACAAGTAAGAAGGCTCTAGTCGAGAAATACCGACTAGACGATACCCTGATCCCTTTACTTTACGCGAACAGTCAGTTCTTGCAAGTATGTGTGCACGCGCATACTGCACACTGCATAGAAAACTTCAATGTCCATTAATAAAAATTTCACAGATTGTAATTATTTTGTTTAATATTTATTTATTTATTCAAATGCTATCTCAAAGTTTTCAAAATTTAAGATTTTGTTGTTATCGATCCCCTGTGTATATCGAAAACGGGATGAGTTATCGAAAAGTAAGTTCCAAATCTGGAGTCTCTAGCTCTTATAGTCTCTGAGATCGACTTGCTCATACATACGGACAGACGGACAGGCTATATCGACTCGGCTATTGATGCTGATGAAGAATATATACTTTTTGGGGTCGGAGATGCTTCCTTCTGCCTGTTACATACTTTTGGACAAAACCATTATACCCTTTTTTCCCATTTTTAATGGGATCAGGGTATAACAAATATGATGCTAGGAGAAGAGAACCGAAAGGTTATAAAAAAGGTGACTACGTATTGGTTAAAAATTTCTACAGCACAATAGGGGCACCCAAAAAATTAATACCAATAAATAAATGACCTTATATGATAGCGAAAGTCCTCAAGAATGATCGCTTTTTACTAAAAGATGTTGAGGGTTTTCAGGTCTCCCGTAACCCTAATCAAGGCGTTTGGAGCCCGCAAAATATAAGGCACAGGCTGGGTAATAAGAAAAAATCCCAATAAATTATATACCCTGTTAAACAGTATTAATTAAAATAAGTTTAGAATATAAGCAAAAATTTAACTAGTTGTAGCAGGCCACCACTAACACACATCGGCATTAGGCCACCACTAGTACTCTAAGCTGTAATGGAGGTACACGTTAAGACTGACGAGCTCGAGGAGTCAGTCTGGCAGTCTGGAAATGATCGTTGATGTATGTGTAAGTGTCGAAGAGTTTAACTTAATAATAAAGAACCATACAAACATATATTAAACCAACAGTGTTTTTATTCGCCTACCACAGTTTAGATGTAAACTCATGTATAAAAACAGTTTTTACCATTCCAAATCGACCCCTATACCAGTTTAAACGGATGCCTTTTGACCATACCATTGCGCTACAAACACATGTCTTGGTATATCTTTATGACTTCTTAGTAATGTCCTCAAGTTTCGACGAACACGTGAAGCATTTAATTACGCAAAGCGGGATAAACGTTAAGAAAAGTCAGTTTTGCTTTACTTAAGTAGATTATCTTGTCTATGTCGTGGGAGAAGGTACTTTGCATATTAGCCCCGATAAAATTCAAGCTGTGGATGAATTTCCCGCGCAAGCAGCTACGAAGATTTTTAGGTATGACAGCTCAAGTTGATGAGTCAGGATGTGAACGACCAATAGCATAAATGTCAAAAAGTTACCGAATTTGAATGTTTAGCAGTCGTCTTAGCGATTAAAAAATTTCGCATGTACATTGAAGGTCAAACTTTTAAAGTCGTTGCCGACCATGCAAGTCGTCGTTGGTTAATGAACCAAGCAGATCTGAGTTGCAGATTAGAGCGGTGGGCAATTAAATTTCAAGGGTTTTCCTTCGATATTAAATATCGAAAAGGTAGTGACAATGTCGTAGCTGATGCGCTTACACGGTGTTACGAAGAGGTTGACAATATTGCCACCCTCGAGATTGACAATTTTCCTGAAATAGATTTAGATTCAGATGCTTTTTAGTCTGAAGAATATTGCAAGTTAAGAGACAACTATCAGAAAGTGAATACACCTGATGTTTAAGTCATAAATAATTTTATATATCGGCGTAGTATTTTGAAGGAGAACACTAATGATGATTTTTGGAAACTATATATTCCAGAATCACTGCGTGAACACGTGATCCGTTCAACACACGATCAGCCTTCGTCTAGTCATTGTGGTATAGCCAAATATATGCCTGCCGGAGGATGGGTGAGGCTTCAATAAGTCAAGTCCTGCCTACGTAGCCGATGAACAAGGCCTAAAAGAGGCCGAGACCTGCCTACGTAGCCGGTGGAAGAGGCCAGATGCGGTAAACACACGCATGCCCCCCCCTTACCCTCTAACATGCGGTACCGTCTTTGGTCACGGATAAGCGATGCCCACAGCGATTACAGTGTTAGAATATCAGAATCGAGAAGGAATAAGTTTTGAGTTTAATAATTAATGAATTTTTATACTTATGATTTTTGTAATATTTACTTTAAAGCCATGAGCATTTTGGTGTTTAACAACACACTCACCAATACACATACATACAGATACACCAACACATACATACACTACTCGTCGTCATCAGGCCTGCTGACATCGATGGCTTTTGCGTGAGTACGGCCTAGCAGAAAACAAAGAATGATGCAAAGTGAATTAAAAAAGAGAAGAAAAAAAATAATGATTAAGAAAATTTAAAAACAAAAACTTAAAAAAAACCGAACAAACAGATAAGACAAAGACAAACAAACAACAAAGCGCGCATTAGAAAATAGAGCCTAAATAAATAATTAGTAAAATTAGCTAAGAGAAATTATAATCATAAAAATGATAAGAAATTAAAATTATAAAATATAAGAATAATGTAAGGAAAATTAATACGATAAGAAGTTAAAAAATAAATATGACGAGTTTTATTGTTGTGAAGCGTGTCAAAATAAATGGCTCTTCCAAAGACCCCACCCCAATTTCCCGGAGCACGGCCGGAACTGATAGTAGACAGAGAATAGCCTAGACAGCAGTGTCTGATAGATTTACAGGTAGTGTGTCGTTAATATTGTGATATTAAGACATGGTATCTGTTCACGCATGGATAACCTTTGATTGTTTAGGTCAACACATATACTATCATAACTAGTCCTAAGCAAGCATTATAGTCTAAGAATTTTTCTGTATAAGCCAGCGGTCGGCGAACTTTTTAAATCATTACCCCAAATTTTTTGTCAAACTTGAAACTTAACCCTAAAATATTGTTGTGTTAGTTGCCATTACCCCAAAATATTGTTGTGTAAGTTGCCATTACCCCAAAATATTGTTGTGGAAGTTGCCATTACCCCAAGATGTTGTGTAAGTTGCCATTACCCCATGGTGATGAAAAAAAAGGGTCAACAGAATAGAAAATGGTGAAATATATATCTTTTTACTAAGTTATCCCATGGCGAAAACCAAAAAAAAAAGTTAATACAATAGAAAATTCAAAATATATATTTCAAAATCATGACCATTACCACCAGAAATTTCACTTTTAGGGTAATTTACCCCGGTTCGCCGACCGCTGATATAAGCCATGCTTTTCTCTTCAAATAAAGTCAGTGTCTTATAAAGTCTTAATATATTCATACAAGTCTATTCACTCATCTCTACCATTACTGTGCTCAACGCAGGACCTCCCTCTCCGTAGTCCAACTAGTTACAAATGCTAATTGCGACGACTTTTAGTAGTCAGTTTATTGACTGACTTAACAATCAACGTTAAGAAAAGTCGGTTTTACATAACTAAAGTAGTAGTAGTACTTTGCATATTTACCCCGATAAAATTCAAGCTGTGGATGAATTTCCCGCGCAAGCAGTTACGAAGATTTTTAGTTATGACAGGGTGGTAACAGCGTCTTATCTCTTAGTGTTCAACTGCAATTTTTCCGCTTACCGAATTGTTGCGAGGAAAATCATTCGAATGGAATGACCAAGCTCAAGCAGCGTTTGTTGAAATCAAGCGCAAGTTGTGCACTGCTCCGTTCTTAATACATCCGAATTATGAAAAACCTTTTATTCTACAATGTAATGCTTTTTTGTATGGAGAAGGAGCGGTACTAGCTCAAGTTGATGAGTTAGGATGTGAACGACCAATAGCATAAATGTCAAAAAGTTACCGAATTTGAATGTTTAGCAGTCGTCTTAGCGATTAAAAAATTTCGCATGTACATTGAAGGTCAATCTTTTAAAGTCGTTGCCGACCATGCAATTCTTCGTTGGTTTAATATTTAATGACCCTATAACTACCGAATACACCGCCCTACTTCTTCATAAGTTTTAAAAGCTGACTAAATCGAAAATCTAAATACCTAGCACAAGTTACTGGATCAGCTCTAACGAGACGGGCCTTCTCATTAAAATTAAAATTTGAGGCTAATTCTTCACTTATCTTTTTTACTTTTTCGAAAGTAAAACCAAAAGCTCCTTCCACTTAGTTTCAGCTTCTGAGAACGTTATAAAAAATGTCGGAAGACCAAAATGCCTAACCAAAGCTATAACTTTTTTTTTCTGATTCCCAGTGAGCGGGAGACGTGCGAATACCCTTCAAAACCCTATAGCCATCATCGTGGCGAATTAAATTTTCTATATGCTCTTCGTTGAGAGCGTTTGCTGCGGAAATGCCTTAGAAATTTCTCTAAAATAGTCATATTTTATGTCTATAAAATACATAACATATAAAAACAACATACTACGAGCATGAAATATCGCTATCCTGTTTTCTTCAGCCAGCCTTTTGAGGTACGCTGCCTCCTTTCCTGCCGACGATAGTACCACGCATCCAGCTTCTGTGCTGCTTAGTGCAAGCAATCAAACTCCTTCTGCATTGACAAATTCCAGGCCTGTGCCTGTGTTGTACACAGCGCCGTGTTAAAGCTGGTGGATAGCTTTCCAGTGTGTATTTTCTTTGGTCTCCCAGGACCCCGACGGTCATGTTCCTTGACCACTGCTTCTGCATCTGCCATGCTTTCGTTGTGCATCTCATAATCAATATGGGTTGCCTCATCCAGTGTATCACCGTCAATGCCAGATGCATCAGCTTGTGAAACTCGCAGACCTTCTTGTTCCGTTTCCATTGACTTAACTTAATAGCCTCAGTACCTTGTTCTTGACACGGGAACTGCATGTGATCATCACCTGTTGAAATAGACTCAAAAAAGATTACATCACGCGCCTCTATTACCTTTTGATCAACTGGATTGTATAAGCGGTAAGACTTTGCATTTTCTGAATAGCCGACCATAAATTGCTTATATTGCTTTAATCTCAAATCGAGCATCAAGTGTCATGGGGTTCATTAAACGCTGGTCGAAGGAACTCGACGACCCCTACTTAACAAAAACTCTTTATGTGTCTCTTGTGCGACCTATTCTTGAATATGGATCTTGTTTATGGTATCCCAAATACAGGACTCACCAGGATAGAATAGAATCGGTACAAAAACAATTTTTTCTCTTTGCCCTTCGGGGTCTTAACTGGGACAATAGTACTAATTTACCTGCTTACCACAGTAGACTTTAACTAATAAATGTTCCCTCTCTTAATCATCGTAGAACTATGCTAGCAATCAACTTTTTTCACAAATTAATAAATGGTGAAATAGATTCCCCCATACTAACTAACCAAATTAACTTTGCTGTACCTATTAGAAGTAGTAGACATTTTTTACCAATAGCCCTGCATGCTTGGTTTCCTAATTATGCTATCCACAACCCTTTTCGGATCTTATATTCAGTATATAACGATCTTTCCCACCTTATAACTGGTACCACTTCTGCATGCTCTCTAAAAAAAATTATCGGACGTCATTTGTCTACATGTTCGCGATCTTCGTAACCGCACGTTACGCGGTGCGCCCCTTGGTCGGATGGGCGGGAGGTGGGTAGCTTTATGCTTGGGTCCGCGCCGGTGCTTGGTATCGTTGGGCCACTTGAATGTACTCTCCGTTAGTACATCTACGTCCAAATAAAAAAAAATAAATAAAATATGGCCAACGCTTGGCTTCCTTCCAGTCCATGCCTTTTGTGGTGTCGTCTTAACCAATTTGTTAACATTAACAGCATAACATTTCTGCACACTTGTCAACAAATCATTTTGGCTTTTTGCAGCTAGCACAACTTTGCCGTGTTCATCTTTTATGAACGTCTTTTTCTCTGCAAACTCAACTTTAAATCCCTTTTTACTGGCTTTTACAACTGATATAAAGTTGCACTGCAGGCCTTTTACATACAGAACATCGACTAGATCTACTGATCTATTTTGCCAGTATAATCGCACGGTGCCGCGCCCGCTTGCTTCTATGTAATTATCTCCTTCAAAACAAATACGCTCTTTGTGCTTTTTAAATTCAATAAACTGCGCCTTTTCATCACATAAGTGCGCAGTACAGCCACTTAACAAAGCACCAAACATGTTGCGACAGCATCTCTCTTTTGGTTAGACCTGGATCGAACATCTCTGCCGCGCTTGTCTTTTCGCTCTGCGGATTTGCAATTTACAGCTATGTGGCTGCGACGACCACACTTCCAGCAGCCCTTCTTGTCACTTTGACTATTACTGCTTTTCTTTAGTGCACGCATTCCGAATACTGCAAATGATCTCTTATCATTTTCGTTGTCACTTTCGCTATTGCCTTGACTTTTACCGTTTTTCCTTTGTGCACGCATACCGAACATTTTCTGTTCACCTTCATTCATACATTCGTCTGCCTTGCGTCGCTCCCCTTCCTCCAGAAGTTTCACTTTTAGTGCACGGAGCGTAGGCGATGAGTCCCGTGTCTCGACTGCCACTACAAAGTTCTCGAATGTACTAGCCAGAGTAGATAATAGAAGTATGATCAAAAACTCGTCGGGCGAATCCACGCTGATTTCGTTGAGTTTTTCCACCACGTCAAAGAAGCTATTGAGATGTCCAACGATGCTTTTGCGTCGAAGTCGGCTTTTGCCTGTGGTATATCACCTTCTGATTTGAGCTCGCGCCCGCAAACTACGGACCACAGATCAGCATAAATTAGAACACTTTTCATCTGAACTGCCCATGCACTATAGTTCTCATCATCGAGCTTCTCGATTGTTAACACTGATGGCATTATTTTGATACAGCACTTGTTCTTACTTTTTAAAACCGAGTCACTACCGCAGACTTGCAATGTCTGGGCCCATAACCTGTTAAAATTATAGTTAGCTTTATTTAAACGAACCACTTTATGTGGTGTGCAAATTGTGACTGAATATGCATTAAGCTGCACGCAGTCTCAGTTTGACACAGTTTGAACTGAGTTGCATCTTAAGATCATACTTGTTTTATCTTTAACATACATATAACATGTATAACTAGATAACATACACGTTGCCGATAAACTAATATTCTTAACAGGGACATTAACCACTGCTCCCTTAATGGCGTTTTGACGACCATATCTTATAGACTTAATAATCATAAAAGGAAGGCGTGGGGAAATTAGCCGCTCCTCTAGAGGCGTTAAGCTATGTAAACAATAGGAAAGATCCGAAAAGTCTAAGCCATTTGTTATTGAAACCTTTGGCTTCTTGCCTAACATTATTCTCCTGCTGCATGTCTTGCAAAAAATAAACCTATTATAAGGGAAGTGTGTGGAAAAACTTAAAATAACTCTACTATCTGCCTCACTGCATTTACTTTCTACAATCTCCCGAGATATTTTGTCCACTTGTTGTGGAAACCACAAACCTTTGCAAACCTGATCTGGACCCTGCTTTACAATTTTATTGAATGCGACTATTGAAGCGTCCAAATTAGTGTCTATCGCTAGACGTTCTCTATCCGTTAGAAAGGTATTCGCACGTTGTTCCCTGTTCTGGCTAGCATTTCGACTATTTTCGGCTATCCTATTTTCGGGATTGCTCCTATACTGAATAACTCTTTGAGTCAAATTTCTATTAGCATTAGTTGCCGCTTCTCTTGCTAAAAGGCGAACACTTCGCCGTGCCACTGTGTTTCGCGCCTGCTCAATCAACCTACGAAGTGAATTGTCTCTAACCTGGGCCCGCTATATTCAGGGTCTTGTCGGCGCCCCGATCGACGCGAAGTGTCTGCTATTTGTTCTGTATGTCTAACTGAAGAATCTGTTTTTCAAACAGAGTGCTCCAAAGTATTCCGTCCTTGTTCGTCAGCCCTATATTCAGGATCTTGTCGGAGCCTCGATATAGTTAGGGTGGAACCTATTTAGCTGATTTTTAGACCTATTTCTTTGAGACCTACTCGCTGCTGAAAGTTTTTTTGCCCTAGGCATAGTCAGTCAAAATATTGTCAAGTGAGTATAGGAAAAAAAATTATTATTATTTTTTTACAAAACTGTTAAAAATAGTAAATGTCTATGTAAAAACAAGTAAGAAGGCTCTAGTCGAGAAATCCCGACTAGACGATACCCTGATCCCTATACTTTACGCGTACAGTCAAGACTTGCGATTTTCAAAATGCTTGGCGATTGTATTTGTCCACAAATTATTTGAGTTTTCTGCGCAGCAGTTGTGTACTAATTTAGCACGCGTGTTATGCACTCATCATACTAACAAAGATTATGAAAACGCAGTCTTTCACCAAACACTTAAATTACACTTATTTGTTTATGTTCATCCGTGCTTACGATATTTGTTAATTATTATTTTATATTTTTGATTATTTAGTTTTGAAAAAATCTGATGGTTTTTGCAATTATTTATACTTTTTAAATTCACAACCGGGTCATTACAAATTGAAAGCATAAATGAAACACACCCATAAAGACTACAAAAAGTGTAAAGCTAAATACAAGCAATTAGAAATAAGCTCGTATATTAAAGTTTCATTAAAGACTTCAGCTTCTGTCCATGGCGCGGATGTATGAACTTTTGCTTCAGCAAAGGTCGAGCCGATATCAAACCCTTGTACTAAAAAATCTTTTTTCTTAATTTTTTTCAATTTTTTCTGTTTTTTTTATATATATAAAAATTAATATACATATTATGAATATATTTTATGTGTTAATCATTTTAAAGAAATTAATTTGTTTGTAATATAAAATTTTTTTGTGTCGACGGCAAACTCCTGCAGTTGGCCTGCTGCATGTCTTTTTATACCCTGATCCCATTAAAAATGGGGAAAAGGGTATAATGGTTTTGTGCAAAAGGATGTAACAGGCTGAAGGAAGCTTCTCCGACCCCATAAAGTATATATATTCTTGATCAGCATGAGCAGCCGAGTCGATATAGCCATGTCCGTCTGTCCGTCCGTCTGTCCGTCCGTCTGTCTGTCCGTCTGTCCGTCTGTCAGTCTGTCCATCTGTCCGTATGTATGAGCCAACCGATCTCAGAGACTATAAAAGTTGGAGACTCCAGATTTGGAACTTAAGCTCGCCTAATCCGTAGGCAGTACAAGTTTGTTTTCGATTTTCGATAACTCATCCCGTTTCCGATATACACATGGGATCGATAACAACAAAATCTTGAATTTGAAAATTTTAGATGGCATTTGAATTATTAATCAAAATAATAATAATCTGTGAAATTTTTATTAAAATCGGTTGAGAAACACCGGAGATATGGAACCTTGAAGTTGAGTATGCAGTATGCAGTATGGTCGTACACACACGCACACATACTTGCAAGCACTGACTGTACGCGTAAAGTATAGGGATCAGGGTATCGTCTAGTTGGGATTTCTCGACTAGAGCCTTCTTACTTGTTTTATGTTTTTTTTTGTTTGGTTTTTGATCAGTTTTTGGGCGATTTCACTGCTGTTATGTCTATCGTAGCGAAGCACCCAGTTTTAGTAAGACTGCTGCGGCATATTTAAAATAAGTTGGAATGCGGTCCGGGGTTATGGTCACTCCGCGTGGTCACACACTTGCGGCTGCACAAAACCACCAAAAAAAAAAACAAAAAATTAAAATAAATAATTAATTATTTATGTATATATATATATATATCGTTGGCTTTTATTTTTTTTTAAAGCTAGTGATAAGTGAGTGTGCTTCAGAGCACACCGGTAAGGCCGCTCTATTAGAGATAAGAAGAGCTTGCGCCACTCGCAGCTTCTTCTAAGCTCGCGTTGTTGTTCTGCTGGACAAGGATAATGTCTAGATTATGAGAGTTTTTCCTTCATGGTATCAAACCTACTGGTTTTATTTATTTCGTGAAATAGTATAGGATGATTATTGGACTGGTGGACTATTGAGCTACAGCCATTCACTATAATTATCTTAACTAGGTTAACTAATGCCAAGCTGGTAGTTCTGTTTTATGCATTTACCAGCGCCCGAAAAGCCTTAATGCATATTTGCTTGATATGGATAAGGAAGTATTTTTTATCCGCCGCAATATAAAACAAGTAAGAAGGATCTAGTCGAGAAATCCCGACTAGACGATACCTTGATCCCTATACCTTACGCGTACATTCAGTGTTTGCAAATATGTGTGTTTGTATGTACGCACATACTGTATACTGCATACACAACTTCAATGTCCCATATCTCCGGTGTTTCTTAACCGATTTTAATAAAAATTTCACAGATTGTCATTATTTTGTTCTT
This sequence comes from Scaptomyza cyrtandrae, assembly GCA_035044605.1. NCBI lineage: Eukaryota > Metazoa > Arthropoda > Insecta > Diptera > Drosophilidae > Scaptomyza > Scaptomyza cyrtandrae. Next base: position 137,908 of record JAWNNS010000020.1, read on the forward strand.
TATTTCAAATGCCATCTTAAAGTTTTCAAAATTCAAGATTTTGTTGTTATCTTTCCCATGTGTATATCGAAAACACACATACTTGCAAACGTTGACTGTACGCGTAAATTATAGGGATCAGGGTATCGTCTAGTCGGTATTTCTCGACTAGAGCCTTCTTACTTGTTTTCTTACAATTATTTTATATAATTTTTATATCTAGTTCCAATAAGTGTCTATGATAAAGTAGAATTCGATTTTCCTTGAGATTTCTTTTGAAATTGTTTTGTCACATAGCGTCGAGAATCTAACGACAGCCTGTGACACAAGAAAGCATTGCTGTGTTTTCTCAGAAATATTTGTTTACCAATCTCAGTTGTTGGCAACATCGTGTGGTCACAATTTTCACCGATCGTGTTTCCACACACAGATTGGCAAAAGAAAGGTCTGCCCTGTATGCAAACAAACTCTGACCCAACTGACTTCGGCGTTAACTGAAAATCTTAGTCCGCAGGCGCCATCCACTTCAAATCCAAGGTGGCCCAGCTTCTATCAGTCTCTACAGACAAGATCGCAAGCAAGACTTAATACAAATTTCGACCAAATTGAAATGCCCAACTCAGAGGAAAACAATATGTCGCAGGGTTCCACAAATATGCAGCAAGATTTAACGAATATGGCCGAGCTGAATTAGCAATCTAACGCTGAAGGCCTAAGCGTGGCCATGGGTGAGCAGTCTCGACTTATTGCTAGTAGTTTAGCCGACCAGAAAAATAGATTGGTCCAAGCCATATCCGATGGTCTACGAGTCCGTCCGATAGAAAATTTAAGGAACAGTGCCAAGGCAACCTACGGTTGAAGTAGAGCCTCAGACTACTGAACAATTCATTCGGTTGCCAGTAACCATGCAACCAATCACGGGTTCCGGTCAGACTCAATCGGCAGGAACTCTGAAGCCTACTTCGGCATCTCAAACGCAAATTTACAACCTAGCCGTTCAAAATGTCAAATTTAATTTAAAAACAGATGTCGCTTGGAACGGAATTCCATATTAGCTTCAATTACAGACGTACCTAGCGACTTTCGCCCTCATGCTCTAGTGCTGCTTCTTGGAAGGACCTTAGTTGGACTTATGGACACTGGGGCTTCCATTAGTTGTATCGGCGGTAAACTTGCGGCTGAACTTATTTGTGAATTGAGTTATAAGCCAATGGTCGCAAAGGTAAAAAAAGCTGACGGGGCTAATCAGCCAATCATAGGTAAAATATTGACCGATATAGCGTACCGAGGAGAAACAAAAAAATATGTTTCTATATCGTTCCGTCTCTAGCTGCAGAACTTTACCTGGGAGTTGGTTTCTGGAGAGTTTTCGAGTTACTACCCACGCATCTTATGACTCGAACCTTTACTGTCTCTTCGCTTGATGAACCATCAATGAAAGAATTCACCCCTGCTCAGCATCACAAGTTGACAAAAAAGATTGAGTTGTTCCCATCATTTTAAATAAAAGTGTTAGGTAGGACAACACTAATGGTTCACGCGATTGACGTGGCAGACGCTTAGCCGATTAAGCAACGGCATTATGCCGTATCGCCGTCTACTGAGAAAGCTATGTATGAGGAATTAGACCGGATGCTCCAACTGGGAGTTATCCAAGAATCAAATAGTTCATGGTCATCCCCCGTGGTATTAGTAAAGAAACCTGGGAAAGTCCAGCTATGTATCGATAGCCGAAAGTTTAATGAGGTAACCGTCAAAGACGCATATCCGATGCCTATGATAGACGGTGTTTTAAGTAGATTGCCCAAAGCCGAATTTGTGTCTGGACCTTAAAGATGCCTTCTGGCAGATACCTCTTGATCTGAATTCTAGGAATGACAACCTTTACGAGTTTGTTGTCATGCTATTTGGACTGACTAATGCTCCTCATTCTACGTCACGGCTTATGGACAAGATAGTCCCCTCCAACCTGCGCAATGAAGTGTTCATTTACCTAGACGACTTATTAATTATTTCAGACACCTTTGAGCGTCGTCTCGAAGTGTTGGTGATCATTGCCAATCTGACTCTCAATGTCGAAAAAAGCAAATTCTGCCGACGAGAAGTTAAATATCTGGGACACATAATTGGCAATGGCCTTATTAGTACTGACCCTGAAAAAATATCGGCCGTTAGGGATTTTCCGATTCCAAGATCAGTAAAGAAAGAACGTAGGTTTCTTGGTATGACAGGCTGGTACTAAAAAATTTATTAGGAACTATGCCGCCATTTCGTTGCCGTTGTCCGATACCCTTGAAACAAAGCGGAAGTTTGAATGGACTGAAGAGGCCCAGCAAGCGTTCGAGACCTTAAAAAGTCACATGTGTTCCGCTCCAGTTTTGCACAGCCCTTTTTGCTTTTTTAGTTCCAGTCTTACCGGCGTTGGAAAAGTACTAATGCAGACAATTGGCGAAGGAGATGAGGTACCGATTGCTATTATGTCAAAAAAACTCAATCGATGCCAAAAACAGTATACTGTCACGGAGAAGGAATGCTATGCAGCAGTGCTAGCAGTAAAAAAGTTCCGAGCCTATGTTGAAGGTCAGGAGCTTACTGTTATCACTGATCATGCCTCGTTATGACGCAGACGATACCCTGATCCCTATACTTTACGCGTACAGTCAGTGCTTGCAAGTATGTGTGCGTCTGTGTACGACCATACTGCATACTGCATACTCAACTTCAAGGTTCCATATTTCCGGTGTTTCTCAACCGGTTTTAATAAAAATTTCACAGATTGTTATTATTTTGATTAATTTTTCAAATGCCATCTAAACATTTTTTAAGTTCAAGATTTTGTTGTTATCGATCCCATGTGTATATCGGAAACGGGATGAGTTATCGAAAACCGAAAACAAACTTGTACTGCCTAGGGATTAGGCGAGCTTAAGTTCCAAATCTGGAGTCACTCGCTCTTATAGTCTCTGAGATCGACGCGTTCATACATGCAGACGGACAGACGGACATGGCTATATCGACTCGACTGTTGATGCTGATAAAGAATATATATACTTTATGGGGTCGGAGATGCTTCCTTCTGCCTGTTACATACTTTTGCACAACTTCATTGTACCCTTTTTTCTCATTTTTAATGGGATCAGGGTATAACAAGTAAGAAGGCTCTAGTCGAGAAATCCCGACTAAACGATACCCTGATCCCTATACTTTACGCGTACAGTCCGTGTTTGCAAGTATGTGTGTTTGTATGTACGTACATATTGCATACTGCATACACAACTTTAATGTCCCATATCTCCTGTGTTTCTTAACCGATTTTAATAAAAATTTCTTTATTTCAAATGCCATCTTAAAGTTTTCAAAATTCAAGATTTTGTTGTTATCGTTCCCATGTGTATATCGAAAACGGGATGAGTTATCGAAAATCGAAAACAAACGAGCTTAAGTTCCAAATCTGGAGTCTCTAGCTCTTATAGTCTCTGAGATCGTTCATACATACAGACGGACAGACGGACATGGCTATATCGACTCAACTGTTGATGCTGATAAAGAATATATATACTTTTTGGGGTCGGAGATGCTTCCTTCTGCCTGTTACATACTTTTGCACAAAACCATTATACCCTTTTTTCGCATTTTAAATGGGATCAGGGTATAAAAATAAAAGTCAAAACAAATTACAAGAAAAAAAAAACAAATACACATTAAAAGCAACGATGGACTCTCTCGCTGGGAGGCCTTTTATCGTCGAAGCAGCGTACCTGTGTAAGTACATAAAAGCTACGGAGCAGCAAGCTCTCTTACTCGTCTTACACATATTCTAGTCAAAGCTTTGTACATCGGTATATATACTGTACCATATTACCATGTAATTGTTCATATTTTTGTTACGGTGGTCCAAATGTTTATTGGCAAATTTTTTCAAAATTTAAGATTCGGGTGGACCCAATCTAATTAGGGTGAACCAAAGTTTAAAAAAAAACAAAAGAAATAAAAATTAAATTCGAAACAAAAAAATTAATATTGTTAAAGTTAAAAAAATATTAAAAAAAAATTAAAATAAAAAAATTTATATATATATAGTGAATTATAAGTTCACATCAGATCACGGTTTGAAATCACCAAAAGTAAATTTTTTATTGCTTTTGCAGCGCACTCCCTCAAAAAGTTAAGCTAAAATAAATGACATAAATACCACATAGTTCGTAACATTTTACTTAGTTATTACACATACTGAACAAAAAAAAAAATGTTCCCAATATATAAATATGTATTGTAAAATAATGAAACAGAAAAAAAAAAATTAAATTCGAAAAAGAAAATAAATATTTTAAAATAAATTAAGCAATGAAGTTATTTTGTCCTGGTGACATATTAACATAAACGGTAGTGACGAAACTTTTTTTTGGGGAGTTTAAAAACATCCCGCTATATAAGTCCATGGTTGGGTAGGGTATAGAAAGCGGTTGTCAACCACCAGCTTAGACACCGCCACCGCTAGTTTTATAAGAGAAGTAATCCGTTTTTTTTTTAAGCAGATCGTTCCATGAGCTTCAGCTCATCTAGCTGTCTCTTTTTGTGTGGGGCATCTGTCTGTGGAAAAAAGTAAATAATTTTCATGCGACCACCTGTGAGTGGCCAGTAGGGAGCAGAGATTTTGCTCGACTTCTTATTATCGATGATGTATACTGGATCCCTGATTGGATTGGCCACAGGCCGAAGCATCCGATTTTGAGAAACATGACAATTTTTTTAGGCGTTTTGGATCCTTAGAGTCAGTTAGATTATCTGCCAAATGCCTAAATTAAGGGGATTGTGTAAAAAAAAAATAGAAAAGTCAAAGCTAATTTTGCCATCTTTTAGATGCTCATACAACATTAGCTCATGTAGTATGCAATCGAATCTTGAAAATACTCTTAAAAGCTTTTTGGGTTGTTTGGTTCAGCTCAGACATCCTGCCAATCGCTAAGATAGGAGCCTTTTTCTGGAGAAGCACTGGCTAAAAATAGTCAAAAGTCCAAATGTATATTTTTATTGCTAGTAGGATCAAATCGGTTATAAGTTCAAAGGTTAGAGGAAATGTGGAATTTAGGCTGGATCTGCACATATTGCGAAAGCGTATTTGTACCGCTTATTGAAACATTGTTGAAAACTAAGAGAGCTTTAGCTCTTCTTCAGCTCTTGCTGTTACCAATAAAAAATATGTTTCTATATCGTTCCGTCTCTAGCTGCAGAACTTTACCTGGGAATTGGTTTCTGGAGAGTTTTCGAGTTACTACCCACGCATCTTATGACTCGAACCTTTACTGTCTCTTCGCTTGATGAACCATCAATGAAAGAAATCACCCCTGCTCAGCATCACAAGTTGACAAAAAAAAATTGAGTTGTTCCCATCATTTTAAATAAAAGTGTTAGGTAGGACAACACTAATGGTTCACGCGATTGACGTGGCAGACGCTTAGCCGATTAAGCAACGGCATTATGCCGTATCGCCGTCTACTGAGAAAGCTATGTATGAGGAATTAGACCGGATGCTCCAACTGGGAGTTATCCAAGAATCAAATAGTTCATGGTCATCCCCCGTGGTATTAGTAAAGAAACCTGGGAAAGTCCAGCTATGTATCGATAGCCGAAAGGTTAATGAGGTAACCGTCAAAGACGCATATCCGATGCCTTTGATAGAGGGTGTTTTAAGTAGATTGCCCAAAGCTGAATTTGTGACAAGTCTGGACCTTAAAGATGCCTTCTGGCAGATACCTCTTGATCCAAATTTTAGGGAAAGACGGCCTTTACGAGTTTGTTGTCGTGCCATTTGGACTGACTAATGCTCCTCATTCTACGTCACGGCTTATGGACAAGATAGTCCCCGCCAACCTGCGCAATGAAGTGTTCATTTACCTAGACGACTTATTAATTATTTCAGACAACTTTGAGCGTCATCACGAAGTGTTGGTGATCATTGCCAATCTGACTCTCAATGTCGAAAAAAGCAAATTCTGCCGACGAGAAGTTAAATATCTGGGACACATAATTGGCAATGGCCTTATTAGTACTGACCCTGAAAAAATATCGGCCGTTAGGGATTTTCCGATTCCAAGATCAGTAAAGAAAGAACTTAGGTTTCTTGGTATGACAGGCTGGTACTAAAAAATTTATTAGGAACTTCTGGCATTTTTGCTTTTCGCTGTAGTTCCAGCCTTACCGGCGTTGGAAAAGTACTAATGCAGACAATTGGCAAAGGAGATGAGGTACCGATTGCTGTTATGTAAAAAAAACTCAATCGATTCCAAAAACAGTATACTGTCACGGAGAAGGAATGCTATGCAGCAGTGCTAGCAGTAAAAAAGTTCCGAGCCTATGTTAAAGGTCAGGAGTTTACTGTTATCACTGATCATGCCTCGTTATGACGCAGGCAGATCTCAGCTAGCGTCTAGCTCGTTGGTCTTTAAAGTTGCAAGGTTTTCAATTCAAAATAAAACACAAGAAAGAAAGTCGGAACCTTGTCCCTGATGCACTTTCACGTACGTATACTGAAGATTTGTCTTCTGTCTGAAAACAAGCTGACAACAAAGTTGATACGTGCTGGAAGCTCTGTCTTGCATGCGCACGGGGGAATTAACAAAATACTCGAACGGTTAAGAAGGTATTACTTTTGGCCAAACATGGTCAGAGACGTGCGAAATTTTATAATCGCCTGCGATATCTGCAAGGCCACCAAGCCAGCCAATAGAGCTATGGGGCACACAGGTCAGCCAATGAGATTATTCCAAAAACTTTTCGTCGATTTTCTTGGACCATACCCACGCAGCAAATCGGGACAGGTTGGTCTATTTGTCGTATTAGACCATATGTCAAAATTTCCATTTTTAATTGCAGTCAAGAAGATCACCGCCAAAGCCATCAAAAAGTACATGGAAGAGGATCTTTTCCATTTTTTTGGAATCCCCATACCTTTAATTTTTTGCTTAATAAACATATCATTTGGCATACTTATACCGCGTTGTACTCGTCCCAAGCAAACGCATCTGAAAGAGTCAACAGATCCATTCTGTCGGCCATAAAAGCATATGTAGATGCAAGCCAGCGTAATTGGGATGAGAAGTTAAGTAGCATAAGCTGTGCTCTCCGCTCAAGCTTCCATTCATCGATTAGCACAAGTCCTTACAAGCTAGCGTTTGGCCAAAACATGATCACCAACGGCGAAAGCTATAAATTGCTACCTTAGAAATGCTAAATGATCGTAGTATAAGGCTTAGTCGAGAGGACTCGTTGGATCTGCTGCGTGACAAAGCACAAAGTGCTATGCAGACGCAGTATGCCCGCAACGAAAAAGCTTACAACCTGCGATCAAATGAAGTATCCTTCGTTCGTATGTCACGAAGTTTTTAGGAGGAACTTTCAGCAGAGTAACTTTGCAAAAGGATATAGTGCAAAATTAGCACCCAAAAATGGGGAAAAAAAAAAAAACTGGTGTCGCCGCTAAAACCGAAAAATAAAAGACAAAAAAACTATGCGCTAAGCCGTAAGTGTGTGACCACGCGGAGTGAGCATAACCACGGACCGCATTCCGACTTAGTTAAAAAATGCAGCAGCAGTCCCACTAAAACGTGGTGCTTCGCTACAATAGACATAATGGCAGTGAAATCGCCCAAAAACTGAGTAAATCCAAAACCAAACACAAAAAAAAAAGAAAAAAGCCCCACGATGTGCTTACTACCCACGCAAGGGCTTAAGCCCCGGACCGCCTTCTAATATGGTCAGCAGTTTTGGTCCCATACCAATGATAGTTATCACCCCCCAAGACGGAAGAACCAGGAAAAAACAGGTAAGGAGGCTATAGTCGGGAGAGCCCGACTAGAAGATACCCTGAGCCCAGCTTTTTAATATATTAAATCAATATAAGACACGGTTTTTTGTTGTTAAGTATAAATATTGTTTAGAGGAGACACTGTTTTGTGTTCACCTATGTTCGAAATTAAAAGTTTGTGATATATTTTACTAAATGCAAACACGATAGCTTTGCATTATTTTCTTTCATTTGTTTATTGATATTTGCACAATTAGATTGGTAGTTTTTGGCTTAACTTTTATTGTTATTGCGCGTGACAATTTTTTGCTACCGCGCAATGTATATCAAAGAGTGTGTACGAGAGCATTAGATGGGCAATGCCAAGCAGACAGACGAAGTGTTAGGAAAAGACGACATTTAGTGCAAGGCAAAGACGATAATAAGTGATGCGCAAGTTTTGCGTTATAAGTTACGTTAAGTTTATAATTTATATGCTTAAATTATTTGTTAGCTGCTGCTGCCTCCGACTTGCTCCCCCCGTTGGAAGTGCAAGGGTTCCAACTGACTTGGTCTCAAGGAGCAGCACAGCGATCGTGCCAGCGGCTCGTTTGACGGTGCCAGCTGCAGTTTTGTTGAAGCTGTAATTATTGTAGTTGTTGCTGGGGTTGCTCTTGCTTCTGGTGATTTGCTGCGCTCAACAATTCGCATATGCACATCCCTCTAGACAGGTGAGCGACTGCAAGAACGCTCATTGCTGGCTTCTCCAGATTTGCTGCGACTAGATGAAGATTTGTGTGTGGGATTGCGTTTGCCTTTGCTTGGCGAGCTTGAGGAGGTTGAGATACCTTTGCGTTTTGACGAGGCCGGTGAGACGCAATTGTGCGTCTGCTGGATGAACGCTTCACAAGAGACTGGCCGCTCTTGTGCCTTCCATCGGAGCCCGAGGATGACTCACTGCGCTTGCGCCTGCTACTACTCGAGGCGTTTCTGCTACGCATTGGTGACTTGCTTCGTGATCAACTAGATTTATGTGCTGAGGCGGATTTGTTGCTATTGAGGCGCGGATACGGGTAAGGCTACGTAAAGGCTGTAACGTTCGTTGTTGAGAAGGTTGCTGATTTAAATTTTTATCACAACCGTTCTTGTGTCGCCTGCGATAAAAAGCACAGGGTACAGTTATTCCGCTGCTGTACGCTCTTATTCAGCAGATTGTTTCCAAAGCTTTGAAGCGGATCGTAACCACACTCTCCAATAAAAGAGCTTTCAGAACGACTATAAAAAGTGCGTGCTTAGGTGACAGCCGCCCTCTCTTTTAGTGAAGTTTTTTCGAATTGTTACGCCGCACGGTCGAATCGCGAACGGGAGGAACAAATATTCAACACGTGATCGCGACGCACAAGTTGGTGCAAATTGCAAAGTTTATGAAAATTACAATATAATAAAATAGTGTAAAACCAAATAAATGAACTAAGCACAAAGTTATCGACAAGAACATACAAGAACATGTATCTAACCTGGAGACGCACCAAATCACCACGCGTTTGTCAACGCAGGCCCAGTAACGCCGGTCTAATTTTGTGATCCAATCTTGTCGAGAACGTGGTCCAGAGCAGCCCATTCCTTACTTGCAGTGCCAACGAGAGAAAGCGACATTGGTGCTCTAAGCCCTTGCATGGCCTGGCACCGTCCACAGAAGCCCTGAAGCCGCTTCATTCGTTGATGTCCAGAGAAGGCAACAAATCCGTGGGAGACCCGCAGTTAATACACAAATCTGCAATGCCGATCTACGTTTAAGTTTTTTTTTATATATATAAGTACCTAGGTTATGAGTGCAGTGCAAAATCAAAAAAAAAACAAGTAAGAAGGCTCTAGTCGAGAAATTCCGACTAGACGATACCCTGATCCCTATACTTTACGCGTACAGTCAATGCTTACAAGTATGTGTGTTTGTATGTACGCACATACTGCATACTGCATACACAACTTCAATGTCCCATATCTCCGGTGTTTCTTAACCGATTTTAATAAAAATTTCACAGATTGTTATTATTTTGATTAATTTTTCAAATGCCATCTCAAAGTTTTCAAGCAGCAAGCTCTCTTACTCGTTTTACACATTTTCTAGTCAAAGCTTTGTACATCGGTATATGTACTATATGTATATACATACCATATACCATGTTGTTGTAATTGTGCATATTTTCTGTTACGGTGGTCCAAATGTTTATTGGCAAATTTTTTCAAAATTCAAAATTCGGGTGGACCAAAATTAAAAATAAAAAATTCGAAACATACATATATAAATATATATATATATATATATATATATATATATATATCGAGCATTTAGAAATGCTATTCGATTATTATGTTAATAGCATTTAGATATGCTATTGTGTTATTTTGCCGTCAATGGTCGGACTTGAATTATTAAGGCCGACAATAGGTCTGGCCACTGAGTTGAGTTAATTGAAACACACGTAGTAAAACTACAGAGACGAGATGTCTCCTCTATCTCCTCTTTGAGAATTAGACTAAAAACTAAAATACAAATATGATTGTTAGGAAGCCTTAAAGAGAAGAAATGCGAGCCTCGCATGAAGTGCTGAGCCTGGCATTTCCCATCATAGCGGCCACACGCAAAGGTCGTGATTGCCGGCTAAGTGACCCTTTCAAGTGCTCCTGGTGACATGTTTATCACTTGAACTAAACATCGATGTTCGTTGAGCTAAGATCAAAAATCAAACAAACGTCGATGATTATTTATTGCCTTAAGAAATAAGAACTGCTGAGCTCTGCATGTGGCTGTATTTGCCAGCTGCCTAATATCCAGACAAGCATACAATGTAATGGCGTGGGGTCGTACTTTATATTATGAATAACATCAAAAATAGACGTTAATTAACTACCCCCCCATCAAGCTTAAGGCCGTCCCTGGCCTACTCAAATCTGACGATGGACTGCTTTATCTCTTCTGCATTTTTTCTCGTCTTGTTGAACCTCCAAAACGCGATGCTGATACCAGCAAGTGCCATAAGTACCAATCCAATGATCAGGATTATAATTAGCGCGCGGTTGGTGCCGAGTTCCTCCTTGAATGCCTGAATAGCCTCCAAGTTGCGTCCGTTCAATCGATGGAGGTATGGAAGACTCAGAATGTCGTGGCTGGTGGTGAGGTTTAACAGAGGAGATTTTGCAACTCCCGGCACTCTGCTTTGGATGTTGTTTCGGTTGATAAACAACGACCCATTGATTATGGCTCGTTCTTCGAATGTGACGAGGTATGTGCCCCTTATTTGGGCTTCGGAACAATTGTCCAAGCACAACTTTGCCGGTTGATCGTTGATAATGATAATCCCATCATCCACGTACGTGATGGGCTCCAAATTGCTTGGCTGTGACTCACAGTGCGCCACCACTTTCGAAGGGAGTTCGCTGGCGCATGAACTTCTTGCTGACAGTCGGTGTCAAAAAGTTGCAGCTGGTGAGGCGGTGCAATCTTCGACGGCGTGAATTTTCTTCCCGCACTCCGCTATTATATTGTCTCTTATTCGTAACATATAATTTCTTTAAGTGACTGAAATACAACAGTACTTAAGAAGATTTTTTCTTCGTGCATTTTTTTTTTTTGAATAGAATAACGGACAAAGCGGAAATTAAGATAATGGTAAAGATAATAAGTTTTTTAAATGTAAATTTTTTTAATTACTTATAAATATTGGTGGATTCCTCAAGCTTTAATAACTACAAACGTTGCGCACAAATGGCCATGGTTGATTGATTGATTCGATCTAGGATTATTACCTAACGAAACAATGTCCGCATCAGTGACCCCACAAGACCAATTCTTATATCTTAAGCTGAGATAAAGTCCAAAGCAGTTATGTCAATGAAATAGTTACTATACGCGCTTGAGTCAAAAATTTAATAAAAAAAAAATATAAAATAGTACTTTTGCTGGCTGCCTACTATCTTTTGCATCAAATTACATATTTGACAACAGGCTTGCGCTGTAGAACTTGAGCCAAAAACCAAGATATGGATCCTACTAGGACATGTTCTCCCACGTCAAAGACCCTATTTTGCCGAGAAGTATTTTCTCTGGCCCTAAGCGCGATCTGAGCGTTTTTTATCTTACCCAGAATTTCTGCGTGATGTCTGGTGGAGTCCTTTGATACCATAGTATCATTGAGGATTCTCATGCCGTGCCCTGCTACTCCTTGCCTGGTGACGGGTAGCATGGGTCCACCCCCCTTTTTAAAATGTATGACCTCCGAGTCATAATCATCTGTGGTTTGATTGTAAATTTCTGACTCTGCACCGGAGGTGGCATTGGTACAAGGCTTTGTTTTTTGTCCCGTGTCTTGCGAGACCTGGGTCACCTTTGGCTGCTCTCTACGGTCGTGAGGTCGGTCGGACGAGGCTGTCTTTTCTTTCGAGTGAACTGTGGCTTGATTTAGATGATGGGGCCTTGAGAGGGAATTATCGGCCTTTATAGGCTTCCGTGATTCATTATGGCCCTGGAAAACGACTGTGGCCGTTTGCCTCCAAGAGCCAAGAGCCTGTGCCTCCGAAGACTCGGACATACTACTGACGACGTCCAATGGCTTTTTGCGATTTACGTTGTTCTTAGTTACTATGACAGCATACGCTTGCCCTCTCGGGGTGACAATATGAGATGCTGCCCCCAGACCTGTCAATTTACACGGAGTAACTTGTTCAGCGAAGCTGTTTTTAACGGATGGGTCCATCCCCCTTTTTAAATTGTATGACTTTCAAGTCATAGCCATTTGAGGCATTAGAAATGATTTCTGCCTCTGCATTAGAAAGGGCTTTGGCACTCAGCTTTGAGATTTGTCGCGCTTCTTGCGGGACATAGGTTTTTTTCGTTGCTCTTTATTATTATGAGCTTGAGCGGACGTGGTTGTTCTTTTGTTCGGGTGAACTAGGGGTCTGTTTAGCTGACGAGGCTCTGATAGGGTACGATTGACTTTCATAGGCTCCCGTGCTTTATTAAGCCCCTGGCAAACGGCTGTGTCCGCTTGCCTCCAAGAGCCCTGTGGCTCCTGAGTCCCCAAAGATTCGGACAAACCATTGAAGGCGTCCAATTGATCAATGCAATGGACGTCGCTCTTTGCCTCTACGACAGCACACACCTGAATTCTCGGAGCGCTGATATGCGCTGCCGCCCCCAGATCCGACCGTTTACTGACTTTTTTGATCAGTAACTGGTCCAACTGCTGAACCATAGCAGCTAGTTCAGCATTACTCTGACGGTCCAGAGCAGCTTGTTCAGCAAAGGCGCTCGTAGCAGCTGCCTGTATAAATGATTTAACCTGATCAATCTCCATGCAACTAGCTATGAACGAAGTTCGGGTGTTTTCTTATCAAACGGACAGATATAAAATTTAACAAACCGAATCAATCAAATTCCATAAGTATTTATATTGACAAAAATAAGTTCATGCTTGAGTAACCCACTTACATGTTTTTATACCCTGATCCCATTAAAAATGGGAAAAAAGGGTATAATGGTTTTGTCCAAAAGTATGTAACAGGCAGAAGGAAGCATCTCCGACCCCATAAAGTATATATATTCTTGATCAGCATCAACAGTCGAGTCGATATAGCCATGTGCGTCTGTCCGTCTGTATGTATGAACGCGTCGATCTCAGAGACTATAAGAGCTAGAGACTCCAGATTTGGAACTTAAGCTCGCCTAATCCCTAGGCAGTACAAGTTTGTTTTTGATGTTCGATAACTCATCCCGCTTCCGATATACACATGGGATCGATAACAACAAAATCTTGAAATTGAAAAAATTTTAGATGGCATTTGAATAATTAATCAAAATAATAACAATCTGTGAAATTTTTATTAAAATCGGTTGAAAAAGTCCCGTTTCCGATATACACATGTGATCGATAACAACAAAATCTTGAATTTGAAAAATTTTTTAGATTGCATTTGAGTTATTAATCAAAATAATAACAATCTGTGAAGTTTTTATTAAAATCGGTTGAGAAACACCGGAGATATGGAACCTTGAAGTTGAGTATGCAGTATGCAGTATGGTCGTACACACACGCACACATACTTGCAAGCACTGACTGTACGCGTAAAGTATAGGGATCAGGGTATCGTCTAGTCGGGATTTCTCGACTAGAGCCTTCTTACTTGTATATTTTAATTCTTTAACTTGATGCTGGTTCCCTCTAAGCGTTAATCTTCTTTCTGCGCAGGTTGTCCTGCGAAGAGCGCTGTTCCTCCACCGCTGTCGGCTTTTAATTTTTTGTAATAGTGACACTTCCACTCTGTCATTAAAGGAATGTTTTTCAAGAGTTTGTTTATTTTTATATAAACATTAGTTTTTTGTTTAGCCGTGACTTTCAGCACTTTGCTCAGTTACAAATGTTCAGAATCCATTAATCGCGACGTATTTTGATATTTCATTTGTAATTCACTTGCTTCGATGACCGAGATTATCAACTTGCGTGCAGAGGTATTGAAAAACGAATTGGGTTTTATTTTAAACACTTTATAAACTTGAATTATGAACACTTTTTATTGTGTTAAAAAAAAAAAAATAAAATTATCATTATTTTTATACCCTGATCCCATTAAAAATGGGAAAAAGGGTATAATGGTTTTGTGCAAAAGTATGTAACGGGCAGAAGGAAGCTTCTCCGACCCCATAAAGTATATATATTATTGATCAGCATCAACAGCCGAGTCGATATAGCCATGTCCGTCTGTCCGTCCGTCTGTCCGTCTGTCCGTATGTATGAACGCGTCGATCTCAGAGACTATTAGAGCTAGAGACTCCAGATTTGGAACTTAAGCTCGCCTAATCCATAGGCAGTACAAGTTTGTTTTCGGTTTTCGATAACTCATCCCGTTTCCGATATACACATGGGATCGATAACAACAAAATCTTGAGTTTTGAAAATTTTGAGATGGCATTTGAAATAATGAGCAAAATAATGACAATCTGTGAAATTTTTATTAAAATCGGTTAAGAAACACCGGAGATATGGGACATTGAAGTTGTGTATGCAGTATGCAGTAGGTGCGTACATACAAACACACATATTTGCAAACACTGACTGTACGCGTAAGGTATAGGGATCAGGGTATCGTCTAGTCGGGATTTCTCGACTAGAGCCTTCTTACTTGTTTTTTTATAAATGCTTCAAATGAAGCTACATGGGTGTTGATTTTAATTAAGCCACGAGTTGGGCGCCAATTAACCAATTTTATTGTGGTTAAAATATTATCAAGCATTTAGAAATGCTATTCGATTATTGTTATTAGCATTTAGAAATGCTATTGTGTTATTTTGCCGACGATGGTCGGACTTGAATTATTAGTGCCGACGAGTTGAGTTAATTGAAACACACGTAGTAAAATTACAGAGACGAGATGTCTTATTTTATTAAACTTATGTTAAGTTAAACTCCTCTTTGAGGTAACTAATCCGCGCTTCTTACCGGTGATGCGCCTGGACTTGTCGAGTGGCCGAATTAGACTAAAAACTAAAATACAAATATGATTGTTAGGAAGCCTTAAAGAGAAGAAATGCTAGCCTCGCATGAAGTGCTGAGCCTGGCATTTCCCATCATAGCATCATAGTAGCATAGGTCGTGATTGCTATGGTGTTTATCACTTGAACTAAACATCGATGTTCGTTGAGCTAAGATCAAAAATCAAACGAACGTCGATGATTATTTATTGCCTTAAGAAATAAGAGCTGCTGAGCTGTGCATGTGGCTCCAGTCAGTTCTTTATTTATTTTCTTCATGATTTTTTTTTTTTTAATAAAATACAGGATGATAACGAAACACAATGTCCGCATCAGTGACCTAACAAGACCAATTCTTATATCTTAAGCTGAGATAAAGTTCAAAGCAGTTATGCCAATGAAATGACGCGCATGAGTCAAAAATTTAATAAAATAAAATATAAAATAGTACTTTTGCTGGCTGCCTACTACCTTTTGCATCAAATTACATATTTGACAACAGGCTTGCGCTGTAGAACTTGAGCCAAAAACCAAGATATGGATCCTACTAGGACATGTTCTCCCACGTCAAAGACCCTATTTTGCCGAGACATGTTCTCCCACGTCAGAGACCCCATTTTGCCGAGAAGTATTTTCTCTGGCCCTAAGCGCGATCTGAGCGTTTTTTATCTTACCCAGAATTTCTGCGTGATGTCTGGTGGAGTCCTTTGATACCATAGTATCATTGAGGATTCTCATGCCGTGCCCTGCTACTCCTTGCCTGGTGATGGGTAGCATTGGTCCACCCCCCTTTCTAAAATGTATGACCTCCGAGTCATAATCATCTGTGGTTTTGTTGTCAATTTCTGACTCTGCACCGGAGGTGGCATAGGGGTGACAATATGCGATGGTGCCCCCAGACCTGTCAATCCACTGATTCTATTGATCAGTGCTTGTTCCCTTTGTAGACACGGAGTAACTTGTTCAGCGAAGGTGTTTTTAACGGATGGGTCCAACCCCATTTTTAAATTGTGCGACTTTTAAGTCATAGCCATTTGAGGCATTAGAAATGATTTCCGCCTCTGCATTAGAAATGGCTTTGACACTCAGCTTTGAGATTTGTGGCGCTTCTTGCGGGACATGGGTTTTTATACCCTGATCCCATTAAAAATGGCAGAATCCGGTTGCCTGAAATCAAGCTGCCCGAGTTTAGTGGAGGGTATACAAAGTTTGCAGAGTTCATAGCGATGTTCTCTTAATCATTGATGCGGACTCAAAACTTTCGGATGTGGAGAAGTTTCAGCACTTGCGATCGTGTCTGAAAGGATCAGCCTTAGATAGTGTTTCTTCGTTGGAAATCAGCAGCGCTAACTATCCAGTTGCATTGGAGCTCCTTAAAAAACGGTTTAACAACAAGCGTCTCATGTTCCAAGCACATGTCACGGAGATTTTGGGTTTAGATTGCATCGAGCCGTCGTCAGCACTAAAACTTCGAACCCTTTCGGATACGGTTAACGCCAACATTCGCGCTCTACAAAGCCTGGGCAACGTTGAGCAGATTGCGGGTTTCATTATCGTGCACAGTTTGCTGCAGAAAGTGGACAAGGCAACGCAGACCAGTTGGGAGGAGACAGCACCGATGGATACTATTCCGACCTGTGAGCAGTTCATGGCATTTCTGGATCGAAGATGTCAGAGGTTGGAAAATGTGGAACACGCTATGGCAACGTATACGCCTAGCTCTAAGGTGGGAAAAAGTAGTAAAATCGTTAACACCAGTAGA
Source organism: Scaptomyza cyrtandrae (assembly GCA_035044605.1). Taxonomy (NCBI): domain Eukaryota; kingdom Metazoa; phylum Arthropoda; class Insecta; order Diptera; family Drosophilidae; genus Scaptomyza; species Scaptomyza cyrtandrae. The sequence goes on from JAWNNS010000020.1 coordinate 154,957, forward strand.
AAGGCCTTTGTTGCTACCAACTCCAACACAAATAAATGTGTGTTTTGTGAGACCTCTGGCCACTTAATTTACAACTGTTCCCGTTTTGGAAATCTGTCTCCGCAACTGCGTCTACGAGAGGTAAAGAAGCTCAACCTTTGCATCAATTGCCTGTGTAAAGGTCATTGGTTAAAGGAGTGCAGCTCCACTACCTGCCACCGTTGCAAGGCCAAGCATCATACGCTTCTTCATTTTGAGAATCAGATTGACGGCTCTCAAGTTAACTTTGGTCCGCATCCGCCTGCTGCAAACCCTTCTGCAACCCTTGTAGCCCAAAATCTTAGTCAAGACATGGTGCTCTTGGCAACTGCTGTAATCAACGTTAGAAGTCGTACTGGAGTTTTAGTACCTTGCCGAGCGCTAATTGATTCTGGTTCGCATTATTACGTCTCGTTTAGCTCAACACCTCCAACTGCCAAAGCATCGCTCACCTACTTTGATTTCGGGATTGGGGGAGTCTACTGTTGCCTCAGAAGGCTATTCAGCCGATATAAGTTTTCAATCGCTAGCATCTGCGTACTCTGGTAACATCTCAGTTCTCTTAGCTCCGTCAATAACTGGAAATCAGCCTAGCTACGATATTAGCACTGAGCTCTGGAATATACCCTCAAATATTCGCTTGGCTGATCCAGAGTTCTTTAAGGCGCACAAAATTGATTTGTTAATTGGAGCTGGAATGTTTTTTGAACTGTTGTGTGTCGGTCAAATCAAAATCGCTCCTGGTTTGCCCATTCTTCAAAAAACTCAATTGGGCTGGATAGTGACAGGAGGAACTTCTTCAGCGAGCCCTGCCTCATTGATGGTTTTGATGCCAAATCCTAGCCCAGATCACACGCTTGATGAAATCGTTCGTCGGTTTTGGGAGGTAGAATCGTGTTCTCGTTTAGTCAACGAATCTACCAAGGAGGAACTTGATTGTGAAGCGCATTTTAAACAAACTTTTGCTCGTTTGGACACTGGCGAATATTCGGTACGCCTTCCAGTCAAGCATACTGTGGATCTACTTGGAGGTTCATATCAGCAGGCATATCGTCGTTTTTGCAACCTGGAGCGCAAATTAGAGCGTCATCCTGGTTTGAAGTCACAATATTCAGCATTTATCAAGGAGTATGTGGATTTGAATCACATGTCTCTTGTGGAGTCGCACATGCTAAGTCGCTGCAAGTATTATCTTCCTCATCATTGTGTTCTCAAGGAAGACAGCTCAACAACTAAGCTTAGAGTTGTTTTTGATGGTTCGGCCGTGTCTTCGTCTGGTTATTCCCTGAAAGAAATCCTCATGGCAGGCCCAACTATCCAACGCAAGCTGTTCGCTACACTGTTGCAGTTTAGGACATTCCCAATAGCCCTGACCGGTGAAATTTGCAAAATGTATAGGTGTGTTAGGATGGCTGAACCCGATTCCTATTTGCAATGCATCTTGTGGCGTGATTCGCCTCATTAGGAAATTCGAGTTTTCAAGCTGGATACCGTCACCTATGGCACAAAGCCAGCTTTCTTTCTGGCGGTTCGTTACATGCAGCAGTTAGCTATTGATGAAAGAAGATCATTTCCTGCTGGATCTAAAGTGATCTTGAACGATTTTTATGTAGAAGATCTCATCACTGGAGGTGACTCTGCCGAGGAAATAGCTCATATTATGGAGCAAACAGTCAGTCTGCTTCGAAAGGGAAACTTTAAACTTAGGAAGTGGTGCTCCAACGATCCTCGCGTGCTTCAACAGGTTCCTGATGAGGAAAGGGAGACCTTTCTAAAATTTGACGATGGCACGGATGTCACGAAGGCTCTCGGACTTGCGTGGGATCCAGCCTCTGACTGCCTTCTGTTCAACTTTTCGCCTATGAAAGCGCCAGGAAAGCCTAGCAAACGGTCTGTGCTGTCTACTATTGCTCGTTATTATGACCCGCTTGGACTTATCGGACCCGTGGTAGCCAATGCCAAGATCTTTTTGCAGCACATTTGGAGAGAGCAATTGGATTGGGATGAGAGTCTTTCTGCTTCTTTGCACTGTTCTTGGAACAGCTTGTGTGCCGATATTTGCAACACAGAGCAAATAAAACTCCCTCGGCTGGTCATTGTTTCAAAAGGCATCATCGAAGTTCATGGTTTTAGTGATGCGAGCATTGAGGCTTACGGTGGATGCATTTACGTTGTATCCATAACAGAGGGACGGCGCATAGCTCATTTGTTGTGCTCTAAGTCTCGAGTGGCACCCTTACGAACTCTCACAATACCAAAGCTGGAATCATGTTTACCGGCCCGTACGCTTCCTGAGCTGCGGCAAAGGGTGCTAGTTGCTATCCCTAGATGCTCTGATGTCAGCTTAGGATGCAAGGTTGCAAATTCCTTTCATAACCTGCGTCGTGTCTTCGGCTATATATAAATTTCGGAATCGCATCAGGCATCCCAGTCTAACAGTAGATTGGATACACAAGGGCACTCAACTACTCTTGCGGAGCATCCAGAAGGCGGATCTGAGTGATGAGTATAGGGCTCTTCAAGACGGACGGACGATCAGATCATCCAGCTCCATTGCCTCGCTTAACCCATTCATCGATGAGTTTGGACTTCTTCGTGTTGGTGGCCGTCTGAAGCACTCGAGCCTGGATTTCGATGCTCAGCATCCGATTATACTTCCGAGTCATCATCCTGTCACACGCGCCATCATCATGCATTTTCACAGGCGTCAGCTGCATGCCGGACCTCGTTCTCTGCTTGCTCATATTCGGCTCCACTATTGGCCTATTGGGGGGCGTAAGACTGTCTCCAACGTAACAACAAAATGCATTATGTGTTTTCGAGCTAAGCCGGTCCTGGCAGAGACAATCATGGCTGATCTTCCCCGCGATCGTGTTAGTGGCTCGCATCCTTTCGCTGTCACTGGAGTGGACTACTGTGGACCGTTTTACTACAAGAGCGAGATTCGTAATAAAGGACCAGTAAAATGCTACATCTCGGTCTTCATTTGGCAGTGCATCTCGAACTGGTTCCTGATTTGTCAACAGCAGCCTTTCTTAATGCGCTTAAGCGGTTTATTCTTACCAGATGTAAACCTGTTCGCATATGGTCGGACAATGCGACAAATTTCGTCGGTGCCAAGAATGACCTAGCTGAACTCAAGCGACTCTTCCTCAGCGAGAAGCACATCGACTCTATCCGAGAGTTTTGTGTCTCTGACGACATCGAATGGGAATTCATCCCACCTCGCTCCCCACACTTTGGTGGACTTTGGGAGGCGGCGGTGAAGACAGCAAAATACAATTTTTATCGGTCGGTCGGACCCTCGGTTTTGCCCCTGGATGATCTGCGCACACTCGTCTGCCACATTGGGGCAATAATAAACTCTCGACCTCTTTTTTCACTTTCAGAACACCCTGCAGATCTGGATGTGTTAACTCCTGCGCACTTCCTTGGCACTGCGCCACTCGCAATTTATCCGGAGCCGGATGTCACCAAGCTAAACGTAAGCCGCCTAGATCGCTGGCAGCGTATAGCTTACTATCAGCAAATTTTCTGGAGTCGTTGGCGTGACGAATATTTAACGCTTCTTCAGCAACGGTCCAAATGGAGAACATCCTACCCGGGCGTTCACATTAATGATGTTGTCCTTGTAAAGGATGAAAACTTGCCACCTTTTAATTGGCCACTGGCTCGTGTTGTCGAGCTTGTTGCTGGTGCTGACGGCGTTTCCCGAGTAGCTGTTCTCAAGACGTCAACTGGAACAATAAAGAGAGCTGTGCGCAAGTTGTGTGCGCTTCCGAAAGAGGATGCTGTTGAAAGCCCGTGTCTTTCAACGGGGGGAGAATGTTTGGTTACGCATGTATCCGCGCCAAACAACAACTAAAGCAGCTTCGCTCTTAATACTTAACTTTTCGATAAGTTATGCTCTGCGCAGTAAAGAGCAAATTAACGTAACTATCATAACTGTTGTTTTCCATATGCTCATCGGACTTTCTTTGTATCATATGTTCTGTTGCTTGCCCTTGGCCTTAGCTGAGCGCAAGCAGCAGCTGCAATTCAGCAGCTAATCAGTTCTGTTTAATCGATCGGGAATTCAAGTCGCGGCGCGGTATTCGACACCGCTTGCCAAAACATAATTCGTTAACTAAATCTGCACAGCTCAACTCGGAGCTTACAATGAACGATTATAAAGTATTTTAAGTTTGGCCACGAAGGCAAATAAACTACATTTATATAAATGCAAATTTCGGTGCATTTTTATTAATTCATTGTGAACAATTCGATAGCTATTGAAAAAGCTCAATAGCTCAACACAAACAAATTCATTTCTTTGAAATGATTAATACATATAATGTATGAATAAAATATATATATATTCATTTATCTGTATAAAAAAAACCGAAAAAATTAAAAAAAAAAATAAAAAAGGTGCACCGCTGTCGGCTTTTAATTTTTTGTATAGTGACACTTCCAATCTGTCATTTAAAGAATGTTTTTTTTGTATAAAGTTTGTGTTTTTCAAGAGTTTGTTTATTTTTATATAAACATTAGTTTTTTTCAGCCGTGACTTTCAGCACTTTGCTCAGTTACAAATGTTCAGAATCCATTAATTACGACGTATTTTGATATTTCATTTATAATTCACTTGCTTCGATGACCGAGATTATCAACTTGCGTGCAGAGGTATTGAAAAACGAATTAGGTTTTATTTTAAGCACTTTATAAACTTGAACTATCAACACTTTTTTTTGAGTTTATAAATGCTCCAATGAAGCTACGTGGGTATTGATTTTAATTAAGCCACGAGTTGGGCGCCAATTAACCAATTTTATTGTGGTTAAAATATTATCGAGCATTTAGAAATGCTATTCGGTTATTATGTTATTAGCATTTAGAAATGCTATTGTGTTATTTTGCCGACGATGGTCGGACTTGAATTATTAAGGCCGACGATAGGTCTGGCTACCAAGTTGAGATAATTGAAACACACGTAGTAAAATTATAGAGACGAGATGTCTTATTTTATTAAACGTATGTTAAGTTAAACTCCTTTTTCAGTTTTTGTCCGGTGATGCGCCTGGACTTGTAGAGTGGCCGAATTAGACTAAAAACTAAAATACAAATATGATTGTTAGGAAGCCTTAAAGAGAAGAAATGCGAGCCTCGCATGAAGTGCTGAACCTGGCATTTCCCATCATAGCGGCCACACGCATAGGTCGTGATTGTCGGCTATGTGACCCTTTCAAGTGCTCATGGTGACATGTTTATCACTTGAACTTTACATCGATGTTCGTTGAGCTAAGATCAATAATCAAACGAACGTCGATAATTATTTATAACCTTAAGAAATAAGAGCTGCTGAGCTCTGCATGTGGCTGCGTTTGCCAGCTGCCTAATATCCAGCCAAGCATACAATGAATGTAATGGCGTAAGGTCGTATTTTATTTTTTTTATTTTACTTATATTGGACGTAGATGTACTAAACGAGACAGTACATACAAGTAGCCCAACGATACCAAGCACCGGCTTGTTAACGAGCGGACCCAAACATTACGCAAACCACCTCCCGCCCAACCGACCGAGGGGCACATCGCTTAGCGTACGATTACGATGGACGCGAACACATAGACAAATGATACAAAACTATTATTTTAAGTGAGACACTAGAAGTGGAACCATTAAATAAGCTGGAGAGCTCATTATAAATTGAGCACAGGATTCGGAAGGGGTTATGTAAGGCGTAGTTAGTATTGCAAGTTTGAAGGGAAATAAGTAGAAAATTTCTAGTAGGTCTAATCGGAACTGCAAAACTTATTTGGCTAACTAGTTCAGAAGAATCTATTTCACCATTAATAAGTTTGTGTAAAAAGACAACACTAAGCATTTTTCTGCGATCAGATAGGGATGGCCAATTTCCCTTGGCACACCAGAGGTAATCTGAACCGACTTGGAAACCAGACCCTTAAAATGTACCCTTTGTGTCCTTAAAGTTAAGTAATCTTTGATCCAAAGAAGGAGGTTGTTTGGAAAGGCCAGGCGGTAAAATTTATGGATCAAAAGATTGTGATTGACGGAATCAATCAAGATGCTGAAGATGGGAAGTAATTCATTTTTCAAAAATTTTCGGAATAGCGGACAATTTTGATATCCCTCTATAGTTTTTTACATTCGATTTATTCCCTTTTTTATATAAAGGAATAATGATCGGTTCTTTACAAATTTTCGGAAAAGAGCATAACTTTAGGGATATGCAGAACAATTTATGCAAAGGCTTTAGGAGTCCCTGAGCGCAGTATCGCAGCACACAGCTTGGTACTCCGTCTGGACCCGGGGAGAAAATGGGCTTAAGGAGTTTTAGGTCGCTATAATGAAAAAAAAAATCAAATGCAGAGTATAAAGTATTGTAAAATATACTGATTGCCAAATCCAAGTCATCAGACCCGCAGAGGCAAGACCAGTCAGTCTGGGATAAAAGCCAAGTTAGTTTTTCAAAATTTGTTTTGCGAAATTGACGGACATAACTTGATGGAGTCACTTCACGGTATTTCATCAGTTCTAATGTAGGATGGTATACATCTTCGGGATACGACAAAGGATTATACCTTAAAACGGATAAGGATGCTGGATCCAAGGCAAAAATCAATTCAAGCATTTTATTCAATAAGTTGGGACTGCATTGATTTGACTTAATGACAGTCCAAATAAGTTTATAATAAAATCATTGTGAGCCGTGGGTGTTAAAGCACACGACTCAGGACTGGCGATCCAAATGGTTTCAGAAATGTTGAAATCACCAAGGACAATTAGGACGTCACGATCAGAGAGACAACTGTGCTTCGTACACAGAGTTGTCTGAGGAAGGTGGTATATATGAGCAGGTAAATAAAATTTTTCCTCCTTGAAAATACAGCTTCACAGCAATAAATTCTATATTGGACGAAAGATCAGATATTACTGTCAGCATCAACAGCGATAAGCACACCACCACCACGCCGTAGAGCGCGGTCTTTTCTGTGAATGCAATATTTGCTGGACAGAATTTCAGAGTTAAGGATGTCTTTCCTTAACCATGTCTCCGTGAAGGCAACGGCTTGACAGTTAAAAGTATGGCTGATAATGTGTAAACTACTAAGTTTGCTACCAAGACTCCTTACATTCTGATAGCCCAGTAAAAAGTGGGTTGTTAGTTTTTTTAACTATCAGAAGAAGCTGGGGGGCTAATGAAATCGGAGGACGATTTTTCTTTTTTGCGGTATATTTCTTCACTATTATGTTTAGGCCAAAATTCCTACAACATATAGTGTCGAAATCCTGACCTGAGACGCTTATTTTGAACGACGAGATATTTCGTTCATACGTGAATTTAAATTTCTCCACCGTAATGTTGGCTTTTGATTTGGCCTTGATGTAGACCTTGACATCTTCAGATGTTAAATTAGGGGGAAGCCTTGAAATAAAAATTTGTTTTTTCGGTGGAACTGCGACAAATTTGTTTATAATATCCTGTACTGATTCCGAAATTTGATCAGGCGCGGATAGGGGGATATTGGGTTCCGTAGGCATGTTAGGATCATGTTGTTGAATTAACTGAACCTTACTAACCTCCATGGAAACAAAATGATCGGGATTAGAAGATAAAACTTCCATGAAAGAAGTTTTATTTTCATTTTGTATTCCGACAGAATTTAGAGGAGGGACAGAAGGTGATTTTAAATTTTACTTTTCGGAACGACTTTGCTTGGATCGCTTTCAGATATTTTTGGATCTAACGACAACAAAACATTGGGCCTTTTGCGTTTGGGAGATTCGTTCATGGGACTTTCCCCATTTAGATTCTTCTCAACCGCTGAGAATTTTTCGCACAGTTTTTTAAGCTGTCCGAATATACCATCAAAGCCCAGTTGAGACTTCATAAAATCCGCAATAGAGAGCGGAAGACAGAAACGGTTGTTTGCATTTAGAGCACTAGCAGCACCGCAGACATATAATTGAGCGCGAGAGTAAAAACACAAATGCAACAAAAATAGAGTAAAACGAAGCACACTGAGTAGTTAAAAGCAGAATGCTCGTACTGCAGATTGTTGTTGTGCTTTGACACTTTCGCTCTAAAAATGCAAATAATTTATTAATTTAATGTTTTCTTTATGTTTACACAACCGCGGAAAACACAAAGTCACTGAACTGTTTATTTGCACAAAGTTTGAGGAATTATAAAAACTGATAAAACACAAAATGCGAAGAAATAGCGAAGCGCAAAAAAAACACGTCCGTTGCGTTATGAGCTTTTCGCTTATATATGAATAACATCAAGCTTAAGGCCGTCCCTGGCCTACTCAAATCTGACGATGGACTGCTTTATCTCTTCTGCATTTTTTCTCGTCTTGTTGAACCTCCAAAACGCGATGCTGATACCAGCAAGTGCCATAAGTACCAATCCAATGATCAGGATTATACTTAGCACGCGGTTGGTGCCGAGCTCCTCCTTGAATGCCTGAATAGTCTCCAAGTTGCGTCCGTTCAATTGATGGAGGTATGGAAGACTCAGATGTTTAACAGAGGAGATTTTGCAACTCCCGGCACTCTGCTTTGGATGTTGTCTCGGTTGATAAACAACGACCCATTGACTATGGCTCGTTCCTCGAATGTGACGAGGTATGTGCCCCTTGTTCGGGCTTCGGAACCATTGTCCAAGCACAACTTTGCCGGTTGATCGTTGATAATGATAATTCCATCATCCACGTACGTGATGGGCTCCAAATTGCTTGGCTGTGACTCAAAGTGCGCAACCACTTTCAAAGGGAGTTCGCTGGCGCATGAACTTCTTGCTGACAGTCGGCAAAAAGTGGCCGCTGGTGAGGCGGTGCAATCTTCGACGGCGTGAATTTCCCTCCCGAACTCCGTTATTATATTGTCTCTTATTCGTAACATATAATTTCTTTAAGTGACTGAAATACTATAGTACTTAAGAAGATTTTTTTCTTCGTGCATTTTTTTTTTTTGAATAGAATACAGGATGTTACAGGACTGGGTTATCTTAACGGACGATGCGGAAATTAAGACAATGGTAAAGATAATAAGTTTTTTATGCGCAACGTACAAAGACAAGCAAATAACTGTGCGTTTATTATGTTCAAAGTCTCGAGTGGCTCCAACCGCAAAACAGTCACTACCTCGTCTAGAACTATGTGCTGCGTTATTGAGTGCTGAGCTCGCGGACAGGATTCGACGCGATCTCAACCTTGACGCCACCGCAGTGCCAGGATATTTCCGCCAACAACGCAGCTGTTGAAAGATATACTTTCAAGAGGAATATCTGCACGAAAATTACCCGAGCACAGTCTATGGCTCTATGGACCACTCTTTTTGCATGGTACTCCAGACAAATGGACAGCCACTCCCATTATCTCTCCGAGCAATCTGGAGAGGAAAACAAAGCACATAAGCTTAGCTGCATCTCAATCAACAATAGGCGAAGAGTTGCCTACCTCTCGACACAGCAACTAATTTTTCAAGTTACAACGCATTGCGGCTTATATGTTGCGATTTTGCTACAAGCGATACAGATCAGCAACTACCACGCTGTGTAAAATAGAACTGGACCGCCAGACTATACAGCAAGCTGAATTTACAGCTGACTTTAAAAGTTTGAAGCGCCACAACACAGTGGTTAAAAAGAGTTCTATCTCATCGTTGTCACCATTACAAGGCTCAGATGGACTCATGCGAGTTGGATATAGATTATGGGCAATTTGCCAGCCGCTCTAGTGACACCAACACGCTCGTTCCTCACTACAGGCGTGGACTATTGCGGACCAATCTGGATTCATCATAAAATTAGCGGAAAAAGACCAGATAAAGCATACATAGCCGTATTCTGCTGCATCTCCACTAAAGCGATTTACCTCGAGCTTGTTAGCGATCTGACCATTAATGCCTTTCTAGGAGCCCTGCGGCGCTTCCTAAGCCGCCGCGGAAAATGTCAAACAATTCATTGTGACAATGCCACCAACTTTGTTGGAGCAAACAACTAACCAAAGGAAATGGGAGGATCAATATTTGGCGAAAGGGCTCAGGTAGTGATCATCAATCATTGCAACAAAAAACCAGTTACCTTCAAATTCATACCGCCAAGAGCGCCACCATTTGAAGGTCTATAGGAAGTTGCGGTCAAGTCTGCAAAACGTCTACTGGTTACCACGACAAATACCGCATCTCTAACATTTGAAGAATTAATTACGGTGATCACCGAAATTGAAGCGATTCTAAACTCTCGTCCAATTACACCAATGTCAAACGACCCTACGGATAACACAGCCCTCACCCCAGCACATTTTCTGATTGGTAAAACGCTGACTGCTTCCCCCGATGTCAACACAGACCGCAACGAAAGTTCGTTACTAAAACGGTGGGAACTAGTGTCCAGGCTCAAGCAAGGATTTTGGAGACAATGGTCGGAAGAATATTTGCAAGAATTGCAAGCCAGACATAAGTGGAAGGCCGCCAATCCCAATATCAAGGAAGGTATGCTTATTCTAGTCGTACATACCTGTGATGAGTTGGCCAATGGGACGCATCGTACGCACATATCCAGGCCAGGATAATCACGTTCGTGTGATTCGTGTGATACAACGTTCGAAGTTGTATCTTCTAATCCCGATCATTTTGTTTCCATGGAGGTAAGTTGTGTTCAGTTAATTCAACAACATGATCCTAACATGCCTACGGAACCCAATATCCCCCTATCCGCGCCTGATCAAATTTCGGAATCAGTACAGGATATTATAAACAAATTTGTCGCAGTTCCACCGAAAAAACAAATTTTTATTTCAAGGCTTCCCCCTAATTTAACATCTGAAGATGTCAAGGTCTACATCAAGGCCAAATCAAAAGCCAACATTACGGTGGAGAAATTTAAATTCACGTATGAACGAAATATCTCGTCGTTCAAAATAAGCGTCTCAGGTCAAGATTTCGACACTATATGTTGTAAGGAATTTTGGCAAACTTAGTAGTTTATACATTAACAGCCATACTTTTAACTGTCAAGCCGTTGCCTTCACGGAGACATGGTTAAGGAAAGACATCCTTAACTCTGAAATTCTGTCCAGCAAATATTGCATTCACAGAAAAGACCGCGCTCTACGGCGTGGTGGTGGTGTGCTTATCGCTGTTGATGCTGACTTTTCCTCAGAGACAGTAATATTTGATCTTTCGTCCAATATAGAATTTATTGCTGTGAAGCTGTATTTTCAAGGAGGAAAAATTTTATTTACCTGGTCATATATACCAATTTCCTCAGACAACTCTGTGTACGAAGCACAGTTGTCTGCCATTGGTTCCGTCTCCGAAATGCTCTCTGATTGTGACCTCCTAATTGTCATTGGTAATTTCAACATTTCTGAAACCATTTGGATCGCCAATCCTGAGTCGTGTGCTTTAACACCCAGTCATACATACCTGTGATGAGTTGGCCAATGGGACGCATTGTACGCACACATCCAGGCCAGGATAATCACGTTCGTGTTGTTGACAGGCATCTACAAACGCCTTATAACAAGGCTTGCGCCGTTGTTCCCACTTGTATGATGAATTACAAATGACGCATTCTGTAATGGAACTACAAGCCGTATGCAATGGAACCCCATCTACTATTCAACTAAAAGACACCGGACTACTGTCGCTGTCATTAGGCTGTACTGCACGCAACTCAGAAATTAGCATCAGAAACTTCAACATCATTATAAGTCAAGTGAAACAAGTAAGAAGGCTCTAGTCGGGAAATCCCGACTAGACGATACCCTGATCCCTATACTTTACGCGTACGGTCAGTGCTTGCAAGTATGTGTGCGTATGTGTACGACCATACTGCATACTGCATACTCAACTTCAAGGTTCCATATCTCCGGTGTTTCTCAACCGATTTTAATAAAAATTTCACAGATTGTTATTATTTTGATTAATAACTCAAATTCAATCTAAAAAATTTTTCAAATTCAAGATTTTGTTGTTATCGATCCCATGTGTATATCGGAAACGGGATGAGTTATCGAAAATCGAGAACAAATTTGTACTGCCTAGGGATTAGGCGAGCTTAATTTCCAAATCTGGAGTCACTCGCTCTTATAGTCTCTGAGATCGACGCGTTCATACATACAGACGGACAGACGGACATGGCTATATCGACTCGACTGTTGATGCTGATAAAGAATATATATACTTTATGCGGTCGGAGATGTTTCCTTCTGCCTGTTACATACTTTTGCACAACTTCATTATACCCTTTTCCCCATTTTTAATGGGATCAGGGTATAAAAGGGCTATGCTCACTTTAGCGAAATAATCAAGCCAGACACAACTCAAAGACCTCTACCAAAACTCAACATGTCAGAGAACAAGGTACATGAAGATAAGGACCTGGATGACTTGCATCTTAAATTGAACGCACTCAACAAGCAAGAACTGCCCGACCAAATAAGTTCAGTACAACACCATCACATCGCCGCCTATGCTGCTTTGGTATTATCCGTCTTAGTGCTATTTGCCTATGCACCACGGAAGAAACGCTTCTGGACCTTGCAACCAATAGCTACAAGGAATGAGGCTGCCAACACAGCCGTGCCATCAGCATCCCCAAGACGGTTCACACTGGATGTAGATGATGGTTGATCACCGATTCAACGGCCGGGAGAATGATTAGGTGCATACAAGTCAACACGCATTTAAATCATAAAGCATAAACCATTTACATAAGAAATGACACACAATTGTCAACACAATTAAAACTATTTCAAAACCATACACATTACCACATATTTGTTAACACAATTAAACTTGTATTCGATACCATAGGTCAGAAAACTCTTAGCAACAAAATATCGCTGACTACACAGAATATCGCTGACTGCACAATATGCGTTATTAGCGCAGCGGTCAGCCAACCCGGTAGTTGCGAAATATGCAAGTCTGCTTAAGCAAGCAATTGCCGAGATCTCAATAACCCAATTTAACTGACAACATAAACATGTAAACTAAGCTATTTTTACCTATAAATATTGTGACTTTCGTTAATAAAGTTAGTGTTTTAGTGTCTTAGCATCACCGCATTCAATACTATTCACTCATTTCTACCATAGCACTTACTGTGCGCATCAAAGGACCTCCCTCTCCGTAGTCCACCTAGTTACAAGTGCTAGTTGCGACGCCACTTAGTAGTCAGTTTATATACTGAAAACTTCCCTTCAAACATACACAAACAGTAACCATTTCATTGAATCCACCAATATTTATAAGTAATTAAAAAAATTTACACATAAAAAACTTATTATCTTTACCATTATCTTAATTTCCGCATCGTCCGTTAAGATAACCCAGTCCTGTAACAACCTGTATTCTATTCAAAACAAAAAAATGCACGAAGAAAAAAATCTTCTTAAGTACTATAGTATTTCAGTCACTTAAAGAAATTATATGTTACGAATAAGAGACAATATAATAACGGAGTTCGGGAGGGAAATTCACGCCGTCGAAGATTGCACCGCCTCACCAGCGGCCACTTTTTGCCGACTGTCAGCAAGAAGTTCATGCGCCAGCGAACTCTCTTTGAAAGTGGTTGCGCACTTTGAGTCACAGCCAAGCAATTTGGAGCCCATCACGTACGTGGATGATGGAATTATCATTATCAACGATCAACCGGCAAAGTTGTGCTTGGACAATGGTTCCGAAGCCCGAACAAGGGGCACATACCTCGTCACATTCGAGGAACGAGCCATAGTCAATGGGTCGTTGTTTATCAACCGAGACAACATCCAAAGCAGAGTGCCGGGAGTTGCAAAATCTCCTCTGTTAAACATCTGAGTCTTCCATACCTCCATCAATTGAACGGACGCAACTTGGAGACTATTCAGGCATTCAAGGAGGAGCTCGGCACCAACCGCGTGCTAAGTATAATCCTGATCATTGGATTGGTACTTATGGCACTTGCTGGTATCAGCATCGCGTTTTGGAGGTTCAACAAGACGAGAAAAAATGCAGAAGAGATAAAGCAGTCCATCGTCAGATTTGAGTAGGCCAGGGACGGCCTTAAGCTTGATGTTATTCATATATAAGCGAAAAGCTCATAACGCAACGGACGTGTTTTTTTTGCGCTTCGCTATTTCTTCGCATTTTGTGTTTTATCAGTTTTTATAATTCCTCAAACTTTGTGCAAATAAACAGTTCAGTGACTTTGTGTTTTCCGCGGTTGTGTAAACATAAAGAAAACATTAAATTAATAAATTATTTGCATTTTTAGAGCGAAAGTGTCAAAGCACAACAACAATCTGCAGTACGAGCATTCTGCTTTTAACTACTCAGTGTGCTTCGTTTTACTCTATTTTTGTTGCATTTGTGTTTTTACTCTCGCGCTCAATTATATGTCTGCGGTGCTGCTAGTGCTCTAAATGCAAACAACCGTTTCTGTCTTCCGCTCTCTATTGCGGATTTTATGAAGTCTCAACTGGGCTTTGATGGTATATTCGGACAACTTAAAAAACTGTGCGAAAAATTCTCAGCGGTTGAGAAGAATCTAAATGGGGAAAGTCCCATGAACGAATCTCCCAAACGCAAAAGGCCCAATGTTTTGTTGTTGTTAGATCCAAAAATATCTGAAAGCGATCCAAGCAAAGTCGTTCCGAAAAGTAAAATTTAAAATCACCTTCTGTCCCTCCTCTAAATTCTGTCGGGATACAAAATGAAAATAAAACTTCTTTCATGGAAGTTTTATCTTCTAATCCCGATCATTTTGTTTCCATGGAGGTTAGTAAGGTTCAGTTAATTCAACAACATGATCCTAACATGCCTACGGAACCCAATATCCCCCTATCCGCGCCTGATCAAATTTCGGAATCAGTACAGGATATTATAAACAAATTTGTCGCAGTTCCACCGAAAAAACAAATTTTTATTTCAAGGCTTCCCCCTAATTTAACATCTGAAGATGTCAAGGTCTACATCAAGGCCAAATCAAAAGCCAACATTACGGTGGAGAAATTTAAATTCACGTATGAACGAAATATCTCGTCGTTCAAAATAAGCGTCTCAGGTCAAGATTTCGACACTATATGTTGTAGGAATTTTGGCCTAAACATAATAGTGAAGAAATATACCGCAAAAAAGAAAAATCGTCCTCCGATTTCATTAGCCCCCCAGCTTCTTCTGATAGTTAAAAAAACTAACAACCCACTTTTTACTGGGCTATCAGAATGTAAGGAGTCTTGGTAGCAAACTTAGTAGTTTACACATTATCAGCCATACTTTTAACTGTCAAGCCGTTGCCTTCACGGAGACATGGTTAAGGAAAGACATCCTTAACTCTGAAATTCTGTCCAGCAAATATTGCATTCACAGAAAAGACCGCGCTCTACGGCGTGGTGGTGGTGTGCTTATCGCTGTTGATGCTGACAGTAATATCTGATCTTTCGTCCAATATAGAATTTATTGCTGTGAAGCTGTATTTTCAAGGAGGAAAAATTTTATTTACCTGCTCATATATACCACCTTCCTCAGACAACTCTGTGTACGAAGCACAGTTGTCTCTCTGATCGTGACGTCCTAATTGTCCTTGGTGATTTCAACATTTCTGAAACCATTTGGATCGCCAGTCCTGAGTCGTGTGCTTTAACACCCACGGCTCACAATGATTTTATTATAAACTTATTTGGACTGTCATTAAGTCAAATCAATGCAGTCCCAACTTATTGAATAAAATGCTTGAATTGATTTTTGCCTTGGATCCAGCATCCTTATCCGTTTCAAGGTATAATCCTTTGTCGTATCCCGAAGATGTATACCATCCTACATTAGAACTGATGAAATACCGTGAAGTGACTCCATCAAGTTATGTCCGTCAATTTCGCAAAACAAATTTTGAAAAACTAACTTGGCTTTTATCCCAGACTGACTGGTCTTGCCTCTGCGGGTCTGATGACTTGGATTTGGCAATCAGTATATTTTACAATACTTTATACTCTGCATTTGATTTTTTTTTCATTATAACCCCCTAAAAGTCCTTAAGCCCATTTTCTCCCCGGGTCCAGACGGAGTACCAAGCTGTGTGCTGCGATACTGCGCTCAGGGACTCCTAAAGCCTTTGCATAAATTGTTCTGCATATCCCTAAAGTTATGTTTTTTTCCGAAAATTTGGAAAGAACCGATCATTATTCCTTTACATAAAAAAAGGGAATAAATCGAATGTAAAAAACTATAGAGGGATTTCAAAATTTTCCGCTATTCCGAAAATTTTTGAAAAATGAATTACTTCCCATCTTCAGCATCTTGATTGATTCCGTCAATCACAGCTTTCCAAACAACCTCCTTCTTTGGATCAAAGATTACTTAACTTTAAGGACACAAAGGGTACATTTTAAGGGTCTGGTTTCCAAGTCGGTTCAGATCACCTCTGGTGTGCCAAGGGAAATTGGCCATCCCTATCTGATCGCAGAAAAATGCTTAGTGTTGTCTTTTTACACAAACTTATTAATGGTGAAATAGATTCTTCTGAACTAGTTAGCCAAATAAGTTTTGCAGTTCCGATTAGACCTACTAGAAATTTTCTACTTATTTCCCTTCAAACTTGCAATACTAACTACGCCTTACATAACCCCTTCCGAATCCTGTGCTCAATTTATAATGAGCTCTCCAGCTTATTTAATGGTTCCACTTCTAGTGTCTCGCTTAAAATAATAGTTTTGTATCATTTGTCTATGTGTTCGCGTCCATCGTAATCGTACGCTAAGCGATGTGCCCCTCGGTCGGTTGGGCGGGAGGTGGTTTGCGTAATGTTTGGGTCCGCTCGTTAACAAGCCGGTGCTTGGTATCGTTGGGCTACTTGTATGTACTGTCTCGTTTAGTACATCTACGTCCAATATATATATAAGAAAAAACGACATGCTCATCGGTGCGGAACACTTTTACGCACTATTGCTCCCACAACAACACAGAATACCCTGTGGTCCAATCATGCAAAGAACCAGATTAGGATGGGTTGTGGCTGGAAAAATAAAGGAACCAAGGATGTCAGCAACCATTTGTGCAGTAGCTACAGAAGAAGAAACGAATACCCTAATGGAACGATTCTGGACCCTTGACAACCTGGAAACAACCGAAAGGCATCGTACACCAACCGAAAAGGATTGCGAGAGCCATTTCATTGAGAACTTGCAGACTGCTGCAGATGGGAGATTCATCGTGAAATCGCCGTTTGCTGAACATTCTTCAGCCCTGGGGCCCTCGTTGAAGACTGCTGAAAAAGATTCCTCGCACTGGAAAGAATGACAGATACAGAAATGTGGAAAAGATATGTGGACTTTATGAATGAATATGAAGAATTAAGTCACATGAAAGCTGTTCCTCGGAAACTACTTCCAAAAAAACATTATTTCATCCCTCATCATTGTGTGCTGAAACCTGACAGCAGCACCACAAATCTTTAAATGACATACTGCAGGTAGGACCCACGGTGCAAAGTGATCTCATGTCAATTCTACTGAGATTCAGAACACATAAATACGTATTTACTGCAGACATCGAAAAGATGTATCGCCAAATATGGAAAAACTTTGAACACCAATTTAATCAAATGATAGTTTGGAGGAATAATCCAAACGATGAGTTGAAATACTATCGATTAAAAACGGTTACATATGGAACAGCAGCGGCTCCGTTTTTAGCAACTTAGTGTCTAAGTCACTTAGCCTCACTTCGTCTCAGCAGATCACCATTAGGATCATCTGCCTTAAGGGATGACTTCTACGTAGATGATTGCCTCACAGGAGCAGACTCAATACGAAAAGAAATACAAATTCGAAAGGAGTTGGTTAAAATACTGCTCCCTAACGGATTCAAATTACGCAAATGGTGCTCAAACAATGAGCAAATTCTTCAAGGAATTCCCAAGGACGACGTTGTAAAATTGATAAACTTTTCGGCCGCACACAAAACAGCACAGCAAACCGGTTGACAAAGCGTGTTGTTTGCTCGGAGCTGGCACAGGTCTCCGACCCTCTAGGTAAAGGCAAAAATCTTTATGCAACGACTGTGGGAATCAAAACTCAACTGGGAAGACGAACTACCTTCGAATCTTCAGATCGAATGGAAGGACTATAGAGAGGACTTGCAAAGCCTCAACTCACTTGTGGATGCGTCAGAGCAGGCATATGGAGCAGCAATATATGTACGCGCAACGTACAAAAACAAGCAAGTATCTGTGGGTTTATTATGTTCAAAGTCTCGAGTGGCTCCAACAGCAAAACAGTCACTACCTCGTCTGAAACTATGTGCTGCTTTATTGGGTGCTGTCTCGGGGACAGGATTCGACGCGATCTCAACCTTAACGCCACCGCAGTGCCAGAATATAGCCAAAATTCAGGCAGTGACAAGTCAAAATAGTTGGAGACATGTATCGTCCGCCAACAACGCAGCAGATGTGCTTTCAAGAGGAATATCTGCACGAAAATTACCCGAGCACAGTCTATGGCTCTATGGTCCACTCTTTTTGCATGGTACTCCAGACAAATGGACAGCCACTCCCATCATCTCTTCGAGCAATCTGAAGAGGAAAGCAAAGCATATAAGGTTAGCTGCATCTCAATCAACAATAGGCGAAGAGTTGTCTACCTCTCGACACACCAACTCATTCTTCAAGTACGAGGGTTTAATCTCGGCTCGACCGTTGCTGAAGCAAAAGTAAATACAGCTGCGCCACGGGCTGATGCTGAATGAGTTATGATACTTTAAATAAGGATATTAAATAGCTGGGGTCAGGGTATCTTCTAGTCGGGCTCACCCGACTAGAGCCTTCTTACTTGTTTTTCGTTGCTCTTTATTTTTATGAGCTTGAGCGGACGTGGTTGTTCTTTTGTTCGGGTGAACTAGGGGTCTGTTTAGCTGACGAGGCTCTGATAGGGTACGATTGACTTTCATAGGCTCCCGTGCTTTATTAAGCCCCTGACAAACGGCTGTGTCCGCTTGCCTCCAAGAACCCTGTGGCTCCTGAGTCCCCAAAGATTCGGACAAACCATTGAAGGCGTCCAATTCATCAATGCAATGGACGTCGCTCTTAGCCTCTAAGATCCGACCGTTTTGATCAGTAACTGGTCCAACTGCTGAACCATAGCAGCTAGTTCAGCATTACTCTGACGGTCCAGAGCAGCTTGTTCAGCAAAGGCGCTCGTAACAGCTGCCTGTATAAATGATTTAACCTGCTCAATCTCCATGCTACTAGCTATGAAGGAAGTTCGGGTGTTTTCTTATCAAACGGACAAATCTAACAAAGAGAATCAATCAAATTCCATAAGTATTTATATTGACAAAAAATAAGTTCTTGCTTGAGAAACCCACTTACATGTTTTTATACCCTGATCCCATTATAAATGGGAAAAAAGAGTATAGTGTTTTTGTGCAAAAGTATGTAACAGGCAGAAGGAAGCATTTCCGACCTTATAAAGTATATATATTCTTGATCAGCATTAACAGCTGAGTCGATATAGCCATGTCCGTCTGTCCCCGCCCCGCAGTCTGCCACCTTGCCGTGGTGGTTGGGCCCGGCTCGGAGCACATTAAACCAGGTGTGTTACCGTGGCCGCTAAGAGCAGACCTAGGGGAAGGAACCCCGAAATAAAACCAAATATGAAAGGTGTACAGAGGTACATAACAAGCTACCGCAAGTAGTTACAAGTGCGGACGATGTCCGTCCGATACGTGGCAACACCCTGCAATCGCAGGGACAACATTGGGGGAGGGGTAGGAACCGATTACGGATAACCCCGACCAACCGAGAAATAGACGTGAGTGAGGGCTATTCCCCCTTTAGGAAGAGTCAAAAAGTTCCCAGGACCCCACCCAGAGTCCAAGCACCTGAAAAGGCGGATGGAAATACCGAGGATAGAGTCGATGAGGTGGCAGAAGACGACTCAACAGACAATCTCGCATTGACCCACAAGCTATCACCGAAGCAGCCTAAACGGACTGAGAGAACAGTCAACTCAACGGGGGAGGATAGAGATGAAGAAATCTCGGAGGCTGGGGATCAAACTGCGCAGGCAAGTAGACACTACGGTGTCTAGAAGCAGTAGCCAAAATGAAAACGGCTGCAAATAAACAAAAGAATGTCTCTGTCGAGATAAAAAGGAGTATCGCTGTTCTGGAAGATGCCTTAGCTACTGTAAAGGCATGCAGAAAGACCTGGACAGGCCTTGAGGAAGAGGAAAAGAGGACCTCAGGAGAAAAGGAGTTATAAAAACTGAGCATGGCGCCAGAGAAACGCCAAGCAGCGAGCCCTGCAGGCGCGAACGTTAAAAAACGTATCAAGACGGCGGACACCAATCCAGAAGTGGTTGTCGTATCAAAGAGAACCAAAAGAATGGTGAAGCTAACAAAAAGAAAGCTAGCAGCGGAAAAAATGATACCGGCAAAAGAGAGAGCCGCCCATTCGGAGAGCCAGGCAGGCAAGGCAAAACAAAGAGGCAGGAGGACCGGCAAGGCAGCAGCGGATGCCATCCTCATTCGACCCGAAGGGGGGCAAACCTACGCGGAAAGATTAACAAAAGATGGCGGTGGTCGAGATGAGGATGCGAGACGCATCCCACAAGTGCCTAGATTACGGGCATGTAGCAAAGGGGTGTTAAGGTCCGGATGTGGGCTTTCCGGGCACAAGGTCACGATGTGAGCGCCAGCACGCTGTAACATCTGCGAGGGCAAAGGCTTAGGCGGAGAAGACCTAAAGCACAAAACAGGCGCTAGGGAAGGCAAAAAAAAAGTACGTGAAATGATCCGTGTGCTACAAGCTAACTTGAACAGGAGCCGTACCGCGAACGACCTGCTGCAACTGCTGGCAGTAGAAAAGGCGGTCGACCTTGTACTTATAAGTGAGCAGTACCGGAATAGAGACCCAGCAACCTGGTACCAAGACTTACTCGGACACAGGTCGCCGCGCATGGGCGGGGTAACGGTTTAGTCTGGGTGAGGTGTGGGAAAGTCACCTTTTTCAGCTGCTACCTCACGTTGAACCAACCGAGCCAAAACTACAGAGAACAGTTGGAGGGCCTGGAGGATGCGGTGGTGTCGACCTCGGGACACAGAGTGGTAGCCGGTGATTTTAACGCAAGGGCAAGGGAATGGGTATGCCTGACCCAAACACCGGGGTAAGCTAGTGATGGAAACGGAGTGACCACCAGTATATAGTTTTTTAAATTAACTATGATCGTCCCCAGCAGAGGTTAAATACGAGGACAACCGGCAGGTGGAATGCAGCGCGGCTAAAGAATGAACTTTTTGAAAGGGAACTAGCGAGGGGCGCCGCAGGGCTCGAAAATTTCAGTCAAATCAGAGACTTAGCAGCAGGAACATTGGTAACCTCAACCATGAACGTTATCAGTGCGGCGTGTGAGGTTTCTATGCCCCGCAGTAGGCCCCGTCACGGGAAAATGCCGGTCTACTGGTGGAACAAGGAAATAGAGCTCCTGAGAAGAAAATGCAGCAGGCTGCGTCGGGCTGCGAAGCGCGCGAGAAATAGAGTAGAAGTCAATGAAAAGGCGGCGGAACATAAGGCCGTGAAGAAAGAACTGCGAAGATCGATAAATAAGAGCAAGACCTGCTGCTGAAGGGAGCTGGTGGAGGATGTAGAAAAGGATCCCTGGGGACTAGGCTACAAACTAGTAAACAGAAAACTGGGAGCCTTGAAATCGGTAGAAACAATGGAAGCTGTGACGATGAAAAGCATAGTCAATGCGCTATTCCCACAGCACCCAACCAGACCGACAAGGGTATGGGAAACGAGAGAAACAACCCCACCCTTCACCCAGGGAGAACTAGAAAAGGCAGTTCTCTCGATGAAAGACAAAAAAACGCCTGGCCCGGATGGGCCAAAAAACCCGGACTACTACTGCGTATGTACAATGCATGCCTAGAAGAGGTCTTCTTCTCACGCTGGAAAACGGCAAGGTTAGTTCTCATCAGCAATGGAAATGGCGACCCGAAGTCTCCATCAGCCTACCGACCACTGTGAACGCTGGATACAGCGGGAAAGGTCATGGAGAAACTGATCAGAGCCAGACTTACGGAAGCAGTTTGTAACGCAGGTGGACTCTCACCGATCCGGCCTACCTACTCCGTGTAATCGATGCCTACCTCTCGGATCATGGGCTTGTCTACGAAACCAAAGAAGACTCCCGCAGAACAGCGGTCACGGCAGGGGCGGCGCAGGGATCCATCCTAGGCCCGGATCTGTGGAACGCCACTTATGATGGTCTGCTAAGATTAAAAATGCCAGAAGAAACCTAACTAGTTGGGTACGCGGGTGACGTAGCTGCACTAGTGGCAGCACGGGACATACCAAGGACACAGCTCAAGCTCAAACAGGTGATGAGGACGGTCAGCAGCTGGATGACGGAACATGGGCTATCACTGGCGCTAGAAAAAACAGAAGTGGTAGTCCTGTCTAAAAAAGGATACCAACCATCATCACGGTGAGAGTTGGAGAAGCCATTGTGACTGCGAAACCAACGGTCAGATACCTGGGTATGAAGATAGATTCTTAGCTGAGTTTTTTTCAACAGATCAAACAGGCGGCAGACAAGGCGGCAAGTGGAGTGACTGCGCTCAGCAGACTTATGGCCAATGTTGGAAGCCCATCCCCTATTTGACGCCGCCTTCTTATGAGCACGGTTCAGATGGTACTGCTCTACGGCGCGGAAATTTGGGCCGACTCTCTAAACGTAGAAAAATACCGGAAGAGGATGGGGGGCTTTAAGGGTGGCTTCCGCACACCGCACGGTTTTTGAACCGGCAGCTCTGGTGATTGCAGAGGTTACACCCATAATACTTCTAGCTAAAGAGCGGCGGGCAGTTTTTCTGAGAAGAAACGCAGGTGAAGGGGAAAACGCATACCTTGAAGAGAGAGCCAAGACATTCAATGCATTATGGGAGGAGGAAAGTAGGGGGAAATGGACTGCGCGCCTCTTAACAGACGTAAAGCTGAGGACCGAAAGAAAGCATGGACAAGTAAATTACTACCTGACACAGTTTCTTTCGGGACACGGCTATTTTTGCAAATTCAACGAATTAGGTTTTATTTTAAACACTTTATAAACTTGAATTATGAACACTTTTTTTTGTGTTAAAATAATAAATGAAATTATCATTTTTTTTTTTATAAATGCTTTAAATGAAGCAATTATTAACCAATTAACCAATTTTATTGTGTATTTTTATTATCGAGCATTTAGAAATGCGATTCTATTATTGTTATTAGCATTTAGAAATGCTATTGTGTTATTTTGCCGACGATGGTCGGACTTGAATTATTAAGGCCGACGATAGGTCTGGCTACCGAGATGAGTTAATTGAAACACACGTAGTAAAATTACAGAGACGAGATGTCTCATTTTATTAAACTTATGTTAAGTTAAACTCCTCTTTGAGGTAACTAATCCGCGCTTCTGACCGGTGATGCGCCTGGACTTGTCGAGTGGCCGAATTAGACTAAAAACTAAAATACAAATATGATTGTTAGGAAGCCTTAAAGAGAAGAAATGCTAGCCTCGCATGAAGTGCTGAGCCTGGCATTTCCCATCATAGCATCATAGTAGCATAGGTCGTGATTGCTATGGTGTTTATCACTTGAACTTTACATCGATGTTCGTTGAGCTAAGATCAAAAATCAAACGAACGTCGATGATTATTTATTACCTTAAGAAATAAGAGCTGCTGAGCTCTGCATGTGGCTGTGTTTGCCAGCTGCCTAATATCCAGCCAAGCATACAATGTAATGGCGTGGGGTTGTATTTTATATTATGAATAACATCAATAATAGACAACAGTTAACTTACATATGTTGATAAGTTGATGTTGATGTTATTCATAATATAAAATACGACCCCACGCCATTACAGCATACAATGTTTTAAATTGTTTAACAATTGTTTTTGGTAGGCGGCGTTTTTATTGCACATTAATTTTCAACTTAAATAATGTGCGTGACAATTCGATGCTTACGCTTAACCGTAACCAACGAATAAATAAAAGAGTCTGCGAGAAAGAATAAGATAGGCCATGCCAAGCAGCCAGACGAAGTCTTATCTATTCCATTAGAGATGCGCAAGTTATGCGTTATAAGTAACGTTAGGTTTTTACTTATGTTTAGGTGAATATAAGTCAACACACATTTAAGTCATAAAGCATAAACCAATTATATAAGAAATGACACAAAATTGTCAACACAATTAAAACTATGTCAAAACCATACATACGTGTACCACATATTTATTGTTTTAGATTTTAGTGCCTTAGGACCACCGCTACTATTCACTCACTGCTACCATCGCACTTACTGTACGCATCTAAGGACCAGCCTCTCCATAGTCAACCTAGTTACAAGTGCTAGTGTTGTACTAGTACTTGTGTTAGTGTAACAATCACGATATTTGTGTTAGTGTGTATTACTGAAATTGTCAACTAGGCGACACTTCAGGATGCAGGTGCTCTCGTTAGATAAAGGACCACAGCATTTTTACAAAGTCCATCAAGCGACTAAAAACTGATTAAAAACAGATATACATTTCTGTACGAGTCAAAAATCAGTTAAAATGGGATTAGAAAAAGTAACTATCGATGAGTTACCTGATGTCCAGCAAGATGTTGTAAGGGTTCGATGAGAATCGAAGTCCACTTTAATAATTATTAATATTATTATTCTTATAATCTAAATTTGAAATCATACCTTAACGGCGATTTGACCGCCAAGGGTAAAAGTCCGAGCACCCCAACCGTCAGCTGAGCTGCACGCAAGTCTGGCAGCCCCTAACGATCGGCATGCAAGTCTGCACGGCTGCGCTGTCAATACATGCACCGGCAGCTTCATTTGTTTCCGCTATATCAAGTGCAAAACTTTCGTGCTAGCAGACGCGCATATTAAAAAATAATCTGCGAACATCCAGATTCAACTTGGACTTATTTGAATTAAAATTGTGCTAAATGCACCGGCTGCTCAAGCAAAAATTGCTGTAGCAAATATGGCCGGGAGGGATACATTTTTGTGCCGTTTTAACCTTTGTTTTTTGCACGACAATTGAAACTTGTGGTGGGTGGCTGGTGGTGCGTTCAACCTTTGTTTTTTTGCAAGACAAGTGAAACTTGTGGTGGCTGGTGGTGCGTTCAGCATAAAACAAAGCCACCGTTTCTACCAGCTCGCCGTCAGCGCCTCCCGCGGCGCACTACACCATTAGGGGCCTGTAAGCCCTCGATTAGAGGCATGATGTAAAACCATTGAAGAATGGATAAAGCTTCAAATAGGTTACGGCCTACCTACATAGCGGTAGCTGAGGCCTAAAAGAGTCCCAGGCCTATCTACATAGCCGGTAGCAGAAGCCTTAGACGTTAAGAAGCGCCCACTTTTCTACACAGGCGTTACCATAAACGAACTAAGCGATGGTAACTGCGATGCGTTTTGAGGATATTTGGTATCGAAAGAATAAGTTTTGAGTTTAACAATTAACGAATGTTTATAATTAGGATTTTTTTAACCTTTACTTTAAAGTCATGCGCTTTTTGGTGTTTAATACACACACACACACTCATCAATACACATACATACAGATGCACCAACACATACATACACACCTCGTCGTCATCAGGCCTTCTGACATCGATGGATTTTGCGTGAGTACGGCCTAGCCGAAAACAAAGAAAGATGCAGTGTGAATTAAAGAAAAAAAATAATAATGAATAAGAAAATTTAAACACAAGAACATAAAAAAATCCGAACAAATAGATAAGACAAAGACAAATAAACGACAAAGCGCGTATTAGGAAACCAAGTTAAAAATAAATAATAAAATTAGTTTCCCTATACTTTACGCGTACAGTCAGTGCTTGCAAGTATGTGTGCGTGTGTGTACGACCATACTGCATACTGCATACTCAACTTCAAGGTTCCATATCTCCGGTGTTTATTAACCGATTTTAATAAAAATATCACAGATTGTTATTATTTTGATTAATTTTTCAAATGCCATATTTTTCAAATTCAAGATTTTTTTGTTATTGATCACATGTGTATATCGGAAACGGGATGAGTTATCGAAAATCGAAAACAAACTTGTACTGCCTATGGATTAGGCGAGCTTAAGTTCCAAATCTGGAGTCTCTACCTCTTATAGTCTCTGAGATCGACACGTTCATACATACAGACGTACAGACGGACATGGCTATATCGACTCGACTGTTGATGCTGATAAAGAATATATATACTTTATGGGGTCGGAGATGCTTCCTTCTGCCTGTTACATACTTTTGCACAACTTCATTGTACCCTTTTTCCCCATTTTTAATGGAATCAGGGTATGACAAGTAAGAAGGCTCTAGTCGAGAAAGCCCGACTAGACGATACCCTGATCCCTATACTTTACGCGTACAGTCAGTGCTTGCAAGTATGTATGCGTCTGTGTACGACCATACTGCATACTGCATACTCAACTTCAAGGTTCCATATCTCCGGTGTTTTTCAACCGATTTTAATAAAAATTTCACAGATTGTTATTATTTTGATTAATTATTCAAATGATATCAAAAATTTTTTCATACTTTTGCACAACTTCATTATACCCTTTTTTCCCATTTTTAATGGGATCAGGGTATAAAAATTATAAGTGTAAGAATAATGTTAGAAAAATGAAGTTAATATTAAGCCATGAAGCCATGAAAATGAGTAATTAAAATCTTGTTAATTTGGGCACCTAATCTAATTCACACACAATAACATTTATAGGGTAGAATCCCAGATACCCATTAGATTTTACAGGTAGGGCGGGTAAAGAAGAAGAACAGTATCACCAAGTTCTTCCACATATCTTCAGTTTAGTTTGTTTGACTTTCGTCTTCCCAATTTCCCTTACTGTCTACGATTTTTATGATTTGTGAAGCGTGTCAAACCAATGGCTATTTCGAAGACCCTACCCCAATTTCCCTGAGCACGGCCGGAACCGTATAGTAGACAGAGAATAGCCAAGACAGCAGTGTCGTGCACGTTACATAAACCTAAAATGGCGCCCGAACGTGTGGCCCGATGTATTTTAATTATAAAATAACAGCCAAGGTTACCGATACCCCCTTTTCCAAATTTTTTCCCATCCAAATCAATAAGGATCCAACAATTTTAATTAGTTTCAAAAAATATTTCTTATCTGGTTAGGAATAGCTGACAGTCTGAATATTTTCGGAGTCAGACCAACAGATAAGATCTATTAGTTATACGTTGATTTTTTTTTCGCGTTCCTTATTCTATTTTAAATATATATTTCTCGGATTATTAGAGTATTAGAGTATGGATAAGTCCCACAAGATTAAAGTTTATATCTTATCGCTTATATCTTATCTATATATCTCATCGCTTATAGCGTATCGCTTTTAGCGTACCTCTCTTATCATATCGCTTACATCTTACTGCTTAGAGCCTATCGCTATTATCGTATCGCATATATCGTATCGCTTATTTTGTATTTCTGTTAGTAGCTAAACTCAGTAGTCATGGCGGTGGTCCGTAGTGCTGAAGATTTAGTAGCCTTAGTATCATGTGTCATATGTAACGACACTAGTGCCGAGACGGTAGTTACGGAAACTAGTTGTAGACATCGTTTTCATAAACTATGTTTGTCTCAATGGTTGCGTGATCACAACGACTGCCCAAAGTGTAAGCAGCCGTTCACTGTATCGCAGAGTTTAGAAAACATTGCTACTCGACCGAGAACTAATTCCGGTAGCACAAAAGGTAGAGGTCGTGCTTCTGCCGCTAATCAAACAGGTTCTGCTACACGTAGACCAGTTACGAGAGCCATTAATCGTAACACTACAAATTTGCGTCAACAGGTCAGTTCGCAACTGGGAAATAACACAATAGTAGCAATAGCGCAGTGGAAAACGTAGAAGTATCAGAAAGTCGTATCCAGCAGATTATTACGAGTTTCTTGGAAGGCTTTCGTAGTAGTATTGCTTCATCTGTGGCTGATCAAATCAGTTCGGCAATGCAAAATTTAAATTTGGCTAGGGCTAGGGCTAGAGAGGATCGAGAAGAACCTCAGCTAGAATGGGAAAATGACAATGGCGTATGAGCTTTGAGCAAAGAAACGTCACGAGAGATAGGCGAGGTCCATCTCGTGAGAATAATAACAACAGTAATTATTCGATAGATCGTCCGGATAGGATTTCTAATGTTACCTCAAACTGGAAAATACAATTTTCAGGGGCTTCGAATGACATCCCCATTGAAGACTTTATTTATCGTGTCAATTGTCTTACCTCTCAATATTTTGAGAACAATTTCGAGTTGTTACACCAGTTTGGAAATTTACTTTTTCAAGGCCCAGACCTTGCATTATATTGGCGGGTACATAGAACTGTGGGTCATATGGGATGGCATGAGTTGTGCCACCGTTTAAGACAAAGATATCAAGACCAGCGAACTGATCGAGATATCAAAAATGTCATGCGAAGTCGCAAGCAAGGCGGAAATGAAAATTTTGATGAGTTCCTTGACGCGATGCTAGCAAAAGCTGATTCTCTTCGAGAACCTATGTCAGAGAGAGACTTAGTCATGGAAGTAAGGCATAATTTAAAGCCTGATTTAATTCATGAACTTCTTCATTCAAAACTCCAAATCTTGCAATTCTTCGCAAGGAGTGTCATCGTCATGAAGAATTCTTTCGAAATTTACGATCCAAGCCTGTCGTTCGTACAAAGCTTTATGTCTATGAGTGAAGAAGCCACAAATGTTGAAACTGTGATGAGCAAGGTCACAGATACCATGACTGTCTAAAAGCACGTCGAGTTTTCTGCTATGGATGTGGACTATTAGATATGTATAAGCCGAATTGTGGCCATTGCTTTTTGAAGGATGTTCATCGAGTTCCGAAAACGAACATCCGACAACAGCTTTGGATAATAAAAAAATTGCCAGTCGTACATTTATCATTACCAGACAAATCTTATTAACCTGACGTACCTATTAAATTTTCTGAAACACC
Source organism: Scaptomyza cyrtandrae (assembly GCA_035044605.1). Classification (NCBI taxonomy): domain Eukaryota; kingdom Metazoa; phylum Arthropoda; class Insecta; order Diptera; family Drosophilidae; genus Scaptomyza; species Scaptomyza cyrtandrae. The sequence continues at coordinate 184,005 of JAWNNS010000020.1, forward strand.
AGATCTATCTCCGATTTTTAAGCCGTATCATGTTCGTTTGCGAGAGTATATAGAGCGCAAAGCAGTCATCTTAAATGTGGATGCTGTTAAAGTTCAAAAGACTCGTTCTGCCTTGCGTATGAAAAACTTTTGGTGTAATAATCATCGCCTAAATCTCTACACAATATCTTCAATTATAAATAAACCCTGCGACATTAGACCCTTTACTGAGATAGCAATTTTTGGGAAACCATATTTAGTTCTTTTGGACTGCGGTGGCAATAAGAGCGTAATTGGTGCAGATTTGGCTAAGCACCTTATCTTAGAGCCGATAAAAGTCGAGAAATTGAATGGAGTGGTTCAGACGGCCGATGGTCAGATGCAGGTAGTGGCAGGTTTAAAAATAGATTTCGAATTTTTGATTGTACCTTCCATCAAACAAAATGTTATGTTAATGGAAATGATTTTTGGAAAGCCTTTGACATTTCAAACCAATCTTCATATGTTGTGAATTAAATCAAAAGCTCCAATGAAGAAATTTCAAGCAAGGACGAACTTGATTATGTTCAAAGAAACAAATTACAATCAGATATCGATAACTTTCCTTCATCGGATCGAAGTGGTCTTGGAGAGACATTTATGGTTGAGCATGAGATCGATACAGCAGATGCCAAACCAATAAAGCAAAGCTTGGACACTCGATTTATTTGATCGAAGACCTAAGTGGCAAAGAGTTGGGAAGATTTAATGCCAAAGACTCATGGTAACCGATTCCATCTTCACCCTTGTTAGTTCTTTTCAGGTTTTATCTTCACCCAGTGGGGGGTGGTGTAAGGGTTCGATGAGAGTCGACCTAAATAATTATTAATTTAATTATTATTATTATAATTTAAATTTGAAATCAAACCTTAACGGCGATTTGACCGCCAAAGGTAAAAGTCCGGCAACCCCAACCGTCAGCTGAGCTGCACGCAAGTCTGGCAGCCCCTAACGATCGGCATGCAAGTCTGCACGGCTGCGCTGTCAACACATGCACCGGCAACACATGCGACCATCCAGATTCTACTTGGACTTATTTGAATTAAAATTACGCTGTATGCACCGGCTGCTCAAGCAAAGATTGCTGCAGCAAATATTGCCGGGAGGGATACATTTTTGTGCCGTTTTAACCTTTGTTGTGGTGGCTGGTGGTGCGTTAAACCTTTGTTTTTTGCAAGACAAGTGAAACTTGTGGTGGCTGGTGGTGCGTTCAGGCTAAACCAAAGCCACCGTCCCTACCAGCCCGCCGTCAGCGCCTCCCGCGGCGCACTACACCATGAGGGGCTTGTAAGCCCTCGATTAGAGGCATGATGTAAAACCATTGAAGAATGGATAATGCTTAAAATAGGTTACGGCCTACCTACACAGCCGGTAGCTGAGGCCTAAAAGAGGGCAAGGCCTACCTACATGGCGGTAGCTGAGGCCTAAAAGAGTACATAGCCGGTAGCAGAGGCCTAAGGCGTTAAGAAGCGCTAACGAACTAAGCGATGGTAACTGCGATGCGTTTTGAGGATATTTGGTATCGAAGGAATAAGTTTTGAGTTTAATAATTAACGAATGTTTATAATTAGGATTTTTGTAACTTTTACTTTAAAGTCATCAATGCACATGCATACAGATGCACCAACACATACATACACACCACGTCGTCATCAGGCCTGTTGACATCGATGGATATTGCGTGAGTACGGCCTAGCCGAAAACAAAGAAAGATGCAGTGTGAATTAAAGAAAAAAAATAATAATGAATAAGAAAATTTAAAAACAAAAACAAAAAAATTCGAACAAATAGATAAGACAAAGACAAATAAACGACAAAGCGCGCATTAGGAAACAGAGTTTAAAATAAATAATAATATTAGTTTATAGAAATTTTACATATAAAAATTATAAGTGTAAGAATAATGTTAGAAAAATTAGTTTAATAAGAAAAAAAAGCACAAAATAAAGTTAATATTAAGCCATGAAGGCATTATAAAGTAAATGTTGAATATGAGAAATTAAAGTCTTGTTATTTGGGCACCTAATCTAATTCACACACAATAACATCTATAGGGTAGAATCCCTGATACACATTAGATTCTATAGGTAGGGCGGGTAAAGAAGAAGAACAGTATCACCAAGTTCTTCACCTTCCACATATCTTTAGCTTATTTGACTTTGGTCATCCCAATTTCCCTTACTGTCTACGATTTTTATTATTTGTGAAGCGTGTTAAACAAATGGCTATTTCGAAGACCCCACCCCAATTTCTTTGAGCACGGCCGGAACCGTATAGTAGACAGAGAATAGCCAAGACAGCAGTGTCGTGCACGTTACAATGTCAGCAACCAGATTCAAAGGCTGATATCTAACTACAAAAAGGACTCCGCTAAAAGATTAGTTACGACAAAATCAAAACTGATTTTCTGAATGAGAAATGGAATATTGTCCAGGAAAATGATGACGTCATAAAAAAATCTGGCGGGATATCAAAAAATCATGGATACTTCGCCTTCTATGAGGACATAAGAACAACCGTTCTGAAGTTCTTAGAAGTAATCAAAAATGACGCTGAGACCATAAATCAAGCCACAAGCAAGAAGCTTGAGATTGGCGATTGACAGCGTAAGCAAACAACCCTGGAACCTAAGGGGATTGCGTTGTGCCGACGACACGGTGCAATGATCGCATCCTTATATCGCGCATTGCACCAAAGAACTATTGAGCAATGAGTACTAGAGCTCATAAAGAATCTATGGGCTCGAATTCAAGAGGTCCATTTTCGACTTTATGAGGAAGTTGAAAACCTAGAAGAAAATGGGTATGATTCAAAGGAGTATCTACAGGCAGAAATTGATATATAAAGGCACTAGCATAAAAAAACGGAATGCAGTGCACCAATGACATAGACTTGCCTCGCATAACAATTCCCAATTTTTATTGAGATATCTTAAAATGGACACAATTCTTTGATATGTTTGTGACCATGGTACACAATACCAACTTGCCGACAATTCGGAAAATGTGGTATCTTGAAACCACCGTGATCGGTAAGGCAGAAAAATTAATCCGCCAAATCGACTTGAAAGAGGATAACTACCTCCACGCATGGAACATCTTGGTTGACGCGTACGACAATCAAGAGACATAGCATCAACGGTATTGAACCGATTTGTGGTGGAACAAACCATCAACGACAATGTAAAGTCGCTCAAGGAACTATATATAGTAACTTTAAAGTCCATCGCATCTCTCAAAAAACTCGGATTGGACATCTAAACGTGGGACCCAATATTAATAGCGGTCATACGAAATAAGCTGGACAGCAAAAGTAAAACGCTGTACGAGCAATCATTAGGCAGTTAGAAGCAAATATACCATGCTCCAGTTTCTTGAACAAAGAATTCGTGTTTTAGCTAGCGCAAGCAAAACACACATCAATGCCAAAAGAGACTCGACGGGAGCAACTTGTGCATCTTCTTCAACTACAAGGAAGGATTGCCTCTATTGCAAGAAGTCTAATCATTTCATATTTCGGTGCAACGATTTCCGTGCAAGCACAGCCGCTGAGAGAGATCATGCCTCAAAGAAGATCATGGCAAAGGCTTGCCCAAGTCGCTTTAAATGTTTTTAGCGCCAAGAAAGGCACAACACGCTGCTGCATTTGGAAAATTCTTCAATGGAGAAGCAAAATCCAATTGTAGCATCAGCAAGTAGCAAAAATATAAATCTACTTGCAACAGCAAAGGTAATAGTCCAAGGAAATAAGGGACACCGATCCACTTTCAAGGCTTTGCTGTATTCTAGATCACAGATTAACGTAATATCAGAACTACTCGTTGCATCTTCATTATGTTTAAAACGTTACGACTCCACACTACGAATTGAAGGCATCGGTAGACAATCAAAGACAAGTAGAGCTCGTGTAAACCTATTAGTGAAGTCAATACACAACGACTTTACAATGCGTATCAAAGCAACAACACAGAATACCCTCTGGTCCATGCAATCATGCAAAGAACCAGATTAGGATGGGTTGTGGCTGGAAAAATAAAGGAACCAAGGATGTCAGCAACCATTTGTGCAGTAGCTACAGGAGAAGAAACGAATACCCTAATGGAACGATTCTGGACCCTAGACAACCTGGAAACATCCGAAAGGCATCGTACACCAACCGAAAAGGATTGCGAGAGCCATTTCATTGAGAACTTGCAGACTGCTGCAGATGGGAGATTCATCGTGAAATTGCCGTTTGCTGAACATTCTTCAGCCCTGGGGCCCTCGTTGAAGACTGCTGAAAAAAGATTCCTCGCACTGGAAAGAAGGACAGATACAGAAATGTGGAAAAGATATGTGGACTTTATGAATGAATATGAAGAATTAAGTCACATGAAAGCTGTTCCTCGGAAACTACTTCCAACAAAACATTATTTCATCCCTCATCATTGTGTGCTGAAACCTGACAGCAGCACCACAAAGCTAAGAGTGGTTTTTGATGCATCCTGTAAAACGTCAACGGGAAAATCGTTAAATGACATACTGCAAGTAGGACCCACCCATGTCAATTCTACTGAGATTCAGAACACATAAATATTTACTGCAGACATCGAAAAAATCTTTATGCAACGACTCTGGGAATCAAAACTCAACTGGGATGACGAACTACCTACGAATCTTCAGAACGAGTGGAAGGATTATAGAGAGGACTTGCAAAGCCGCAACTCAATGCAAATTCCAAGACACATATACGGTGGAAAAACTCCAGTCTCGAAGGAATTGCACACATTTGTGGATGCGTCAGAGCAGTCATATGGAGCAGCAATATATGTACGCGCAACGTACAAAGACAAGCAAATAACTGTGCGTTTATTATGTTCAAAGTCTCGAGTGGCTCCAACCGCAAAACAGTCACTACCTCGTCTAGAACTATGTGCTGCGTTATTGAGTGCTGAGCTCGCGGACAGGATTCGACGCGATCTCAACCTTGACGCCACCGCAGTACCAGGATATTTCCGCCAACAACGCAGCTGTTGAAAGATATACTTTCAAGAGGAATATCTGCACGAAAATTACCCGAGCACAGTCTATGGCTCTATGGACCACTCTTTTTGCATGGTACTCCAGACAAATGGACAGCCACTCCCATTATCTCTCCGAGCAATCTGGAGAGGAAAACAAAGCACATAAGCTTAGCTGCATCTCAATCAACAATAGGCGAAGAGTTGCCTACCTCTCGACACAGCAACTAATTTTTCAAGTTACAACGCATTGCGGCTTATATGTTGCGATTTTGCTACAAGCGATACAGATCAGCAACTACCACGCTGTGTAAAATAGAACTGGACCGCCAGACTATACAGCAAGCTGAATTTACAGCTGACTTTAAAAGTTTGAAGCGCCACAACACAGTGGTTAAAAAGAGTTCTATCTCATCGTTGTCACCATTACAAGGCTCAGATGGACTCATGCGAGTTGGATATAGATTATGGGCAATTTGCCAGCCGCTCTAGTGACACCAACACGCTCGTTCCTCACTACAGGCGTGGACTATTGCGGACCAATCTGGATTCATCATAAAATTAGCGGAAAAAGACCAGATAAAGCATACATAGCCGTATTCTGCTGCATCTCCACTAAAGCGATTTACCTCGAGCTTGTTAGCGATCTGACCATTAATGCCTTTCTAGGAGCCCTGCGGCGCTTCCTAAGCCGCCGCGGAAAATGTCAAACAATTCATTGTGACAATGCCACCAACTTTGTTGGAGCAAACAACTAACCAAAGGAAATGGGAGGATCAATATTTGGCGAAAGGGCTCAGGTAGTGATCATCAATCATTGCAACAAAAAACCAGTTACCTTCAAATTCATACCGCCAAGAGCGCCACCATTTGAAGGTCTATAGGAAGTTGCGGTCAAGTCTGCAAAACGTCTACTGGTTACCACGACAAATACCGCATCTCTAACATTTGAAGAATTAATTACGGTGATCATCGAAATTGAAGCGATTCTAAACTCTCGTCCAATTACACCAATGTCAAACGACCCTACGGATAACACAGCCCTCACCCCAGCACATTTTCTGATTGGTAAAACGCTGACTGCTTCCCCCGATGTCAACACAGACCGCAACGAAAGTTCGTTACTAAAACGGTGGGAACTAGTGTCCAGGCTCAAGCAAGGATTTTGGAGACAATGGTCGGAAGAATATTTGCAAGAATTGCAAGCCAGACATAAGTGGAAGGCCGCCAATCCCAATATCAAGGAAGGTATGCTTATTCTAGTCGTACATACCTGTGATGAGTTGGCCAATGGGACGCATCGTACGCACATATCCAGGCCAGGATAATCACGTTCGTGTGATTCGTGTGATACAACGTTCGAAGTTGTATCCTCTAATCCCGATCATTTTGTTTCCATGGAGGTTAGTAAGTGTTCAGTTAATTCAACAACATGATCCTAACATGCCTACGGAACCCAATATCCCCCTATCCGCGCCTGATCAAATTTCGGAATCAGTACAGGATATTATAAACAAATTTGTCGCAGTTCCACCGAAAAAACAAATTTTTATTTCAAGGCTTCCCCCTAATTTAACATCTGAAGATGTCAAGGTCTACATCAAGGCCAAATCAAAAGCCAACATTACGGTGGAGAAATTTAAATTCACGTATGAACGAAATATCTCGTCGTTCAAAATAAGCGTCTCAGGTCAAGATTTCGACACTATATGTTGTAAGGAATTTTGGCCTAAACATATAATAGTGAAGAAATATACCGCAAAAAAGAAAAATCGGCCTCCGATTTCATCAGCCCCCCAGCTTGATTGAACTTGCATTCGTCCTCTGTCTTCTGATAGTTCAAAAAACTAACAACCCACTTTTTACTGGGCTATCAGAATGTAAGGAGTCTTGGTAGCAAACTTAGTAGTTTATACATTAACAGCCATACTTTTAACTGTCAAGCCGTTGCCTTCACGGAGACATGGTTAAGGAAAGACATCCTTAACTCTGAAATTCTGCCCAGCAAATATTGCATTCACAGAAAAGACCGCGCTCTACGGCGTGGTGGTGGTGTGCTTATCGCTGTTGATGCTGACTTTTCCTCAGAGACAGTAATATTTGATCTTTCGTCCAATATAGAATTTATTGCTGTGAAGCTGTATTTTCAAGGAGGAAAAATTTTATTTACCTGGTCATATATACCAATTTCCTCAGACAACTCTGTGTACGAAGCACAGTTGTCTGCCATTGGTTCCGTCTCCGAAATGCTCTCTGATCGTGACCTCCTAATTGTCATCGGTAATTTCAACATTTCTGAAACCATTTGGATCGCCAATCCTGAGTCGTGTGCTTTAACACCCAGTCATACATACCTGTGATGAGTTGGCCAATGGGACGCATTGTACGCACACATCCAGGCCAGGATAATCACGTTCGTGTGGTTGACAGGCATCTACAAACGCCCTATAACAAGGCTTGCGCCGTTGTTCCCACTTGTATGATGAATTACAAATGACGCATTCTGTAATGGAACTACAAGCCGTATGCAATGGAACCCCATCTACTATTCAACTAAAAGACACCGGACTACTGTCGCTGTCATTAGGCTGTACTGCACGCAACTCAGAAATTAGCATCAGAAACTTCAACAGCATTATAAGTCAAGTGAAACAAGTAAGAAGGCTCTAGTCGGGAAATCCCGACTAGACGATACCCTGATCCCTATACTTTACGCGTACAGTCAGTGCTTGCAAGTATGTGTGCGTATGTGTACGACCATACTGCATACTGCATACTCAACTTCAAGGTTCCATATCTCCGGTGTTTCTCAACCGATTTTAATAAAAACTTCACAGATTGTTATTATTTTGATTAATCTCTAGTTCAATCTAAAAAATTTTTCAAATTCAAGATTTTGTTGTTATTGATCCCATGTGTATATCGGAAACGGGATGAGTTATCGAAAATCGAGAACAAATTTGTACTGCCTAGGGATTAGGCGAGCTAAATTTCCAAATCTGGAGTCTCTAGCGCTTATAGTCTTTGAGATCGACGCGTTCATACATACAGACGGACAGACGGACATGGCTATATCGACTCGACTGTTGATGCTGATAAAGAATATATATACTTTATGCGGTCGGAGATGTTTCCTTCTGCCTGTTACATACTTTTGCACAACTTCATTATACCCTTTTCCCCATTTTTAATGGGATCAGGGTATAAAAGGGCTATGCTCACTTTAGCGAAATAATCAAGCCAGACACAACTCAAAGACCTCTACCAAAACTCAACATGTCAGAGAACAAGGTACATGAAGATAAGGATCTGGATGACTTGCATCTTAAATTGAACGCACTCAACAAGCAAGAACTGCCCGACCAAATAAGTTCAGTACAACACCATCACATCGCCGCCTATGCTGCTTTGGTATTATCCGTCTTAGTGCTATTTGCCTATGCACCACGGAAGAAACGCTTCTGGACCTTGCAACCAATAGCTACAAGGAATGAGGCTGCCAACACAGCCGTGCCATCAGCATCCCCAAGACGGTTCACACTGGATGTAGATGATGGTTGATCACCGATTCAACGGCCGGGAGAATGATTAGGTGCATACAAGTCAACACGCATTTAAATCATAAAGCATAAACCATTTACATAAGAAATGACACACAATTGTCAACACAATTAAAACTATTTCAAAACCATACACATTACCACATATTTGTTAACACAATTAAACTTGTATTCGATACCATAGGTCAGAAAACTTTTAGCGACAAAATATCACTGACTTCACAGAATATCGCTGATTGCACAATATGCGTTATTAGCGCAGCGGTCAGCCAACCCGGTAGTTGCAAAATATGCAATTCTGCATAAGCGAGCAATTGCTGAGAACTCAATAACCCAATTTAACTGACAACATGAACATGTAGACTAAGCTATTTTTACCTATAAATATTGTGACTTTTTCGTTTTTAGTGTCTTAGCATCACCGCATTCAATTTCTTCCCTTAAAACACACACAAACAGTAACTATTTCATTGGCATAACTGCTTTGGACTTTATCTCAGCTTAATGTATAAGGATTGGTCTTGTGGGTTCACTGATGCGGATATTGTGTTTCGTTAAGTAATAATCATAGATCGAATCAATCAATCAATCAGCCATTTGTGCGCAACGTTTGTAGTTATTAAAGCTTGAGGAATCCACCAATATTTACAAGTATTAAAAAAATTTACATTTAAAAAACTTATTATCTTTACCATTATCTTAATTTCCGCATCGTCCGTTAAGATAACCCAGTCCTGTAACATCCTGTATTCTATTCAAAACAAAAAAATGCACGATGAAAAAAATCTTCTTAAGTACTATAGTATTTCAGTCACTTAAAGAAATTATATGTTACGAATAAGAGACAATATAATAACGGAGTTCGGGAGGGAAATTCACGCCGTCGAAGATTGCACCGCCTCACCAGCGGCCACTTTTTGCCGACTGTCAGCAAGAAGTTCATGCGCCAGCGAACTCCCTTTGAAAGTGGTTGCGCATTTTGAGTCACAGCCAAGCAATTTGGAGCCCATCACGCACGTGGATGATGGAATTATCATTATCAACGATCAACCGGCAAAGTTGTGCTTGGACAATGGTTCCGAAGCCCGAACAAGGGGCACATACCTCGTCACATTCGAGGAACGAGCCATAGTCAATGGGTCGTTGTTTATCAACCGAGACAACATCCAAAGAAGAGTGCCGGGAGTTGCAAAATCTCCTCTGTTAAACATCTGAGTCTTCCATACCTCCATCAATTGAACGGACGCAACTTGGAGACTATTCAGGCATTCAAGGAGGAGCTCGGCACCAACCGCGTGCTAAGTATAATCCTGATCATTGGATTGGTACTTATGGCACTTGCTGGTATCAGCATCGCGTTTTGGTGGTTCAACAAGACGAGAAAAAATGCAGAAGAGATAAAGCAGTCCATCGTCAGATTTGAGTAGGCCAGGGACGGCCTTAAGCTTGATGTTATTCATATATAAGCGAAAAGCTCATAACGCAACGGACGTGTTTTTTTTGCGCTTCGCTATTTCTTCGCATTTTGTGTTTTATCAGTTTTTATAATTCCTCAAACTTTGTGCAAATAAACAGTTCAGTGACTTTGTGCTTTTCGCGGTTGTGTAAACATAAAGAAAACATTAAATTAATAAATTATTTGCATTTTTAGAGCGAAAGTGTCAAAGCACAACAACAATCTGCAGTACGAGCATTCTGCTTTTAACTACTCAGTGTGCTTCGTTTTACTCTATTTTTGTTGCATTTGTGTTTTTACTCTCGCGCTCAATTATATTTCTGCGGTGCTGCTAGTGCTCTAAATGCAAACAACCGTTTCTGTCTTCCGCTCTCTATTGCGGATTTTATGAAGTCTCAACTGGGCTTTGATGGTATATTCGGACAGCTTAAGAAACTGTGCGAAAAATTCTCAGCGGTTGAGAAGAATCTAAATGGGGAAAGTCCCATGAACGAATCTCCCAAACGCAAAAGGCCCAATGTTTTGCCGTCGTTAGATCCAAAAATATCTGAAAGCGATCCAAGCAAAGTCGTTCCGAAAAGTAAAATTTAAAATCACCTTCTGTCCCTCCTCTAAATTCTGTCGGGATACAAAATGAAAATAAAACTTCTTTCATGGAAGTTTTATCTTCTAATCCCGATCATTTTGTTTCCATGGAGGTTAGTAAGGTTCAGTTAATTCAACAACATGATCCTAACATGCCTACGGAACCCAATATCCCCCTATCCGCGCCTGATCAAATTTCGGAATCAGTACAGGATATTATAAACAAATTTGTCGCAGTTCCACCGAAAAAACAAATTTTTATTTCAAGGCTTCCCCCTAATTTAACATCTGAAGATGTCAAGGTCTACATCAAGGCCAAATCAAAAGCCAACATTACGGTGGAGAAATTTAAATTCACGTATGAACGAAATATCTCGTCGTTCAAAATAAGCGTCTCAGGTCAGGATTTCGACACTATATGTTGTAGGAATTATGGCCTAAACATATAATAGTGAAGAAATATACCGCAAAAAAGAAAAATCGTCCACCGATTTCATTAGCCCCCCAGCTTCTTCTGATAGTTAAAAAAACTAACAACCCTCTTTTTACTGGGCTATCAGAATGTAAGGAGTCTTGGTAGCAAACTTAGTAGTTTACACATTAACAGCCATACTTTTAACTGTCAAGCCGTTGCCTTCACGGAGACATGGTTAAGGAAAGACATCCTTAACTCTGAAATTCTGTCCAGCAAATATTGCATTCACAGAAAAGACCGCGCTCTACGGCGTGGTGGTGGTGTGCTTATCGCTGTTGATGCTGACAGTAATATCTGATCTTTCGTCCAATATAGAATTTATTGCTGTGAAGCTGTATTTTCAAGGAGGAAAAATTTTATTTACCTGCTCATATATACCACCTTCCTCAGACAACTCTGTGTACGAAGCACAGTTGTCTCTCTGATCGTGACGTCCTAATTGTCCTTGGTGATTTCAACATTTCTGAAACCATTTGGATCGCCAGTCCTGAGTCGTGTGCTTTAACACCCACGGCTCACAATGATTTTATTATAAACTTATTTGGACTGTCATTAAGTCAAATCAATGCAGTCCCAACTTATTGAATAAAATGCTTGAATTGATTTTTGCCTTGGATCCAGCATCCTTATCCGTTTCAAGGTATAATCCTTTGTCGTATCCCGAAGATGTATACCATCCTACATTAGAACTGATGAAATACCGTGAAGTGACTCCATCAAGTTATGTCCGTCAATTTCGCAAAACAAATTTTGAAAAACTAACTTGGCTTTTATCCCAGACTGACTGGTCTTGCCTCTGCGGGTCTGATGACTTGGATTTGGCAATCAGTATATTTTACAATACTTTATACTCTGCATTTGATTTTTTTTTCATTATAACCCCCTAAAAGTCCTTAAGCCCATTTTCTCCCCGGGTCCAGACGGAGTACCAAGCTGTGTGCTGCGATACTGCGCTCAGGGACTCCTAAAGCCTTTGCATAAATTGTTCTGCATATCCCTAAGGTTATGTTTTTTTCCGAAAATTTGGAAAGAACCCTTCATTATTCCTTTACATAAAAAAGGGAATAAATCGAATGTAAAAAACTATAGAGGGATTTCAAAATTGTCCGCTATTCCGAAAATTTTTGAAAAATGAATTACTTTCCATCTTCAGCATCTTGATTGATTCCGTCAATCACAATCTTTTGATCCATAAATTTTACCGCCTGGCCTTTCCAAACAACCTCCTTCTTTGGATCAAAGATTACTTAACTTTAAGGACACAAAGGGTACATTTTAAGGGTCTGGTTTCCAAGTCGGTTCAGATTACCTCTGGTGTGCCAAGGGAAATTGGCCATCCCTATCTGATCGCGGAAAAATGCTTAGTGTTGTCTTTTTACACAAACTTATTAATGGTGAAATAGATTCTTCTGAACTAGTTAGCCAAATAAGTTTTGCAGTTCCGATTAGACCTACTAGAAATTTTCTACTTATTTCCCTTCAAACTTGCAATACTAACTACGCCTTACATAACCCCTTCCGAATCCTGTGCTCAATTTATAATGAGCTCTCCAGCTTATTTAATGGTTCCACTTCTAGTGTCTCGCTTAAAATAATAGTTTTGTATCATTTGTCTATGTGTTCGCGTCCATCGTAATCGTACGCTAAGCGATGTGCCCCTCGGTCGGTTGGGCGGGAGGTGGTTTGCGTAATGTTTGGGTCCGCTCGTTAACAAGCCGGTGCTTGGTATCGTTGGGCTACTTGTGTGTACTGTCTCGTTTAGTACATCTACGTCCAATATAAGTAAAATAAAAAAAATAAAATACGACCTTACGCCATTACATTCATTGTATGCTTGGCTGGATATTAGGCAGCTGGCAAACGCAGCCACATGCAGAGCTCAGCAGCTCTTATTTCTTAAGGTTATAAATAATTATCGACGTTCGTTTGATTATTGATCTTAGCTCAACGAACATCGATGTAAAGTTCAAGTGATAAACATGTCACCATGAGCACTTGAAAGGGTCACATAGCCGACAATCACGACCTATGCGTGTGGCCGCTATGATGGGAAATGCCAGGTTCAGCACTTCATGCGAGGCTCGCATTTCTTCTCTTTAAGGCTTCCTAACAATCATATTTGTATTTTAGTTTTTAGTCTAATTCGGCCACTCTACAAGTCCAGGCGCATCACCGGACAAAAACTGAAAAAGGAGTTTAACTTAACATACGTTTAATAAAATAAGACATCTCGTCTCTATAATTTTACTACGTGTGTTTCAATTATCTCAACTTGGTAGCCAGACCTATCGTCGGCCTTAATAATTCAAGTCCGACCATCGTCGGCAAAATAACACAATAGCATTTCTAAATGCTAATAACATAATAACCGAATAGCATTTCTAAATGCTCGATAATATTTTAACCACAATAAAATTGGTTAATTGGCGCCCAACTCGTGGCTTAATTAAAATCAATACCCACGTAGCTTATAAACTCAAAAAAAAGTGTTGATAGTTCAAGTTTATAAAGTGTTTAAAATAAAACATAATTCGTTTTTCAATACCTCTGCACGCAAGTTGATAATCTCGGTCATCGAAGCAAGTGAATTATAAATGAAATATCAAAATACGTCGTAATTAATGGATTCTGAACATTTGTAACTGAGCAAAGTGCTGAAAGTCACGGCTGAAAAAAACTAATGTTTATATAAAAATAAACAAACTCTTGAAAAACACAAACTTTATACAAAAAAAACATTCTTTAAATGACAGATTGGAAGTGTCACTATACAAAAAATTAAAAGCCGACAGCGGTGCACCTTTTTTATTTTTTTTTTTAATTTTTTCGGTTTTTTTTATACAGATAAATGAATATATATATATTTTATTCATACATTATATGTATTAATCATTTCAAAGAAATGAATTTGTTTGTGTTGAGCTATTGAGCTTTTTCAATAGCTATCGAATTGTTCACAATGAATTAATAAAAATGCACCGAAATTTGCATTTATATAAATGTAGTTTATTTGCCTTCGTGGCCAAACTTAAAATACTTTATAATCGTTCATTGTAAGCTCCGAGTTGAGCTGTGCAGATTTAGTTAACGAATTATATTTTGGCAAGCGGTGTCGAATACCGCGCCGCGACTTGAATTCCCGATCGATTAAACAGAACTGATTAGCTGCTGAATTGCAGCTGCTGCTTGCGCTCAGCTAAGGCCAAGGGCAAGCAACAGAACATATGATACAAAGAAAGTCCGATGAGCATATGGAAAACAACAGTTATGGTAGTTACGTTAATTTGCTCTTATGCTGCGCAGATCATAACTTATCGAAAAGTTAAGAATTAAGAGCGAAGCTGCTTTAGTTGTTGTTTTGCGCGGATACATGCGTAACCAAACATTCTCCCCCCGTTGAAAGACACGGGCTTTCAACAGCATCCTCTTTCGGAAGCGCACACAACTTGCGCACAGCTCTCTTTATTGTTCCAGTTGACGTCTTGAGAACAGCTACTCGGGAAACGCCGTCAGCACCAGCAACAAGCTCGACAACACGAGCCAGTGGCCAATTAAAAGGTGGCAAGTTTTCATCCTTTACAAGGACAACATCATTAATGTGAACGCCCGGGTAGGATGTTCTCCATTTGGACCGTTGCTGAAGAAGCGTTAAATATTCGTCACGCCAACGACTCCAGAAAATTTGCTAATAGTAAGCTATACGCTGCCAGCGATCTAGGCGGCTTACGTTTAGCTTGGTGACATCCGGCTCCGGATAAATTGCGAGTGGCGCAGTGCCAAGGAAGTGCGCAGGAGTTAACACATCCAGATCTGCAGGGTGTTCTGAAAGTGAAAAAAGAGGTCGAGAGTTTATTATTGCCCCAATGTGGCAGACGAGTGTGCGCAGATCATCCAGGGGCAAAACCGAGGGTCCGACCGACCGATAAAAATTGTATTTTGATGTCTTCACCGCCGCCTCCCAAAGTCCACCAAAGTGTGGGGAGCGAGGTGGGATGAATTCCCATTCGATGTCGTCAGAGACACAAAACTCTCGGATAGAGTCGATGTGCTTCTCGCTGAGGAAGAGTCGCTTGAGTTCAGCTAGGTCATTCTTGGCACCGACGAAATTTGTCGCATTGTCCGACCATATGCGAACAGGTTTACATCTGGTAAGAATAAACCGCTTAAGCGCATTAAGAAAGGCTGCTGTTGACAAATCAGGAACCAGTTCGAGATGCACTGCCAAATGAAGACCGAGATGTAGCATTTTACTGGTCCTTTATTACGAATCTCGCTCTTGTAGTAAAACGGTCCACAGTAGTCCACTCCAGTGACAGCGAAAGGATGCGAGCCACTAACACGATCGCGGGGAAGATCAGCCATGATTGTCTCTGCCAGGACCGGCTTAGCTCGAAAACACATAATGCATTTTGTTGTTACGTTGGAGACAGTCTTACGCCCCCCAATAGGCCAATAGTGGAGCCGAATATGAGCAAGCAGAGAACGAGGTCCGGCATGCAGCTGACGCCTGTGAAAATGCATGATGATGGCGCGTGTGACAGGATGATGACTCGGAAGTATAATCGGATGCTGAGCATCGAAATCCAGGCTCGAGTGCTTCAGACGGCCACCAACACAAAGAAGTCCAAACTCATCGATGAATGGGTTAAGCGAGGCAATAGAGCTGGATGATGTGATCGTCCGTCCGTCTTGAAGAGCCCTATACTCATCACTCAGATCCGCCTTCTGGATGCTCCGCAAGAGTAGTTGAGTGCCCTTGTGTATCCAATCTACTGTTAGACTGGGATGCCTGATGCGATTCCGAAATTTATATATAGCCGAAGACACGACGCAGGTTATGAAAGGAATTTGCAACCTTGCATCCTAAGCTGACATCAGAGCATCTAGGGATAGCAACTAGCACCCTTTGCCGCAGCTCAGGAAGCGTACGGGCCGGTAAACATGATTCCAGCTTTGGTATTGTGAGAGTTCGTAAGGGTGCCACTCGAGACTTAGAGCACAACAAATGAGCTATGCGCCGTCCCTCTGTTATGGATACAACGTAAATGCATCCACCGTAAGCCTCAATGCTCGCATCACTAAGACCATGAACTTCGATGATGCCTTTTGAAACAATGACCAGCCGAGGGAGTTTTATTTGCTCTGTGTTGCAAATATCGGCACACAAGCTGTTCCAAGAACAGTGCAAAGAAGCAGAAAGACTCTCATCCCAATCCAATTGCTCTCTCCAAATGTGCTGCAAAAAGATCTTGGCATTGGCTACCACGGGTCCGATAAGTCCAAGCGGGTCATAATAACGAGCAATAGTAGACAGCACAGACCGTTTGCTAGGCTTTCCTGGCGCTTTCATAGGCGAAAAGTTGAACAGAAGGCAGTCAGAGGCTGGATCCCACGCAAGTCCGAGAGCCTTCGTGACATCCGTGCCATCGTCAAATTTTAGAAAGGTCTCCCTTTCCTCATCAGGAACCTGTTGAAGCACGCGAGGATCGTTGGAGCACCACTTCCTAAGTTTAAAGTTTCCCTTTCGAAGCAGACTGACTGTTTGCTCCATAATATGAGCTATTTCCTCGGCAGAGTCACCTCCAGTGATGAGATCTTCTACATAAAAATCGTTCAAGATCACTTTAGATCCAGCAGGAAATGATCTTCTTTCATCAATAGCTAACTGCTGCATGTAACGAACCGCCAGAAAGAAAGCTGGCTTTGTGCCATAGGTGACGGTATCCAGCTTGAAAACTCGAATTTCCTAATGAGGCGAATCACGCCACAAGATGCATTGCAAATAGGAATCGGGTTCAGCCATCCTAACACACCTATACATTTTGCAAATGTCACCGGTCAGGGCTATTGGGAATGTCCTAAACTGCAACAGTGTAGCGAACAGCTTGCGTTGGATAGTTGGGCCTGCCATGAGGATTTCTTTCAGGGAATAACCAGACGAAGACACGGCCGAACCATCAAAAACAACTCTAAGCTTAGTTGTTGAGCTGTCTTCCTTGAGAACACAATGATGAGGAAGATAATACTTGCAGCGACTTAGCATGTGCGACTCCACAAGAGACATGTGATTCAAATCCACATACTCCTTGATAAATGCTGAATATTGTGACTTCAAACCAGGATGACGCTCTAATTTGCGCTCCAGGTTGCAAAAACGACGATATGCCTGCTGATATGAATCTCCAAGTAGATCCACAGTATGCTTGACTGGAAGGCGTACCGAATATTCGCCAGTGTCCAAACGAGCAAAAGTTTGTTTAAAATGCGCTTCACAATCAAGTTCCTCCTTGGTAGATTCGTTGACTAAACGAGAACACGATTCTACCTCCCAAAACCGACGAACGATTTCATCAAGCGTGTGATCTGGGCTAGGATTTGGCATCAAAACCATCAATGAGGCAGGGCTCGCTGAAGAAGTTCCTCCTGTCACTATCCAGCCCAATTGAGTTTTTTGAAGAATGGGCAAACCAGGAGCGATTTTGATTTGACCGACACACAACAGTTCAAAAAACATTCCAGCTCCAATTAACAAATCAATTTTGTGCGCCTTAAAGAACTCTGGATCAGCCAAGCGAATATTTGAGGGTATATTCCAGAGCTCAGTGCTAATATCGTAGCTAGGCTGATTTCCAGTTATTGACGGAGCTAAGAGAACTGAGATGTTGGCAGAGTACGCAGATGCTAGCGATTGAAAACTTATATCGGCTGAATAGCCTTCTGAGGCAACAGTAGACTCCCCCAATCCTGAAATCAAAGTAGGTGAGCGATGCTTTGGCAGTTGGAGGTGTTGAGCTAAACGAGACGTAATAATGCGAACCAGAATCAATTAGCGCTCGGCAAGGTACTAAAACTCCAGTACGACTTCTAACGTTGATTACAGCAGTTGCCAAGAGCACCATGTCTTGTTCAAGATTTTGGGCTACAAGGGTTGCAGAAGAGTTTGCAGCAGGCGGATGCGGACCAAAGTTAACTTGAGAGCCGTCAATCTGATTCTCAAAATGCAGAAGCGTATGATGCTTGGCCTTGCAACGGTGGCAGGTAGTGGAGCTGCACTCCTTTAACCAATGACCTTTACACAGGCAATTGATGCAAAGGTTGAGCTTCTTTACCTCTCGTAGACGCAGTTGCGGAGACAGATTTCCAAAACGGGAACAGTTGTAAATTAAGTGGCCAGAGGTCTCACAAAACACACATTTATTTGTGTTGGAGTTAGTAGCAACAAAGGCCTTTCTCCTGGTGTTAACGATTTTGCTACTTTTTCCCACCTTAGAGCTAGGCGTATACGTTGCCATAGCGTGTTCCACATTTTCCAACCTCTGACATTTTCGATCCAGAAATGCCATGAACTGCTCACAGGTCGGAATAGTATCCATCGGTGCTGTCTCCTCCCAACTGGTCTGCGTTGCCTTGTCCACTTTCTGCAGCAAACTGTGCACGATAATGAAACCCGCAATCTGCTCAACGTTGCCCAGGCTTTGTAGAGCGCGAATGTTGGCGTTAGCCGTATCCGAAAGGGTTCGAAGTTTTAGTGCTGACGACGGCTCGATGCAATCTAAACCCAAAATCTCCGTGACATGTGCTTGGAACATGAGACGCTTTTTGTTAAACCGTTTTTTAAGGAGCTCCAATGCAACTGGATAGTTAGCGCTGCTGATTTCCAACGAAGAAACACTATCTAAGGCTGATCCTTTCAGACACGGTCGCAAGTGCTGAAACTTCTCCACATCCGAAAGTCCTGAGTCCGCATCAATGATTGAAGAGAACATCGCTATGAACTCTGCAAACTTTGTATACCCTCCACTAAACTCGGGCAGCTTGATTTCAGGCAACCGGATTCTGCCTTGAGACAATGTGTGATTGTCACCACATGTATCTTGCCTCATAGTCGAACACAACGGCGATGATAACTTTCGCTTGTCAATTTCGCGTCGCAAGCCGGTTTCGACTAATATTGAGAAGTCATCAAAACATGCCCGTAACTCACTCCCGATTTCATCATAATCCAGCTCCTCCAACGCGTCATGCATACTGTAAAATGCCTGCTGAGCCCTTTCCAACGCCTTAAGCCGAACAGCCAACTCTTGTTCGCTGAGATGCACAATTTGCTCCGGAGCAATTGCTTTGGCCATCCGTTTTACGGACTGAACGGCAGCCGAATTATGCATTTTTAAATATTCAATTGAGGGCAATGTCAATGTCAATTTGAGGGCAAAACAATTTTTCACAAGCGCAAGTAAAACGAAACGGGAAAAGCAATAACAATGCAGAAACGGCTGCTGCAACTGTTTAAGCAAACGCGATAAGGGAATCGACTGCGCAAGCGCCAATGCAGGTCAAACACCTGAACCGAAAGTGAGCACAAAACGAACCGAGAATAGCGAAGACGACGAAAGAGCGCGAGCGCGAGGTTTATTAACTCTATACTTTAAATAATTGGTATTTGTTTAAACAAACAGAGCTAATGTGCAATCACGTCGGGGTCACCAAATGTTGAGCTATTGAGCTTTTTCAATAGCTATCGAATTGTTCACAATGAATTAATAAAAATGCACCGAAATTTGCATTTATATAAATGTAGTTTATTTGCCTTCGTGGCCAAACTTAAAATAGTTTATAATCGTTCTTTGTAAGCTCCGAGTTGAGCTGTGCAGATTTAGTTAACGAATTATATTTTGGCAAGCGGTGTCGAATACCGCGCCGCGACTTGAATTCCTGATCGATTAAACAGAACTGATTAGCTGCTGAATTGCAGCTGCTGCTTGTGCTCAGCTAAGGCCAAGGGCAAGCAACAGAAAATATGATACAAAGAAAGTCCGATGAGCATATGGAAAACAACAGTTATGATAGTTACGTTAATTTGCTCTTATGCTGCGCAGATCATAACTTGTCAAAAAGTTAAGTATTAAGAGCGAAGCTGCTTTAGTTGTTGTTTGGCGCGGATACATGCGTAACCAAACAGTTTGTATTATGAAATTATTTTGCACGCGGATTATTCTGCACATGCACATGCCTGTATGTGCAAGCTGCCTGTTGGCATCTTTGATCAATACAAATGTAGACATTAATATAACTTCTAAATTTCTTAACCGATTTTGAAATTTTCACAGGTGATAAATTTTATGTCAATTTATTATGTGCATGTGCTGGATATTAAAAGTTCAAGATTTTATTGTTATCGATCCCACCGCTACTATTCACTCACTGCTACCATCGCACTTACTGTACGCATCTAAGGACCAGCCTCTCCATAGTCAACCTAATTACAAGTGCTAGTGTTGTACTAGTACTTGTGTTAGTGTAACAATCACGATTTTTGTGTTAGTGTGTATTACTGAAATTGTCAACTAGGCGACACTTCAGGATGCAGATGCTCTCGTTAGATAAAGGACCACAGCATTTTTACAAAGTCCATCAAGCGACTAAAAACTGATTAAAAACAGATATACATTTCTGTACGAGTCAAAAATCAGTTAAAATGGAATTAGAAAAAGTAACTATCGATGAGTTACCTGATGTCCAGCAAGATGTTGTAAGGGTTCGATGAGAATCGAAGTCCACTTTAATAATTATTAATATTATTATTCTTATAATCTAAATTTGAAATCATACCTTAACGGCGATTTGACCGCCAAGGGTAAAAGTCCGAGCACCCCAACCGTCAGCTGAGCTGCACGCAAGTCTGGCAGCCCCTAACGATCGGCATGCAAGTCTGCACGGCTGCGCTGTCAACACATGCACCGGCATCTTCACTCGTTTCCGCTATATCAAGTGCAAAACTTTCGTGCTAGCAGACGCGCATATTAAAAATTAATCTGCGAACATCCAGATTCAACTTGGACTTATTTGAATTAAAATTGTGCTAAATGCACCGGCTGCTCAAGCAAAAATTGCTGCAGCAAATATTGCCCGGAGGGATAAATTTTTGTGCCGTTTTAACCTTTGTTTTTTGCACGACAATTGAAACTTGTGGTGGCTGGTGGTGCGTTCAACCTTTGTTTTTTTGCAAGACAAGTGAAACTTGTGGTGGCTGGTGGTGCGTTCAGCATAAAACAAAGCCACCGTTTCTACCAGCTCGCCGTCAGCGCCTCCCGCGGCGCACTACACCATTAGGGGCCTGTAAGCCCTCGATTAGAGGCATGATGTAAAACCATTGAAGAATGGATAAAGCTTCAAATAGGTTACGGCCTACCTACATAGCCGGTAGCTAAGGCCTAAAAGAGGCCAAGGCCTACCTACATAGCGGTAGCTGAGGCCTAAAAGAGTCCCAGGCCTATCTACATAGCCGGTAGCAGAAGCCTTAGGCGTTAAGAAGCGCCCACTTTTCTACACAGGCGTTACCATAAACGAACTAAGCGATGGTAACTGCGATGCGTTTTGAGGATATTTGGTATCGAAAGAATAAGTTTTGAGTTTAACAATTAACGAATGTTTATAATTAGGATTTTTTAACCTTTACTTTAAAGTCATGCGCTTTTTGGTGTTTACTCAGTAGTCATGGCGGTGGTCCGTAGTGCTGAAGATTTAGTAGCCTTAGTATCATATGTCATATGTAACGACACTAGTGCCGAGACGGTAGTTACGGAAACTAGTTGTAGACATCGTTTTCATAAACTATGTTTGTCTCAATGGTTGCGTGATCACAACGACTGCCCAAAGTGTAAGCAGCCGTTCACTGTATCGCAGAGTTTAAAAAACATTGCTACTCGACCGAGAACTAATTCCGGTGGCACAAAAGGTAGAGGTCGTGCTTCTGCCGCTAATCAAACAGGTTCTGCTACACGTAGACCAGTTACGAGAGCCATTAATCGTAACACTACAAATTTGCGTCAACAGGTCAGTTCGCAACTGGGAAATAACACAATAGTAGCAATAGTGCAGTGGAAAACGTAGAAGTATCAGAAAGTCGTATCCAGCAGATTATTACGAGTTTCTTGGAAGGCTTTCGTAGTAGTATTGCTTCATCTGTGGCTGATCAAATCAGTTCGGCAATGCAAAATTTAAATTTGGCTAGGGCTAGGGCTAGAGAGGATCGAGAAGAACCTCAGCTAGAATGGGAAAATGACATCCAGATCAGTGGAAGGCGTATGAGCTTTGAGCAAAGAAACGTCACGAGAGATAGGCGAGGTCCATCTCGTGAGAATAATAACAACAGTAATTATTCGATAGATCGTCCGGATAGGATTTCTAATGTTATCTCAAACTGGAAAATACAATTTTCAGGGGCTTCGAATGACATCCCCATTGAAGACTTTATTTATCGTGTCAATTGTCTTACCTCTCAATATTTTGAGAACAATTTCGAGTTGTTACACCAGTTTGGAAATTTACTTTTTTAAGGCCCAGACCTTGCATTATATTGGCGGGTACATAGAACTGTGGGTCATATGGGATGGCATGAGTTGTGCCACCGTTTAAGACAAAGATATCAAGACCAGCGAACTGATCGAGATATCAAAAATGTCATGCGATGTCGCAAGCAAGGCGGAAATGAAAATTTTGATGAGTTCCTTGACGCGTTGCTCGCAATAGCTGATTCAATCGAGAACCCTTGTCAGAGAGAGACTTAGTCGTAGAAGTAAGGCATAATTTAAAGCCTGATTTAATTCATGAACTTCTTCATTCAAAACTCCAAATCTTGCAATTCTTCGCAAGGAGTGTCATCGTCATGAAGAATTCTTTCGAAATTTACGATCCAAGCCTGTCGTTCGTACAAAGCTTTATGTCTATGAGTGAAGAAGCCACTGACGAGTTGACTGACTCTGACATCAATTTTGAAATGTTGAAACTGTGATGAGCAAGGTCACAGATACCATGACTGTCTAAAAGCACGTCGAGTTTTCTGCTATGGATGTGGACTATTAGATATGTATAAGCCGAATTGTGGCCATTGCTTTTTGAAGGATGTTCATCGAGTTCCGAAAACGAACATCCGACAACAGCTTTGGATAATAAAAAAAATTGCCAGTCGTACATTTATCATTACCAGACAAATCTTATTAACCTGACGTACCTATTAAATTTTCTGAAACACCAGATCTATCTCCGATTTTTAAGCCGTATCATGTTCGTTTGCGAGAGTATATAGAGCGCAAAGCAGTCATCTTAAATGTGGATGCTGTTAAAGTTCAAAAGACTCGTTCTGCCTTGCGTATGAAAAACTTTTGGTGTAATAATCATCGCCTAAATCTCTACACAATATCTTCAATTATAAATAAACCCTGCGACATTAGACCCTTTACTGAGATAGCAATTTTTGGGAAACCATATTTAGTTCTTTTGGACTGCGGTGGCAATAAGAGCGTAATTGGTGCAGACTTGGCTAAACACCTTATCTTAGAGCCGATAAAAGTCGAGAAATTGAATGGAGTGGTTCAGACAGCCGATGGTCAGATGCAGGTAGTGGCAGGTTTAAAAATAGATTTCGAATTTTTGATTGTACCTTCCATCAAACAAAATGTTATGTTAATGAAAATGATTTTTGGAAAGCCTTTGACATTTCAAACCAATCTGCATATGTTGTGAATTAAATCAAAAGCTCCAATGAAGAAATTTCAAGCAAGGACGAACTTGATTATGTTCAAAGAAACAAATTACAATCAGATATCGATACCTTTCCTTCATCGGATCGAAGTGGTCTTGGAGAGACATTTATGGTTGAGCATGAGATCGATACAGCAGATGCCAAACCAATAAAGCAAAGCTTGGACACTCGATTTATTTGATCGAAGACCTAAGTGGCAAAGAGTTGGGAAGATTTAATGCCAAAGACTCATGGTAACCGATTCCATCTTCACCCTTGTTAGTTCTTTTCAGGTTTTATCTTCACCCAGTGGGGGGTGGTGTAAGGGTTCGATGAGAGTCGACCTAAATAATTATTAATTTAATTATTATTATTATAATTTAAATTTGAAATCAAACCTTAACGGCGATTTGACCGCCAAAGGTAAAAGTCCGGCAACCCCAACCGTCAGCTGAGCTGCACGCAAGTCTGGCAGCCCCTAACGATCGGCATGCAAGTCTGCACGGCTGCGCTGTCAACACATGCACCGGCAACACATGCGACCATCCAGATTCTACTTGGACTTATTTGAATTAAAATTACGCTGTATGCACCGGCTGCTCAAGCAAAGATTGCTGCAGCAAATATTGCCGGGAGGGATACATTTTTGTGCCGTTTTAACCTTTGTTGTGGTGGCTGGTGGTGCGTTAAACCTTTGTTTTTTGCAAGACAAGTGAAACTTGTGGTGGCTGGTGGTGCGTTCAGGCTAAACCAAAGCCACCGTCCCTACCAGCCCGCCGTCAGCGCCTCCCGCGGCGCACTACACCATGAGGGGCTTGTAAGCCCTCGATTAGAGGCATGATGTAAAACCATTGAAGAATGGATAATGCTTAAAATAGGTTACGGCCTACCTACACAGCCGGTAGCTGAGGCCTAAAAGAGGGCAAGGCCTACCTACATGGCGGTAGCTGAGGCCTAAAAGAGTACATAGCCGGTAGCAGAGGCCTAAGGCGTTAAGAAGCGCTTACATCCCACTTCTCTACACAGGCGTTACCATAAACGAACTAAGCGATGGTAACTGCGATGCGTTTTGAGGATATTTGGTATCGAAGGAATAAGTTTTGAGTTTAATAATTAACGAATGTTTATAATTAGGATTTTTGTAACTTTTACTTTAAAGTCATCAATGCACATGCATACAGATGCACCAACACATACATACACACCACGTCGTCATCAGGCCTGTTGACATCGATGGATATTGCGTGAGTACGGCCTAGCCGAAAACAAAGAAAGATGCAGTGTGAATTAAAGAAAAAAAATAATAATGAATAAGAAAATTTAAAAACAAAAACAAAAAAATTCGAACAAATAGATAAGACAAAGACAAATAAACGACAAAGCGCGCATTAGGAAACAGAGTTTAAAATAAATAATAATATTAGTTTATAGAAATTTTACATATAAAAATTATAAGTGTAAGAATAATGTTAGAAAAATTAGTTTAATAAGAAAAAAAAGCACAAAATAAAGTTAATATTAAGCCATGAAGGCATTATAAAGTAAATGTTGAATATGAGAAATTAAAGTCTTGTTATTTGGGCACCTAATCTAATTCACACACAATAACATCTATAGGGTAGAATCCCTGATACACATTAGATTCTACAGGTAGGGCGGGTAAAGAAGAAGAACAGTATCACCAAGTTCTTCACCTTCCACATATCTTTAGCTTATTTGACTTTGGTCATCCCAATTTCCCTTACTGTCTACGATTTTTATTATTTGTGAAGCGTGTTAAACAAATGGCTATTTCGAAGACCCCACCCCAATTTCTTTGAGCACGGCCGGAACCGTATAGTAGACAGAGAATAGCCAAGACAGCAGTGTCGTGCACGTTACAATGTCAGCAACCAGATTCAAAGGCTGATATCTAACTACAAAAAGGACTCCGCTAAAAGATCAGTTACGACAAAATCAAAACTGATTTTCTGAATGAGAAATGGAATATTGTCCAGGAAAATGATGACGTCATAAAAAAATCTGGCGGGATATCAAAAAATCATGGATACTTCGCCTTCTATGAGGACATAAGAACAACCGTTCTGAAGTTCTTAGAAGTAATCAAAAATGACGCTGAGACCATAAATCAAGCCACAAGCAAGAAGCTTGAGATTGGCGATTGACAGCGTAAGCAAACAACCCTGGAACCTAAGGGGATTGCGTTGTGCCGACGACACGGTGCAATGATCGCATCCTTATATCGCGCATTGCACCAAAGAACTATTGAGCAATGAGTACTAGAGCTCATAAAGAATCTATGGGCTCGAATTCAAGAGGTCCATTTTCGACTTTATGAGGAAGTTGAAAACCTAGAAGAAAATGGGTATGATTCAAAGGAGTATCTACAGGCAGAAATTGATATATAAAGGCACTAGCATAAAAAAACGGAATGCAGTGCACCAATGACATAGACTTGCCTCGCATAACAATTCCCAATTTTTATTGAGATATCTTAAAATGGACACAATTCTTTGATATGTTTGTGACCATGGTACACAATACCAACTTGCCGACAATTCGGAAAATGTGGTATCTTGAAACCACCGTGATCGGTAAGGCAGAAAAATTAATCCGCCAAATCGACTTGAAAGAGGATAACTACCTCCACGCATGGAACATCTTGGTTGACGCGTACGACAATCAAGAGACATAGCATCAACGGTATTGAACCGATTTGTGGTGGAACAAACCATCAACGACAATGTAAAGTCGCTCAAGGAACTATATATAGTAACTTTAAAGTCCATCGCATCTCTCAAAAAACTCGGATTGGACATCTAAACGTGGGACCCAATATTAATAGCGGTCATACGAAATAAGCTGGACAGCAAAAGTAAAACGCTGTACGAGCAATCATTAGGCAGTTAGAAGCAAATATACCATGCTCCAGTTTCTTGAACAAAGAATTCGTGTTTTAGCTAGCGCAAGCAAAGCACACATCAATGCCAAAAGAGACTCGACGGGAGCAACTTGTGCATCTTCTTCAACTACAAGGAAGGATTGCCTCTATTGCAAGAAGTCTAATCATTTCATATTTCGGTGCAACGATTTCCGTGCAAGCACAGCCGCTGAGAGAGATCATGCCTCAAAGAAGATCATGGCAAAGGCTTGCCCAAGTCGCTTTAAATGTTTTTAGTGCCAAGAAAGGCACAACACGCTGCTGCATTTGGAAAATTCTTCAATGGAGAAGCAAAATCCAATTGTAGCATCAGCAAGTAGCAAAAATATAAATCTACTTGCAACAGCAAAGGTAATAGTCCAAGGAAATAAGGGACACCGATCCACTTTCAAGGCTTTGCTGTATTCTAGATCACAGATTAACGTAATATCAGAACTACTCGCTGCATCTTCATTATGTTTAAAACGTTACGACTCCACACTACGAATTGAAGGCATCGGTAGACAATCAAAGACAAGTAGAGCTCGTGTAAACCTATTAGTGAAGTCATTACACAACGACTTTACAATGCGTATCAAAGCAACAACACAGAATACCCTCTGGTCCATGCAATCATGCAAAGAACCAGATTAGGATGGGTTGTGGCTGGAAAAATAAAGGAACCAAGGATGTCAGCAACCATTTGTGCAGTAGCTACAGGAGAAGAAACGAATACCCTAATGGACCGATTCTGGACCCTAGACAACCTGGAAACATCCGAAAGGCATCGTAGACCAACCGAAAAGGATTGCGAGAGCCATTTCATTGAGAACTTGCAGACTGCTGCAGATGGGAGATTCATCGTGAAATTGCCGTTTGCTGAACATTCTTCAGCCCTGGGGCCCTCGTTGAAGACTGCTGAAAAAAGATTCCTCGCACTGGAAAGAAGGACAGATACAGAAATGTGGAAAAGATATGTGGACTTTATGAATGAATATGAAGAATTAAGTCACATGAAAGCTGTTCCTCGGAAACTACTTCCAACAAAACATTATTTCATCCCTCATCATTGTGTGCTGAAACCTGACAGCAGCACCACAAAGCTAAGAGTGGTTTTTGATGCATCCTGTAAAACGTCAACGGGAAAATCGTTAAATGACATACTGCAAGTAGGACCCACCCATGTCAATTCTACTGAGATTCAGAACACATAAATATTTACTGCAGACATCGAAAAAATCTTTATGCAACGACTCTGGGAATCAAAACTCAACTGGGATGACGAACTACCTACGAATCTTCAGAACGAGTGGAAGGATTATAGAGAGGACTTGCAAAGCCGCAACTCAATGCAAATTCCAAGACACATATACGGTGGAAAAACTCCAGTCTCGAAGGAATTGCACACATTTGTGGATGCGTCAGAGCAGGCATATGGAGCAGCAATATATGTACGCGCAACGTACAAAGACAAGCAAATAACTGTGCGTTTATTATGTTCAAAGTCTCGAGTGGCTCCAACCGCAAAACAGTCACTACCTCGTCTAGAACTATGTGCTGCGTTATTGAGTGCTGAGCTCGCGGACAGGATTCGACGCGATCTCAACCTTGACGCCACCGCAGTGCCAGGATATTTCCGCCAACAACGCAGCTGTTGAAAGATATACTTTCAAGAGGAATATCTGCACGAAAATTACCCGAGCACAGTCTATGGCTCTATGGACCACTCTTTTTGCATGGTACTCCAGACAAATGGACAGCCACTCCCATTATCTCTCCGAGCAATCTGGAGAGGAAAACAAAGCACATAAGCTTAGCTGCATCTCAATCAACAATAGGCGAAGAGTTGCCTACCTCTCGACACAGCAACTAATTTTTCAAGTTACAACGCATTGCGGCTTATATGTTGCGATTTTGCTACAAGCGATACAGATCAGCAACTACCACGCTGTGTAAAATAGAACTGGACCGCCAGACTATACAGCAAGCTGAATTTACAGCTGACTTTAAAAGTTTGAAGCGCCACAACACAGTGGTTAAAAAGAGTTCTATCTCATCGTTGTCACCATTACAAGGCTCAGATGGACTCATGCGAGTTGGATATAGATTATGGGCAATTTGCCAGCCGCTCTAGTGACACCAACACGCTCGTTCCTCACTACAGGCGTGGACTATTGCGGACCAATCTGGATTCATCATAAAATTAGCGGAAAAAGACCAGATAAAGCATACATAGCCGTATTCTGCTGCATCTCCACTAAAGC
>JAWNNS010000021.1:0-109241 GCA_035044605.1 Scaptomyza cyrtandrae
ATGAAACCGTTAAAATTTCAGTGGGCAGGTTAGACTTTAAATTTATTTCAAAAAGACATGTTTTTTTTAAACAGGCGAACATTATTTTTGCCGAATTCTTTACATAAATTTTTCATTCAAATTTATTTTTACAATAAAATATACTAATTCTATCATTATTACTTAATTTTAAATATTTATTGAAATATTAATTTTTAAAATTAAAAATTAATATTTCAATAAATATTTAAAATTTAATAAATAATTTTATTTATAAAATAAATTATAACATAATTATAAATGATTGCTAATTCTAAGCATATATTTATTTAATTTATTTCCCATAAAATATTAAATATTGGACGTAGATGTACTAACGGACAGTACATTCAAGTGGCCCAACGATACCAAGCACCGGCTTGTTAACGCGCGGACCCAAGCATAAAGCGACCCACCTCCCGCCCATCCGACCGAGGGGCGCACCGCGTAACGTGCGGTTACGAAGATCGCGAACATGTAGACAAATGACGTAAGATAATTTTTTTTAGAGAGCATGCAGAAGTGGTACTAGTAATAAGGTGGGAAAGATCGTTATATAATGAACATAAGATCCGAAAAGGGTTATGGATAGCATAATTAGAAAAGCAAGCATGCAGGGCTATTGGTAAAAAATGTCTACTACTTCTAATAGGTACAGCAAAGTTAATTTGGTTAATTAGTATGGGGGAATCTATTTCACCATTTATTAATTTGTGAAAAAAGGTTATTGCTAGCATAGTTCTACGATGATTAAGAGAGGGAAGATTTATTAGTAAAAGTCTACTGTGGTAAGCAGGTAAATTAGTACTTTTGTCCCAGCTAAGACCCCGAAGGGCAAAGAGCAAAAATTGTTTTTGTACCGATTCTATTCTATTCTGATGAGTCCTGTATTTGGGATACCATATACAAGATCCATATTCAAGAATAGGACGGACAAGAGGCACATAAAGAGTTTTTTTTAAGTAGGTGTCGTCGAATTCCTTCGACCAACGTTTAATGAACCCCAAATAAAATTACAAATTATTTAACTAAACAATTTTTTAAATAAATTTATAATTTCTGAATTAAATTCATTTCTTGAAAAACTAGATACCTTTAAAAACGAATAACTTTTCATTTCTAATATAATATTAAAAATAATTTTATCACATTAACATTTATATTATATCAACTCTTTTAAAATCGAGAAAAATATTTATAAATATTTATTATTTAATAAACGCTGATACACAAATTATTTAACTACAAAATTTTTTAAATAAATTTCTAATTTCTGAATTAAATTCATTTCTTGAAAAACTAGATACCTCTAAAAACGAATTACATTTCATTTCTAATATAATATTAAAAATAATTTTATCACATTAACTTTTATATTATATTATTATTATTATTATTTATAAATATTTTTTATTTAATAAACGCTGATACACAAGGTACAATAAATTAAATTTTCTTTTACAATAAAAATTTTTCAAAATATTTCAATTTTCTTTTACAATACTAAAACTTTTTACCATATAATTATTTTTAATATTTAAAATTTTAAAAAACAAAATTAATAAATAAAATCTGTTCAAGCTATATTGATTTTGTTGTAAATATCGATTATTGGGGCAACAATGAATACTTGCACTTGGTCACACTTAAGCTTCTCATCTATGTATATTCACTCTCTAGCAAAATGAAATTCTAAGTAAGACGCGGATGCGCACAATGAATAAAGAGAAGAAACGTGTGTTATTTTATATTCCGATTCATACACAATTACAACAGATTTGCACAAAAATCTTTTCAATGTAAATGAAATGCTTTACTTAATAAGCTTTAAATTGTCATTCTAGATACACTTTCCAGGATCTACTATGTTACGACTTATCTTACCTTAATAAAAAGAGCGACGGGCGATGTGTACATATTTTAGAGCTAAAATCAAATTATTAATCTTTATAATTTTACTACCAAATCCACCTTCAAAAACTTTATTTTATTCGTATAAATATATTTATTGTAATCCATTATTACTTAAATATAAGCTACACCTTGATCTGATATAAATTTTAATAAAAATTATTGAATATTATTCTTATAAAATATTCTGATAACGACGGTATATAAACTGATTACAAACTTAAGTAAGGTCCATCCTGGATTATCGATTACAAAACAGGTTCCTCTGGATAGACTAAAATACCGCCAAATTTTTCAAGTTTCAAGAACATAACTATTACTACTTTAATATCTATAATGACATTTTAAATAATAGGGTATCTAATCCTAGTTTTTAATTAAAATTTTCAAGCTTCAATTATTTTTATTAGTAAAAAATTAAAATTTAAAATTTCACTTAATAAATTTAATTTAATTTAAATTTAACAAATTTAACTTTTACTAAAAAAATGTATTTGTATAATTGGTATAACCGCGACTGGCACCAATTTAATCTGTACTCCTTAATATTGCTATTTCTAAATTTCTTTAATTAATAAAATTAATTACTGCGATTAAAATAATTTTATTAATTTTTAAAATTAATAAAAATTCACACAAAAATTTTAAGCCAAAATAAAACTTTAATAACTAAAATTTAATTAACAAATTTTATAGTTAATAATTAATAATAATAAAAAATTGTATAAAAAATAAATTTAATCAAATTAATTAATATTAATCACTTAATTTGAAAAATTAGTAAAAATAAACCCCTAATAATAAGTATTACTTATTAAAATTTAAAAAAAATACCAATATATTTATTTTTATATTTTAAATAGATTAATTTGTAATTAAAGAAGAAGAAAAAAAATTTTGTTTTTTGCTTAAAAATAATGTATTTTAATAAAAATTAATTTCAATTACTTTTTAAAAAAATAATCTCAGATAAGTACAAAATTTAAGAAAATAATTAAATTACAAAATTTTATAAATTTAAATATTTAATTAAAATATTATAAAATTTTCTTCAAAAAATTAAGATAAAAAATTCTTTAGATATAAATTATTTATCAAAAATATACAACAATAAAGTAATTAAATTTTAGACAATTTTTGTTCTATTAAAAAATCTTTTACATATTTTTTTTTCGACAATTTTTAAAAATTAGTTTAAAAGAAAAAGTTTCAATTTTTTTAATTTAAAATCTTTTTTAATTTTTTGTACACTAGTTCTAGATTAATAGATAATCTATATATATATAAATATTTAAAATATTCGCAATCCAAAAATTAGTACATATACAGTAAAAAAAAAATCTATATTTTAAAGTTATATCTAATTATTCTTCAAATTTATATAAATGAATATATATATTTTTATATATTTTTATATTTATATATTGTAATTAATAAAAATTTTATACTTAATTAAAAAAATTACTAAAATGTATTATTTATAAAAAAATAAAATTATATTTTTATTCTGTACAACTTCAAAAAAATAACAGTTAATAAAAAAAAAAATGGGGAGAACCCGATTATTAATGAATTGCCTGATAAAAGGGCTACCTTGATAGGGTAGATTATGTGGTACTCCACATTCATTATTAAGTTCTTATGTAATTTTTAAAATGAAATTATATTTAATAGAGTTAAACTATTTCTAAAAGTATCAAAAACTTTTGTGCATCGTACACCAAAATATAAAAAGATAAGCTAACTAAGCTACTGGGTTCATACCCCATTTATAAAGGTTTTAATCCTTTTCTTTTTAATTTTTAATAACTCTTCAAAAATTTTATTTGTAACTATAATAATTATTGGAACATTAATTACTGTAACATCTAATTCTTGGTTAGGAGCTTGAATAGGTTTAGAGATTAAATTGTTATCTTTTATCCCCCTTATAGAGATAATAACAATTTCAAATCAACTGAAGCTTCTTTAAAATATTTTTTAGCCCAAGCTTAAGCTTCTACTGTTCTTTTATTTTCATTTATTTTACTTATACTTATATACTACTCCTTTTCATTTTTGATAATTATGTCATCATTTATTAACAAGAGGGTTAATTAAATAGTATAAAAAGTATACTACAGTTAAAATTTGTCCTAATAAAACATAAGGTTCTTCAACTGGCCGAGCTCCAATTTATGTTAATAAAATTACTGTTACTACTATAATTCAAAATAAAATTTGATTGATTGGGTAAAATTGAATTCCCCGGAATTTTCTTAAATTATAAAATGGTAAAATTGCTAAAATTGCAATTGAAAGAACTAGTGCAATTACTCCTCCTAATTTATTGGGGATCGATCGTAAAATTGCATAAGCAAATAAAAAATATCATTCAGGTTGGATATGAGCAGGGGTAACTAAAGGATTAGCCGGGATAAAATTATCAGGGTCTCCTAGTAGATTAGGTCTAATCAATACTAAACAAATTAGTAAAAATGTTATAATCACAAATCCTACAATATCCTTGTAAGTAAAATAAGGATGAAATGGAATTTTGTCAATATTTGAATTTACTCCAATGGGGTTGTTTGATCCAGTTTGGTGTAAAAATAAAAGGTGAATTATAGTTATTGCTAATACAATAAAAGGTAGAATAAAATGGAATGTAAAAAATCGAGTTAATGTTGCGTTATCAACAGCAAATCCTCCCCATACTCATTGAACTAAGTCAATTCCTAAATAAGGTACAGCAGAAAGTAAATTTGTAATTACTGTTGCCCCCCAAAAAGATATTTGTCCTCAAGGTAAGACATATCCTATAAATGCTGTTCCTATCACTAAAAATAAAAGAATTACTCCTACTATTCAAGTTGGAGTAAATAAATAAGATCCGTAGTATATTCCACGTCCTACATGTAAATAAATACAAATAAAAAAAAAAGATGCACCGTTGGCGTGTAGTGTACGTAATAATCACCCATAGTTAACATCTCGACAGATATGGTTAACACTATGAAATGCTAATCTTACATCAGCTGTGTAATGTATAGCTAAAAATAAACCAGTTAAAATTTGAATAATTAAACATAATCCTAAAAGAGAACCAAAATTTCATCATCTTGAAATATTAATAGGAGCAGGTAAATCTACTAAAGCATTATTAGCAATTTTGAATAAGGGGTGTGAAGATCGTAAAGGTTTATTCATTAATTTATAATTCGTAAAGGTCCTTTAAATATTTTGGTAATTTTTACAACAACAATTAAAGTAATTAATAAGTAATTTATTAATAAAATAGTTATAAAATTTGTTGGAAAATTATATAATTTATTTAAGGATAAAGAATTTTCTGAAATATAAGTATATAATTTGGAAATTCTTTCTATTTCATTATTTATCAAAAAGAAAGTTGTTGAATTTTTATCTACAATAAATGAAATTAATATAAGGGTAAAAATTATAAAAAAAGAAATTATAGTTAATTTTATTGATAAATTAAATATTTCATTAGAAGCTAAAGATGTTACATAAATGAATAAAACAAGTATTCCCCCTAAAAAAATTAAGAATAAAATATATGAGAATCAAAATGTTTTTGTTATTAATCCTGTAATTAAACAAATTAAAACTGTTTGAATTAATAGTGTTAATCCTATAGCTAGGGGATGAATTATATTAATAAAAATAATTGAAGTTATAAAAATTAAAGAATAAAGAGTTAATTGAATAATATCAAGAGGTAGTTTATATAAAAATATTAATTTTGGGGATTAATGAAAAAGAAATTCTTTTCTCTTGAAGTTTTAAAAGATTATATCTTATTTTTGATTTACAAGACCAATGTTTTTATTAAACTATTAAAACTAATGATTATAATTTTATATTGAAGTCTTCCAATAGTTTTATTTATTATGGGTTTATTTTGTTTTGTTTCAAATCGAAAACATTTGCTTTCTATATTATTAAGTTTAGAATTTATTGTTTTAATTTTATTTTTTCTCTTATTTATTTATTTAAATACATTAAACTATGAAAATTATTTTAGAATAATATTTTTAACTTTTAGAGTTTGTGAAGGAGCTTTAGGTTTATCTATTTTAGTATCAATGATTCGAACTCATGGAAATGATTATTTTCAATCTTTTAGAATTATATAATGTTGAAATTAATTTTATTTTTGTTATTTTTATCTCCTGTTTGTTTTATTAACAATATATATTGAATGGTGCAAATAATATTATTTTTTATTAGATTTGTTTTTTTATTAATAAATAGATTTTCTAACTATTTTATTGAAATTTCATATTTTTTAGGATGTGATATGTTATCTTATGGTTTAATTTTATTGAGTTTATGGATTTGTTCATTAATATTATTAGCTAGAGAAAGTGTTAATAAATATAATAATTATAAAAATTTATTTTTGTTAAATATTGTAGTTTTGTTGTTATTACTTGTTTTAACTTTTAGAAGAATAAGATTGTTTATATTTTATTTATTTTTTGAAAGTAGATTGATTCCAACTTTATTTTTAATTTTAGGTTGGGGGTATCAACCTGAACGTTTACAAGCTGGTATTTATTTATTGTTTTATACTTTATTAGTTTCTTTACCTATATTAATTGGTATTTTTTATTTAATAAATAAAATAGGAACAATAAATTTTTATTTAATAAATAATTTTATATTTAATTATGATTTACTTTATTTTTGTTTAATATGTGCTTTTTTAGTAAAAATACCAATATTTTTAGTACATTTATGATTGCCAAAAGCTCATGTTGAAGCTCCTGTATCAGGTTCGATAATTTTAGCTGGGATTATATTAAAATTAGGGGGTTATGGTATATTACGAGTTATTTCTTTGTTGCAATTAATAAATTTAAAATATGGTTTTATTTGGGTTAGAATTAGATTAGTGGGTGGAGTTTAAGTTAGGTTAGTTTGTTTACGTCAAACTGATTTAAAGGCTTTAATTGCTTATTCTTCAGTAGCTCACATAGGAATTATTTTAGCTGGCTTATTAACTATGTCATACTGAGGGTTATGTGGTTCTTACAGTTTAATAATTGCTCATGGTTTATGTTCTTCTGGTTTGTTTTGTTTAGCTAATGTTTCTTATGAACGTTTAGGTAGACGAAGTTTATTAATTAATAAGGGGCTATTAAATTTTATACCGGCTT
This sequence comes from Scaptomyza cyrtandrae, assembly GCA_035044605.1. Classification (NCBI taxonomy): domain Eukaryota; kingdom Metazoa; phylum Arthropoda; class Insecta; order Diptera; family Drosophilidae; genus Scaptomyza; species Scaptomyza cyrtandrae. Next base: position 7,095 of record JAWNNS010000021.1, read on the forward strand.
TAGCTTTGTGGTGATTTCTTTTAAGATCGGCCAATATAGCGGCTCCTCCCACATTAAATTTATTAGGGGAAATTTCTTTATTAAATAGAATTGTTTCTTGATCGTGTGTGTCAATAATTATATTATCTCTTTTATCTTTTTTTAGAGCTGCTTATACTTTATATTTGTACTCGTTTAGACAACATGGAAAAATCTTTTCTGGAGTTTATTCATTTAGAGGGGGTAAGATTCGTGAGTATTTGTTAATACTTTTACATTGATTACCTTTGAATTTGTTAATTATAAAGAGTGATATATATTTTTTTTATGATTGTATTTAAATAGTTTAATAAAAATACTAATTTGTGGTGTTAGTGATATGAGGAATTCATTTTAGATCGTGAAATATCTGTCAATTTGTAGAATTAGATTTTTAAATCTAATTTTTATTAGAATAACATGTTTTTTTTAAGTTTATTTTTTATATTAAATAATATAGTATATTTTATTGAATGAGAAGTTGTTTCATTAAATTCAATATCGATCGTTATAACTTTTTTGTTTGATTGAATAAGTTTATTGTTTATGTCATTTGTTCTATTAACTGCTTCTTTAGTGATTTATTATAGAAAGGAATATATAAGAGGAGATTTAAATATTAATCGTTTTATTATATTAGTTTTAATATTTGTTTTATCTATAATATTATTAATTATTAGACCAAATTTAATTAGAATTTTATTAGGGTGAGATGGTTTAGGGTTAGTTTCTTATTGTTTAGTAATTTATTTTCAAAATGTAAAATCTTGTAATGCCGGGATATTAACTGATTTATCAAATCGAATCGGGGATGTAGCTTTACTTTTAGCAATTGCTTGAATATTAAATTATGGGAGATGAAATTATGTATTTTATTTAGAAGTAATACAGAATGAATTTGAAATATTAATAATTGGTTCACTAGTAATATTAGCGGCTATAACAAAAAGAGCTCAAATTCCTTTTTCTTCTTGACTTCCGGCCGCTATAGCAGCTCCAACTCCTGTTTCTGCGTTAGTTCACTCCTCAACTTTGGTAACAGCAGGAGTTTATATTTTAACTCGGTTTAATATTTTATTGGCAAGTTCTTGACTTGGTCAATTATTACTTTTATTATCTGGTCTTACTATATTTATAGCAGGGTTAGGGGCTAATTTTGAATTTGATTTAAAAAAAATTATTGCTTTATCAACTTTAAGTCAGTTAGGGTTAATAATAAGAATTTTATCTATAGGATTTTATTAATTAGCCATATTTCTGGTTATATAATTTCTTCTACAAAGTTATACACTTTAAATAAGTCTTTAATTTTTTATGGGTCAACAAATTTTTTAGGTATTATATTTAGGACAAGTTGTAAGAAAAAGATTTGATCAAGGTTGGTCAGAATATTTTGGAGGTCAACATTTGTATCAAAAATTAGTAGGGTATTCTCAGATTTTATTTATAATACATAATAATAATTTAAAAATTTATTTATTATTATTTGTATTTTGAATTTTGATTTTATTTAATTTTTTATTATTTTTATATTCAAATAGCTTATAATTAGAGTATGACACTGAAGATGTTATGGAGATTTATTAATCTTTGAATAATTGTGAATTAATTTTAGTAATTTATAAAAATAATTATTTTATTTTTACAATGAAAATGTAAAGTTTTTCTTAAACTATATAAATAGAAGTATAAATGGAATTTAACCATTAAAAGAAAAAAGTAAGCAGCTTTTACTTGATCACCATACTTCCTTAATTGGAGTTATTACTCAATTCTATCATTAACAGTGATAAGCCTCTATTTTGGCTTCAATTAAAGAATAAGGGTAGATTTTCCTAAGATTAGGTCGAAACTAATTGCAATTTATCGCTTCATATTCTTTAAGGTAGATTGAAAAATCAATGTTTTTTGTATGCAAATCAAATGTTATTATTAACTACAACCCTGTTAATTTGATCAATTTAGTATTCCTTGATTTCATTCATGATAAAGTCCGATTAACAAAATTAATTAATTAAAATAAGAATTAAAGCAATTTCTACATCAAAAATTAGGAAAATAATTGTAGTTAAAAAAAATCGCAAAGAAAAAGGTAACCGAGAAGATGATTTTGGGTCAAATCCGCATTCAAAAGGTGAACTTTTTTCCCGGTCTACTAAAGTTTTTTTTTGACAAAATTGAAGCTAGAATTATAACAATAAAAGAAATTATTATAATAATTAAGGCGATAAAAATTACTGAAAAAATTATCTATACTATTATTAATATACCTTATAATTGGAAGTCAAATATACTTTTATACTATATAGATATAAAATAATTAACCTCCTCATCAGTAGATTGTGATATATAAAAATAATCAAACTACATCAACAAAATGTCAATTTCAAGCTGCAGCTTCAAATCCAAAAAGATGACTTTTAGAAAAATGGTTATTTAAATGCCGTAATAAACAAATTAATAAAAATGTTGTTCCAATTGGAACATGAACTCCATGGAACCCTGTTGCTATGTAAAAAGTTGACCCGTAAACTGAGTCAGCAATTGTGAAAGGAGCTTCGATACATTCGTAAGCTTGTAAAATAGTAAAATAAACCCCTAACAATACTGTAAAAAATAAACCTTGAGTAGTTTGTGAATGGTTACCTTCTATTAAACTATGGTGAGCTCAAGTTACAGTAACTCCTGAAGCCAATAAAATTGCAGTATTTAATAGAGGAATTTGGAAGGGATTAAATGCAATAATTCCTTTAGGGGTCACGATGCTCCTAATTCGATTGCAGGGGATAAACTTTTGTGAAAAAATGCTCAAAAAATTCGTACAAAAAATAAAATTTCAGATACAATGAATAAAATTATACCTCACTGCGTATGTATGTAAACCTTGGTAAGTAAATAAAGATGTATCATATTGAAGGAATCATTTAATTATACCAGATACAGTTGTTATTGCTCCAATTGACCCTGTTAAAGGTCAGGGGCTATAGTCAACTAAATGGAATGGGTGATTTTTATGTGTAGACATTACATTATAATATTAATTAATTAACTTCTCTAGAATAAAGAGTTCTTAAAACTGCGAATACGTAATATTGAATTATTGCTACAGCTGATTCTAAAACTAATAAAGCAATTTGTCCGATTAGTAAAAATGTTACAAGTATATAAAATATTGAAGGCCCTGTATTTCCTAAAAGTGTTAATAGTAAGTGTCCAGCAATTATATTTGCAGTTAATCGAACAGCTAGTGTTCCGGGTCGAATTACGTTGCTAATAGTTTCAATACAAACTATAAAAGGTGTTGAAATATAATTTGGATTATATTCGATAGTATGTGTTTACAAATGGAACGCCAAAAGTGTCACTGTTTAAATTGATATTTATTTGGTTTCACCGAACATTAACTTAACTTATAGATCGCGATGCGCTGTGGTTGCATTGGAAGCAAAAGTATGACTGACTGTACGTTCTTGCACAAAAGCAAGAGTAGCCAAAATTAATAAGAAAAAACTCTGAATGGAAAAGTACTGGCAGACCATGCGCTTGGTCTAAGCTGCGCTGTGTCTTTGTGCGTGTGCGAGTTACTAAGAATAACAGATAACGCATCAAACGGCGACTACGGCTACAGCAGAAATAGAGAAAATATTTACAGGGTGTCTGGGTCCCAAACATACCGGCCCCCCTGAACGGTTGTTCAGCAAAGAGGCAGTGCAGCAACTTAAGTGATTGGGCGTTTGTAAAATCCGTTGGCGGTTTTAACTGTAACAACCCTGACCTTGTCATCTTGACCAGTGTGCACCTCAGTGATACGTCCTAGGATCCATTTGGATGGTGGTAGATTAGGTTCCTTAAGTACGACCAGAGTATCGACCTTTAAGTTGGTTTTCTCCAACTGCCACTTTGAACGTTCCTGAAGAGATGTCAGATACTCCGAATGCCAACGGTTCCAAAAACTTTGAACCCTCGCTTGCAATTGGTTCCAGCGCTCTAATCTGTTAATAGGGAGCTCAAGACGTGATGGTTCCGGTAGCGCAGTATATGGAGATCCAGTCAAGAAATGAGCAGGCGTGAGCGGATCTAAAGTATTGTCCCCCGATGGGCAAAGAGGGCGTGAGTTGAGGATGGCTTCAATCTGCGTCAAAACTGTAGAAAGTTCCTCGAACGTTAAAGCTGTGACACCCAAAACGCGTCGCATGTGAAGTTTTATTGATCGAACTCCCGCTTCCCATATACCCCCAAAATGGGGCGCAGAAGGGGGTATGAAGTGCCAAGCAATTCCTTCATTGGCGAAAAAGTTGGCTAACTCTTCATCCTTGGCTTGCTTCATGGCCAGAAGCCGCATTTCGTCTAAAACACGATTACTGCCATGGAAAGTGGTTCCGTTATCCGAGTAAAGATCAGTTGGCCTTGATCGGCGGGCGATGAACCGTTGAAACGCTGCGATAAAGGCCTTGGTAGTTAGGTCGCTTACAACTTCAATATGAAGTGCCTTAGTTGTTAGACATATGAAGATTGAAAGCCATGCCTTTCCGATCCGTGGTGTCCGTCCCTTCGATTCCTTAATTGAGAATGGACCCGCATAATCCAAGCCTGTATGTTGAAAGCAGCGGCTTGCTTGAACTCGGGGAGTAGGCAACTCGCCCATTATCTGGTTACTGGTGCATCTGCGTTGGAGAAAACAGCGTTTGCATTGAAAAATCGCCTTCCGGACGAGGTTTCGGGCACCCATGATCCAATATTGCTGACGAATATTGATGAATGTTGCATCAACTCCTGTGTGAAAATGTCTGACATGAAAATGTTGAACGAGTAACTCAGCCATTGGAGAACTCTTTGGAATCAAGATTGGATGCTTGGCGTTGTAACCCAGAGTTGACTTCTCGATTCGTCCTCCTACTCGCATTATTCCATACTCATCTAGAAAAGGGGAAAATCGCAATAATTGCGATTTTGCATGAAGCTGACATCGATTTTCTAGGTTTAAGTACTCCTTGTGAAAAGCCTTTCGTTGAATATGCCGAATGAGTTGGCATCTTGCTTCCAGCAGCTCTGTTGATGTGAGGAACGTAGACGTAACCCCATGGGGTGAGCGGAGTCTGCTAACAAAGCGATAACAATAGCTCGTTACCCTGACCAAACGCGTCCATGATGAAATCTTATTGATTAACAACTCGGCGATGCTTTCGTCAGGAAAGCTGTGTAGAGTTGTTGGCTGGTTTGAACGTTTCTCAATGTTGACCTCAGGATTAGACAAAACTCGAAATTTGTTGGTCGACGGTGGCCAATTGGGTTGTGGCATGGCCAGCCAGGGCGGTCCCTTCCACCAAAGTTCATGTTCCAGAAGTTTTGACGGGTGAAGTCCTCTGGAGGCGCAATCGGCAGGGTTGTCCTCCGAACGTACATGGCCCCAGCAGCTACGTGGAAAATCGTTAAGGATTTCTGCGGTTCTGTTGCAGACGTATGTGTTCCAGTGCCGTGGTGGAGCTGATAGCCAGTGTAGTACTATCTCTGAATCTGTCCAGCAATTGATGCTGAAAATAGGAATCGTTAATGAAGTTCTGATTACGGTCAGTAAACGTGAAAGGAGCAGAGCAGCATTCAATTCCAAACGTGGAATGGATACTGGCTTGAGTGGGGCCACTCTTGTTTTAGCAGCTACAAGAGTGATGTGGAAACTGTCTCCAATTGCAACCCGACTGTAAACTACAGCTCCATAGGCATGCATAGATGCGTCTGCAAATCCATGCAGTTGAATTTGTTGAAATGGCGAGGCGATATATCGAGGTACTTGGCATTGTGTGAGCGATGGTAAATCTTCAACCAGTGCCCTCCAGCGTGAGCTCGTAGCTTCGGGAATCGGATCATCCCACTGCATGACTGAGATCCAACTTTCTTGAAATACGAGTTTAAGTAATACTGTGGTTGGAGCAGCCAAACCAAGCGGGTCCTAAACCTTGGAAAGTTGCGATAGTAGTTCACGTTTTGTAAGGGTAATGCTTGTATCAAAATCGGTTACTTTGATGAACATCACATCTCGACTTGGATTCCACTGGAGGCCGAGGATCTTGACAGGGGGTTCCACCATTGACTTGCTGTTAAGTTGGATAGAGTCGTAACATCGATCCTCATAGGGCCCGGAATGCAGAAGGCTCCCACAGTTGGAGCTCCATTTGCGTAGTTTGAATTTCGCCTGATCTAGAAGTCCAACAAGCTCAGTTTTCAGCAACAAAAGCTCATCAACTGAGTCGCATCCCGTTAAGATGTCATCTACGTAAGCGTCAAAGGTTAAAGCCCGTGCGGCATTAGGGTACTCTAGGCGATGATCTTCGGCTAACTGCTTTAAAACTCGAACAGCCAGATATGGAGAGGGTGCTAGCCCATACGTCACAGTCAGAAGGCGAAAATGAAGCAGTGGTTCATTTTCATTCGTACGCCAAACAATTCTTTGAAAATTGGTGTGGGGTGTGGAAACCTGAATTCCACGGAACATCTTTTCAATATCGGCGCATAAAACATATCGTTGCTGTCGGAATCGTAGACACACACCGATAAGATCACGTTGAATCGGTGGACCAATATGAAGTCTCTCGTTGAGCGAAACTCCGGAGCTGTCCTTTCCAGATCCATCAAAAACTACCCGACATTTGGTAGGAGGACTCTCCAATTTTAATACGGCATGATGCGGCAAATATACGCAAGTCTCAGAGCATTCCTCAGATTGAGTTGCTGGAAGCTGCTCCATATGACCACGTTGCAAATAGTCATCCAAAAAACTGACGTATTGCTGCTTAAGGTCTGGGTAGCGACGAAATTTTCGTTCTAGGGAGACCATGCGATTGATGGCCTGTGGAAGTGTTGAAGCGAAAGGTGGCACTTCATCCTTAAACGGATACTCGACAATATACGCTCCGTCTTGGGAGCGCTGGTGAGTGGACACAAAATGACGCTCTGTTGGATCACTGGCGTCTAAGAGATCTTGACTGGGCTGTATACTATCCATCTCCAAGAGAGACCGAACCATAGTGTCAAGGTCTGCGTGGTGTATGACGGCAGGAGCTATGGGTTCATCGATTACAGTGTATGAACCTGCAATAATCCAACCAAAAATTGTATTGAGAGCTATAGGAAAGTTGTTACCAAAAGATTTTCGTTCTCCAGTATATATAGACCATAGTTGATCTGATCCAATGATAACGTCAATAGATCCCGGTGTGCAAAAAGTTGGATCAGCTAACGGAAGCGCGCAAATTTGCTTCCACGCTGGAGAAGAGGTCAGCTTGCCCTGGTATCGACGACGTCAGCTTAGTCAAGATAAACGAAGTCAATTCGATGACTTGGTTCGAATTGCGAGAGCGCAACTGAAAGAATGTGCGTCCTCGAGTAACGCCAGCACTGTTGGCTGCAAGACCAAGAATTGAAATGCGTGCGTGCGTTCGACGCACGCCTATCCGCTGGACAAATGATTCCGATGCCATTGTTATAGTAGATCCTGTGTCCAAAAGCATCCTGCAAGTTGTATTATTTCCCCAGGCGTCGATGACGTCTGCAAGAATGGTTGGCAATAGTGTTTGCGAACCAACATTCGGAATATTCTCCAGGGTATGATGAGAACAGTTGCTGTTAGTGGGAGGATTGGTCTCCCCTTCAAGTGGTTGAGGCTGTTTGATGACAATTGAAGATTCAGATCGTGAACTTGAAAGAAAATCGCTGTTGGCAATGTTAGCTTGCGCAACGTTGATACCATGGTCACTGTGCTGCTGCGAACCGTGAACCAAAGAATGATGTTTGCGCTGGCAGATCCGACACGTGTTTTTCGATGTACAATTGCCAACCATGTGTGATGGGCTGAGGCAATTAAAACAGAGCTTCTTTGTCTTCAAAAGCTCTCGGCGAGCTGCGATGTCCAATGCTAAGAATTGGTTGCATCTGAAAAGTTGATGATTCTGCTGGCATGCAGAACACTGTGGTTCATCCCGTCGCGGGTGAGCATCCGCGTGATGTGTTGTAGCTAATCGTCGAGCCTGTGGTGTACGAACGAGTTGACTTGCTTCTAACGTGTCGCAACGTGAGGTTAGAAATTTCAGAAATTGGTTGATGGACACACCAACTTCCTCAGATTCTGTACGCTCTGCCCATGCTTGGCGAGTTTCAACATCCAACTTTGATAACAATATGAAAATAAGCCAGGGATCTCGATGGTCACAATTAAGTGCGCGCAATCCACGAATAACTTCGTCAGCGCCCTCTGCCAATTTACGTATTGTGGTGATGTTTGCGGTTGCGGCATTAGCGAGCGTCATGAAACTGTTCAAGAATGAACGGATGATTAGCGATTGTTTGTTGTATCGCTTGTCCAGCCTGTCCCATGCTTCCCTGTAGTTTTCGTTAGTAACAGCAATATGTTTGATTAACGCTAACGCGTCGCCAGACAGGTAAGATTTTAAATAATGAAATTTCTGGCAATCAGTGAGGCTTGCATTAGACGCAATCGATCCAGTAAACATGTCCGAAAAGTGTTTCCAATCCTCATAGTTTCCCGAAAAGGTGGGAAGCTTGATCCGCTCAAACTGAAAGTTCACGTGCCCTCCCTGAGAAGTATTCGGCGTCTGATCTAGAACTGGCGGACGATTATTAGCGACCGTGGCCTGTAATTCCTCTAGTGAGTTACTTAACAGGGCATAGGTAGCATAATGCTTCTTCTCATAAGTATCCAATTCGTTTTTTGGGTCTTCCCAACCCTCTTCAGACTGGAATGCGTACATCTCTTCTGAGAGCCGTACGAAACGCATGTAATTTTCTTGCAGTTGGTTTAAACGAACGACTAGTGTCGGTATAGACTGAATGTCGTCCACGAATTTAATGGCATTATTATGCGCACGAGTGATTTGGCTTTTGCAGAAGCCCCTTTGTTGAATCACACTCCGCATGACGATCGAGATAAGGAGACGGTTCTATACGATGTAGCAATCTATAGATCACCGTTGGCAAAAACAATTAGTTAATGTAAATGTCCCGAAACCAAACGTGTAACTGGCGATCCGGCTCGAAGGACCAAAATTATGTTTACAAATGGAACGCCAAAAGTGTCACTGTTTAAATTGATATTTATTTGGTTTCACCGAACATTAACTTAACTTATAGATCGCGATGCGCTGTGGTTGCATTGGAAGCAAAAGTATGACTGACTGTACGTTCCTGCACAAAGGCAAGAGTAGCCAAAATTAATAAGAAAAAACTCTGAATGGAAAAGTACTGGCAGACCATGCGCTTGGTCTAAGCTTTTACAAATACACATAAAGTCAAGCTGCGCTGTGTCTTTGTGCGTGTGCGAGTTACTAAGAATAACAGATAACGCATCAAACGGCGACTACGGCTACAGCAGAAATAGAGAAAATATTTACAGGGTGTCTGGGTCCCAAACAGTATGTAAGCGATAATATTATCGATCTGGCAACACCATTCGAGAGCAATGAATTTCTCTCTCTTTGTTAGTTTGTAGTTACACACTTCTTTTTGTACTGCCATCCTGTGCAGACGTTTCTTAAAATAAATCCGCGTTTTAAAAAACTCTAACATAAGTATATAATTTGGAAATTCTTTCTATTTCATTATTTATCAAAAAGAAAGTTGTTGAATTTTTATCTACAATAAATGAAATTAATATAAGGGTAAAAATTATAAAAAAAGAAATTATAGTTAATTTTATTGATAAATTAAATATTTCATTAGAAGCTAAAGATGTTACATAAATGAATAAAACAAGTATTCCCCCTAAAAAAATTAAGAATAAAATATATGAGAATCAAAATGTTTTTGTTATTAATCCTGTAATTAAACAAATTAAAACTGTTTGAATTAATAGTGTTAATCCTATAGCTAGGGGATGAATTATATTAATAAAAATAATTGAAGTTATAAAAATTAAAGAATAAAGAGTTAATTGAATAATATCAAGAGGTAGTTTATATAAAAATATTAATTTTGGGGATTAATGAAAAAGAAATTCTTTTCTCTTGAAGTTTTAAAAGATTATATCTTATTTTTGATTTACAAGACCAATGTTTTTATTAAACTATTAAAACTAATGATTATAATTTTATATTGAAGTCTTCCAATAGTTTTATTTATTATGGGTTTATTTTGTTTTGTTTCAAATCGAAAACATTTGCTTTCTATATTATTAAGTTTAGAATTTATTGTTTTAATTTTATTTTTTCTCTTATTTATTTATTTAAATACATTAAACTATGAAAATTATTTTAGAATAATATTTTTAACTTTTAGAGTTTGTGAAGGAGCTTTAGGTTTATCTATTTTAGTATCAATGATTCGAACTCATGGAAATGATTATTTTCAATCTTTTAGAATTATATAATGTTGAAATTAATTTTATTTTTGTTATTTTTATCTCCTGTTTGTTTTATTAACAATATATATTGAATGGTGCAAATAATATTATTTTTTATTAGATTTGTTTTTTTATTAATAAATAGATTTTCTAACTATTTTATTGAAATTTCATATTTTTTAGGATGTGATATGTTATCTTATGGTTTAATTTTATTGAGTTTATGGATTTGTTCATTAATATTATTAGCTAGAGAAAGTGTTAATAAATATAATAATTATAAAAATTTATTTTTGTTAAATATTGTAGTTTTGTTGTTATTACTTGTTTTAACTTTTAGAAGAATAAGATTGTTTATATTTTATTTATTTTTTGAAAGTAGATTGATTCCAACTTTATTTTTAATTTTAGGTTGGGGGTATCAACCTGAACGTTTACAAGCTGGTATTTATTTATTGTTTTATACTTTATTAGTTTCTTTACCTATATTAATTGGTATTTTTTATTTAATAAATAAAATAGGAACAATAAATTTTTATTTAATAAATAATTTTATATTTAATTATGATTTACTTTATTTTTGTTTAATATGTGCTTTTTTAGTAAAAATACCAATATTTTTAGTACATTTATGATTGCCAAAAGCTCATGTTGAAGCTCCTGTATCAGGTTCGATAATTTTAGCTGGGATTATATTAAAATTAGGGGGTTATGGTATATTACGAGTTATTTCTTTGTTGCAATTAATAAATTTAAAATATGGTTTTATTTGGGTTAGAATTAGATTAGTAGGAGGGGTTTTAGTTAGATTAGTTTGTTTACGTCAAACTGATTTAAAAGCTTTAATTGCTTATTCTTCAGTAGCTCATATAGGAATTGTTTTAGCTGGTTTATTAACTATGTCATATTGAGGTTTATGTGGTTCTTACAGTTTAATAATTGCTCACGGTCTATGTTCTTCTGGTTTGTTTTGTTTAGCTAATGTTTCTTATGAACGTTTAGGTAGACGAAGTTTATTAATTAATAAGGGGTTATTGAATTTTATACCTGCAATAGCTTTGTGATGGTTTCTTTTAAGATCCGCCAATATAGCAGCTCCTCCTACATTAAATTTATTAGGGGAAATTTCTTTATTAAATAGAATTGTTTCTTGGTCATGAGTATCAATAATTATACTATCTCTTTTATCTTTTTTTAGAGCTGCTTATACTTTGTATTTGTATTCGTTTAGACAACACGGGAAAATTTTTTCTGGGGTTTATTCATTTAGAGGAGGTAAAATTCGTGAATATTTGTTAATATTTTTACATTGATTACCTTTGAATTTATTAATTATAAAAAGTGATATATGTTTATTATGATTGTATTTAAATAGTTTAATAAAAATACTAATTTGTGGTGTTAGTGATATGAGGAATTCATTTTAGATCGTGAAATATTTGTCAATTTGTAGAATTAGATTTTTAAATTTAATTTTTATTAGAATAACATGTTTTTTTTTAAGTTTATTTTTTATATTAAATAATATAGTATATTTTATTGAATGGGAAGTTGTTTCATTAAATTCAATATCAATCGTCATAACTTTTTTATTCGATTGAATAAGTTTATTATTTATATCATTTGTTTTATTAATTGCTTCTTTAGTGATTTATTATAGAAAAGAGTATATAAGAGGAGACTTAAATATTAACCGTTTTATTATATTAGTTTTAATATTTGTTTTATCTATAATATTATTAATTATTAGACCTAATTTAATTAGAATTTTATTAGGGTGAGACGGCTTAGGATTAGTTTCTTATTGTTTAGTAATTTATTTTCAAAATGTAAAATCTTATAATGCTGGGATATTAACTGCTTTATCAAATCGAATTGGAGATGTAGCTTTACTTTTAGCAATTGCTTGAATATTAAATTATGGGAGATGAAATTATGTATTTTATTTAGAAGTTATACAAAATGAATTTGAAATATTAATAATTGGTTCATTAGTAATATTAGCAGCTATGACAAAAAGAGCTCAAATTCCTTTTTCTTCTTGACTTCCAGCTGCTATAGCAGCTCCAACTCCTGTTTCTGCGTTAGTTCACTCTTCAACTTTGGTAACAGCAGGAGTTTACATTTTAATTCGGTTTAATATTTTATTAGCAAATTCTTGACTTGGCCAATTATTGCTTTTATTATCTGGTCTTACTATATTTATAGCAGGGTTAGGTGCTAATTTTGAATTTGATTTAAAAAAAATTATTGCTTTATCAACTTTAAGTCAATTAGGGTTAATGATAAGAATTTTATCTATAGGATTTTATAAATTAGCTATATTTCATTTATTAACTCATGCATTGTTTAAAGCTTTATTGTTCATATGTGCAGGGGCAATTATTCATAATATAAATAATTCTCAAGATATTCGGTTAATAGGGGGGTTAAGAATTCACATACCTTTAACTTCAGCTTGTTTTAATGTTTCTAATTTAGCTTTATGTGGGATACCTTTTTTAGCTGGATTTTATTCAAAGGATATAATTTTAGAAATTGTTATAATTAGAAATGTGAATATATTCTCTTTTTTTCTTTATTTTTTTTCCACTGGTTTAACAGTTTGTTATTCTTTTCGGTTAGTATATTATTCAATAACGGGGGATTTAAATTGTGGGAGTTTAAATATATTAAATGATGAAGGTTGAATTATATTACGAGGTATAATAGGTTTGTTAATTATAAGAATTATTGGTGGGAGCATATTAAATTGATTAATTTTCCCGGTTCCCCCAATAATTTGTTTACCATTGGTTATAAAAATATTGACTTTATTTGTTTGTATCGTTGGAGGTTTATTTGGCTATATAATTTCTTTAACAAAATTATACACTTTGAATAAGTCTTTAATTTTTTATGGTTCAACAAATTTTTTAGGGTCAATATGGTTTATACCTTTTATAAGAACTTATGGTATTATTTTTTATCCGTTAAATTTAGGGCAAATTGTAAGAAAAAGATTTGATCAAGGTTGGTCAGAATATTTTGGGGGGCAACATTTGTATCAAAAATTAGTAGGGTATTCTCAAATTTTATTTATAATGCATAATAATAATTTAAAAATTTATTTATTATTATTTGTATTTTGAATTTTAATTTTATTTAATTTTTTATTATTTTTATATTCAAATAGCTTATAATTAGAGTATGACACTGAAGATGTTATGGAGATTTATTAATCTTTGAATAATTGTGAATTAATTTTAGTAATTTATAAAAATAATTATTTTATTTTTACAATGAAAATGTAAAGTTTTTTTTAAACTATATAAATAGAAGTATAAATGGAATTTAACCATTAAAAGAAAAAAGTTAGCAGCTTTTACTTGATCACCATACTTCCTTAATTGGAGTTAATACTCAATTCTATCATTAACAGTGATAAGCCTCTATTTTGGCTTCAATTAAAGAATAAGGGTAGATTTACCTAAGATTAGGTCGAAACTAATTGCAATTTATCGCTTCATATTCTTTAAGGTAGATTGAAAAATCAATACTTTTTGAATGCAAATCAAATGTTATTATTAACTACAACCCTGTTAATTTGATCAATTTAATATTCCTTGATTTCATTCATGGTAAAGTCCAATTAACAAAATTAAAATAAAAATTACAGAAGTAATAGATCATACTATTAAATTTGAAAATTTAAAAATGATAATTATAGGGAGAATTAAAGCAATTTCTACATCAAAAATTAAGAAAATAATTGTAATTAAAAAAAATCGTAAAGAAAAAGGTAGCCGAGAAGATGATTTTGGATCAAATCCACATTCAAAAGGTGAACTTTTTTCTCGGTCCACTAAAGTTTTTTTTGACAAAATTGAAGCTAGAATTATAACAACAAAAGAAATTATTATAATAATTGAGGCAATAAAAATTATTGAAAAAATTATCTATACTATTATTAATAGACCTTATGATTGGAAGTCAAATATACTTTTATACTATATAGATATAAAATAATTAACCTCCTCATCAGTAGATTGTGATATATAAAAATAATCAAACTACATCAACAAAATGTCAATATCAAGCTGCAGCTTCAAATCCAAAGTGATGACTTTTAGAAAAATGGTTATTTAAATGCCGTAATAAACAAATTAATAAAAATGTTGTTCCAATTAAAACATGAACTCCGTGGAATCCTGTTGCTATATAAAAAGTTGATCCGTAAACTGAGTCAGCAATTGTGAAAGGAGCTTCGATATATTCGTAAGCTTGTAAAATAGTAAAATAAACTCCTAATAACACTGTAAAAAATAAACCTTGAGTAGTTTGTGAATGGTTACCTTCTATTAAGCTATGATGAGCTCAAGTTACAGTAACTCCTGAAGCCAATAAAATTGCGGTATTTAATAGAGGAATTTGGAAGGGATTAAAGGCAATAATTCCTATAGGGGGTCATGATGCTCCTAATTCGATTGCAGGGGATAAACTTCTGTGAAAAAATGCTCAAAAAAATCTTACAAAAAATAAGATTTCAGATACAATGAATAAAATTATACCTCATCGTAAACCAATTGTTACTGCGTATGTATGTAAGCCTTGATAAGTTCCTTCACGAGATACATCTCGTCATCATTGGTATACGGTTAAAATTGTAATAATATTACCTAAAAAAAATAGAGATGTATCATATTGATGGAATCATTTAATTATACCGGATACAGTTGTTATTGCTCCAATTGCTCCTGTTAAAGGTCAGGGGCTATAATCAACTAAATGGAATGGGTGATTTGCATGTGTAGACATTATATTATATTATAATATTAATTAACTTCTCTAGAATAAAGAGTTCTTAAAACTGCGAATACGTAAGATTGAATTATTGCTACAGCTGATTCTAAAACTAATAGAGCAATTTGTCCAATTAGTAAAAATGTTACAAGTATGTAAGATATTGAAGGTCCGGTATTTCCTAAAAGTGTTAATAGTAAATGTCCAGCAATTATATTTGCAGTTAATCGAACAGCTAGTGTTCCTGGTCGAATTACATTTCTAATAGTTTCAATACAAACTATAAAAGGCATTAATACCGCAGGAGTTCCTTGAGGCACTAAATGAGCAAATATGTGTTGAGTGTGATTAATTCATCCGTAAATTATAAAAGATAATCATAGGGGCAAAGCTAATGTAAGGGTTAGGGTTAAATGGCTTGTTCTAGTAAAAATATAAGGGAATAAACCTATAAAATTATTAAATAAAATTAAAGAAAATAATGAGATAAAAATAAATGTAGATCCGTTATGCCCTGAAGGCCCTAAAAGAGTTTTAAATTCTTTGTGAAGAGTTGAAAGAATTGTGTTTCAAAAAATATTGTAACGAGAAGGTATTAATCAATAAATTGAAGGAATTATTAAAAGTCCTAAAAATGTACTTAATCAATTTAATGAAAGCCCAAAGATGGCTGAAGGGTCGAATACAGAAAATAAATTTGTTATCATTTTCAATTTATTGAATTTAAATTAATATTTTTTAATTCATTAGAATTAAAGGAGTCCAATTTAAATTAATACCTCCTCGAGCACCACACTTTGGCGGACTATGGGAAGCTGCGGTAAAATCAGCGAAACATCTTCTATTAAAAAATGTTACAACGGCTAATTTAACATATGAAGAGTTGGAAACCGTTATAGTCGAGATAGAAGCGATACTCAATTCTCGTCCTTTAACGTCCCTATCAGTAGATCCAATTGATATCACTGCACTAACACCAGGACATTTTCTTATTGGAGAACCATTAACCGCGCAAGCCGACAGTGACCCAACCCAGCAACCCAAAACACTAGGACAACGATGGCAAGCAGTATCCAAATTAAAACACTCGTTCTGGACACAGTGGTCTCGCGAATACCTTCAACAGCTACAGCAACGTCAAAAAAGGAGAAGGTCGACAGCTAACATCAAAGAAGGAGCGCTGGTCATACTTAAAGAAGACAACACTCCAGTCTTACAATGGCCCATGGGTAGAATCGTTCGATTTCACCAAGAACAGCAAATCGTACGCTGCAGATAGCGCAGGTACACAGCCATGAAAATACACCCAATCCACGGGCTATGACAAGAAACAGGTTCACACCATCTGTCAAGCTACCTGCAGTAAGCAGATGCACCCGAGCCATGGTTGGTGATTTGAAATATGTTTTCACACCATCTGTTGAGCTGCCTGCAGTAAGCAGATAGTATCATAAGAAATAAGATAATTATAAGACATGTACACGCATAGATAATCATTGATTGTTTAGGTCAACTTGTAGATAGCATAACTAGTCCTAAACAAACCTTATAGCGTAAGAATTCTGTGTATAAACCATACATTTTCACTTAATAAATCAGTACGAAAAGAACTTCTTGCGTATACACTTCATCGTTGAGCCCAATTTGTCCAAAGTACCGATTGCGGCGACTTTTGCTACTGGTACATGAACCGGTAGCATATCATAACTCATTTCACCATAACAGAAATAAGTGCAGTCACTTATTTTCTACACTAGCGTTTGGTCAAACCATTAATACCAACGGCGAAAGCTATAAATTACTACGAACCTTAGTAATGTTAGACGATCGTAGTATAGGTTTTAGTCGAGAGGACTCATTTGATCTGCTGAGTGACAAAGCACAAAGTGCTATGCAGTATGTCCGCAACGAAAAGGCTTACAAGTCGCAAATCTGCATTCATGCAGATCGGTTGAATCGCGCGCATGCAAAAGTGATTTTATTTCTCTATTTTGCTTTAGTGGTACATTCTCTTGTGTGCTAAAAATAGCACAGAACGTAAAATTCGGGCGCTGCTTCGCGCTGTTTCGGCATTTGGACAAAAACAAAAAGCATTAGGCGAAGTGCAGTGCAAAGGTATTTGCTGCCCGTCGGACAAGAAATTCCCCTCACCATGCGCAACGACGCAAAAGAGGGGCAATAAAAACTTAGCTTATCAGCACAGTTGATCTGTTTTTGTTCTGTTTTTGGGACATTTACGTGCGTAAATTTCTTTACCAAAAATTGAGACATTATTAAAATAATGGATGAGAACAATTTGTATGACTTGCAGCCTATAAATAAGCAGTTTGATCATGGAAAAATGTTCTCAATAGCAGGCAGATTACCTAATGAAATTAGAGATGAGTGCCGATCAGAAATTAAACGCATTACATGCAATGTGACTCAAAGCAGTAGTTTCACCACAACAACGGTGACATTTACTAATGCCATTAGCAGCACCACATACTAATGAAGAGAATGAGGTAGACATGATGAATGAGGATGCTGATGTTGACAGTGTTCATATGGATGAACAACAACCTTCTGGAACCAACACTATCCTCAATTCGCAAGAATCATCTAACGGTAACGGTATCAATCAACTTAAAGGCCCCAAGAAACCACCGCAAATTGTTGGTAATATTAGCAATTTAAATTATTTATTTGAGCTTATAAAAGAAAAAGTCAGTTTTCAAGGGGAAACAGTCAGAATCTTTCCCAAAAACAGTGACACTTACAGAAACATTGTAAGTCATATGGAAAAAATATGCAGTTTTACACTTACCAATTGCAGACAGAAAATACACACAGAATTGTTGTAAGAGACTTACATCACAGCACACAAAACAAAGACATAACCAATGATCTAAAATACTTAGGCTATAAAGTTCTTCATATCCACAACCCTTCATCAAGAATTAATAAAGACGAAAAACTAAATATCTTTTTTATTAATATAAAGCCTTGTGCAAAAATTAATTAAATTTATAAGGTAAGGACCTTCTGCCGACAGAAAATAAGAATTGAAAGGATGCGAAAATCTACCGAAATTGCAGACGCACTGCCCACATGCACTGTTCGGGTGACCTTATGGCTAGCTATAAAGGATCTTCGCAGATCTTTGGGACCTGCAAGAAAGCCGAATAATTTAAATAAAAATGCTAACACAAGAGTACCAACCAACCAACAGTACGGCAGAAACCAACACAACAACAGCAATATACGGCTCAACATCAATTATCAGTAGGCACTGGCGGAAACACAAGAGTGTCCTATGCCACAGTAGCAAAAGGATACATAAATACAACGCCCTTCAAGGATGGACCAGCTCAGCGACGTATTTACAATTTACAAGCGCAACAAAAATCGCAGCGGTCGAATATTCAGCAAAATAACTCATTCGATGTCCAAGCATTGTTACAACAGCAACAACAACAGTTTCAGGAATGACAACAGCAAATCCAACAACAACAACAACAGCAGTGGTGGTATGTGGTTGCAGCAGCAGCAGCAAGAACAGCAACAGTATAAAAGCCAAGCCAATCAACGACTTGAAAAACTTGAAAAGATGTCATCTGTAAAAGTAGCCACAGAACTGGGTGACGTGCACTTCAACGCCATTTACTCTCCTCCCAATGTCAGGATCGAGGAAAGACACTTCACTGATACGCCTTCCTGCATAGACTTTGCAGTCTATCACGGAATACCAGATTCTCTGATAACTTGCCCTTGATCATCAGCATTGAGACAGAGGGCACTTATGTCAATCCAAGTCCCCGTTTAGTCACCAAACACACTGACTCTTCTTAGTCAAGAATACTGCGTTAAATTCTGGTGAAGAAATTGAAATGGCTGTTGATAACTTTACACAAAGTATTCATAGATCTGCGGCCGCCTCAACGCCTCCTGTTCCTCGGACAGGCACCACCTATGGAATAGCCTTAACAAGAGAGGCCAGAGACCTTTTCACGAAGAAAAGGAGACTCCGTAATCGAGCCATCCGAATTCAAGACCCCTGGGACCGCATTTTATGGAACCGCGCTGCGCAGCAACTACGAAACGTCTTAAGAGAACTTCGAAGCAATTTTTTTGAGCAGAAGTTGGCTTCTATGAATTATACAGTGGAAACCGGATACTCGCTATGGAAGTGCACCAAGTCCCTTAAAAGGCAACCGTATATCCCAATTTGTACAAAGTACCGATTGCGGCGACTTTTGCTACTGGTACATGAACCGGTAGCATATCATAACTCATTTCACCATAACAGAAATAAGTGCAGTCACTTATTTCCTACATTTGGTGACCCCCGACTTTCGACGAAGACGCAACGTTCTTCAAGCCAGCTCGCCAAAAAAACTCCAGCGTTACGAACAACATCATTGGGTGGCCCTCTTCGTTGGACCCTCTTCGTTGGACTCTCTTCGTTGGATCCTCTTCGTTGGACCCTCTTCGTTGGACTTAGTTCATTTGGCGAACTAAAAAACTGGTCAACTGGCGATGAGCGTTAGACGAACACGAAACATTCGTCAAACCAGCTCGTCAAAACAACTTCAGCTTTACGGACACATCACCTCTCATACATTGGTGAACCTCTTCGTTGGACTAAGTTTCGTTTGGCGAACGAAAGTTATATTGGTCAACTGGCGACCAATCTCTCATCATTACCGAGTGGTAACAAAAAAATCGGGTACCTGATCAACTTGGCGATCGCTACCTACATCAGGCTAATAGGAAAACGGATGATAAAAGACACATCAGTTCAACTTTAGCACCAGAAATAATTGCAGTTACATCAAAAAGAAAATTGTTTGTAACAAAAATAAAAATATATAAGTATATATTTATATAAATTTTTTTAATTAAATAAAAAAAAAATGGATTCAACGATGCTTAAGATTATGCTAGACAATCAACTAGTGACGGGCGAGGAATTAAAAAATGTAATTCGGAACTACAAAAAGGATCCGCAAGACCGCAAAATAAAGCCAGGATATTTTGAAGAGAGAATCAAAAAATTAAACAGTCTTTGGCAAACATTCTTTTCGGAAGATCTTAATATTAAAAAATTGGTTCAAAATACTAAAATTGACCATAGCTATTTTACAAACGAATACTATGCGAAAATAAATAATACCAAAATCTTCCAAAGCGAAATAAACTCAATGGAATTTGAGACTCAATCCTTGTCAACTGTGAATGAAGAGTTGGAAACAGAGCCAATAATTCGTGAACAAAATGTATTGCTCGACAGTTTGAAGCGAATTATGAACAAAATGACTAATGAAACTCGCCAAGGATTTCAAAATATCATAAGTCAATACTGGAGTGAGATAAGAAACATCCACATTTAAATCTACAAAAAATTCACCCATCCTAAGAAAATTGGATATGAAGACAGCAGATACTTGGCTGCTGAGGACGCTGTCATTCTACAACAAACCATGACAGACAATGAAGTGGTTCAGCGACCTGTGCATACAGCACAAATTCATGCAGCACTATCTCTTCCCAAGGTAGAAATCCCCCAAATTTCATGGAGATTATTTTCAAGAAAATGATACATGAATCTCCGTTACCCGTCATCCAAAAGAAAGGTATTTAAAGACAAATTTAACTGGAGATGCGGTACGCCTAATACGTCATCTGTCCTTAACAGAAGGAAATTATTCAACAGCATGGAATATGCTACGAGAGCGTTTTAGTAACAAGCTGGAACTATGTAAAGCGTTGATTAATAAACTATTGGATCAACCAAACACAACGAATGAGGCAAAATCCATAAAGGCTCTGCATGATAACATAAATGAAACGATATCGGCACTAAATAATATTGGAATTGCTACAGAAACATGGGATCCAATGCTTCTATGCGTTTTAACAAAAAAATTAGATCGGCAAATTCATCTGCTATATGAGCAATCTGTTGTTAATGCAAGACAATTACAAAAAACTCAGTCAATTCTCACTATTTTTGGAACAAATATTTTTGACATTAGAAGCTACGAGCAGTGCTGACAAAAACAAGTATAGCACTAAACAAAATATATGCGTCTCGACAGGAACAGAATTCGTCTGTTATTTCTGTGAAAAACCAAAGCACGCCATATTCAACAAGTAAAAAGGCTCTAGTCGAGAAATCCCGACTAGACGATAACCTGATCCCTATACTTTACGCGTACAGTCAATGTTTGCAAGTATGTGTGTTTGTATGTACGCACATACTGCATACACAGCTTCAATGCCCCATATCTCCGGTGTTTCTTAACCGATTTTAATAAAAATTTCACAGATTGTCATTATTTTGTTCATTGTTTCAAATGCCATCTTAAATATTTCAAAATTCAAGATTTTGTTGTTATCGATCCCATGTGTATATCAAAACGGGATGAGTTATCGAAAATCGAAAACAAACTTGTACTGCCTAGGGATTAGGCGAGCTTGAGTTCCAAATCTGGAGTCTCTAGCTCTTATAGTCTCTGAGATCGGTTTGCTCATACATACGGACAGACAGACAGACAGACGGACAGACGGACATGGCTATATCGACTCGGCTGTTGATGCTGATCAAGAATATATTTACTTTATGGGGTCGGAGATGCTTCCTTCTGCCCGTTACATACTTTTGCACAAAACCATTATACCCTTTTTTCCCATTTTTAATGGGATCAGGGTATAAAAACAAAAATTATGTGTGAAATGTTTTAAGCGCGACAATACCGAAAAAAAAAATGCCAAAAAAAGGATTGTTTTAAATGCAATAAAGGGCACAACACTATCTTACATTTGGAAGATAAATCTGAGGTCAAAACAGCAGGTAAGTAGTGTACAAAAGAACTATGTACTTCTTGCCACAGCACGAGTCCTTGTTGAAAGAAACAATGGACAATTGAAGGAAATAATGGACAAATAGGAGATTTCAGAGCTCTACTTGACTCTGGCTCGCAAGTCAATGTCATCTCGGAAAGGGCATTAAAAATGCTAAATATAAAGAGGCAAAAGTCTGAACTACAAATCAACGGAATTGGCGGACGAACACAAGCATCGAGATCAAGAGTTAATGTTATGATAAAATCACATCATAACAAATTCAACTCACGATTAGAAGCTATAGTACTACCTCAATTAGTAACGGATCAACCAGCACAATCGATCGACACATCTCGTTGGAAGTTTTCAGCAAACATTACTTTGGCGGATCCTACCTTTGACAAACCTGGAAAAATAGACATCATTCTAGGAGCAGAATATTATTTTGAAACTATTCAAAATAATCATTTGAGCATTGAATGCCAAAGCTACTTAAAACCAAACTTGGATGGATCATTGCAGGAAAACTTCAAGATGCATCATCGACAACAAGTACATGCTAACTGAAGAAGATAAGCTAGATCAACAAATAGCTAAATTTTGGGAATTGGACTCATTCGAAACCAAAACATCTTGCATTTCACCGTTGGAGAAACAATGCGAAAAACATTTTTTGTAAAACGTCAAAATTGCAGTCGACAAGAAACTCATCGTTCGTCTCCCATTTTTGGAAAACACTTCAGCCCTAGGGAAGAGTCGTAACCTAGCAACACGAAGATTTTTGAGCTTGGAAAAACGACTCACACGAGATCCTGTGACTAAGGCCAGCTATATTCAGTTCATGAAAGAGTACGAAGTCCTGGGTCATATGAAGGAAATGCACACAAAGGAAATAGCAAAGGCACGTTATTTCATACCACATCAATGTGTAGTCAAGCCCGACTGCTTCAGCAGTTACATCATCTGGAAACTCACTCAACGACTTGATGCACAAGGGACCAACTGTTCAAAATTCAATATTTTCAATTTTGCTCCATTTTAGAATACACAAATATGTATTCACAGCGGACATTGAAAAAATTTATCGTCAAATTTGGATGAATCCCGAAGATCAGTACTATCAGTCCATAGTATGGCGCAGTGACCCATCAGAGGATTTAAGATACTACAGACTAAAAAAAGTAAGAAGGCTCAAGTCGAGAAATCCCGACTAGACGATACCCTGATCCCTATACCTTACGCGTACAGTCAGTGTTTGCAAGTATGTGTGTTTGTATGTACGCACGTACTGCACACTGCATACACAACTTCAATGTCCCATATCTCCGGTGTTTCTTAACCGATTTTAATAAAAATTTCACAGATTGTCATTATTTTGTTCATTATTTTCATCGCCATCTAAAAGTTTTCAAAACTCAAGATTTTGTTGTTATCGATCACATGTTTATATCGAAAACGGGATGAGTTATCGAAAATCGAAAACAAACTTGTAATGGCTAGGGATTAGGCGAGCCTAAGTTCGAAATCTGGAGTCTCTAGCTCTTATAGATCGGTTGGCTCATACATACGGACAGACGGACGGACAGACGGACGGACAGACGGATATATGGCTATATCGACTCGGCTGTTGATGCTGATCAATAATATATATCCTCAATGGGGTCGGAGGTGCTTCCTTCTGCCCGTTACATACATTTGCACAAAACCATTATACCCTTTTTTCCCATTTTTAATGGGATCAGGGTATACAAATCAAGTTCATAAGGATAACATGCATTGCGGCCCCCAAGCATTGCTGACCATTTCAAGACAGCAATTCTGGACTATAAAGGGAAAGAGCATGGCAAGAACTGTTGTTCGAAACTGCATCAAGTGCACTAAAGCAAAACCAAAATTAATGGGTCAGATTATGGGAAATCTACCACCATTCCGCGTCACACAAGCAAGACCATTTTTGAACTCTGGTGTTGACTACTGTGGACCTTTTACAATCCACTACAAAATTCGTGGAAAGAAGCCCAACACAGCATATATATAGCAATATTCTGCTGCTTCACGACAAAGGCAGTTCATAAGGAGTTAGTAAGTGATCTTACCACCGAAATTTTTGGCAGCACTGCGACGTTTCATTAGTCGCCGTGGAAAGTGTCAAACATTGCACTGTGATAACGCAACCAAATTTGTAGGAGCAAAAAACAAGCTACAAGAACTAGAGGATGCAATATACACAGAAAAGGCTCAATCTACAATAATTCAGGAATGCAATAATAGAGGAGTCCAATTTAAATTAATACCTCCTCGAGCACCACACTTTGGCGGACTATGGGAAGCTGCGGTAAAATCAGCGAAACATCTTCTATTAAAAAATGTTACAACGGCTAATTTAACATATGAAGAGTTGGAAACCGTTATAGTCGAGATAGAAGCGATACTCAATTCTCGTCCTTTAACGTCCCTATCAGTAGATCCAATTGATATCACTGCACTAACACCAGGACATTTTCTTATTGGAGAACCATTAACCGCGAACCCAAAACACTAGGACAACGATGGCAAGCAGTATCCCAATTAAAACACTCGTTCTGGACACACGTGGTCTCGCGAATACCTTCAACAAATTAAAACACTCGTTCTGGACACAGTGGTCTCGCGAATACCTTCAACAGCTACAGCAACGTCAAAAAAGGAGAAGGTCGACAGCTAACATCAAAGAAGGAGCGCTGGTCATACTTAAAGAAGACAACACTCCAGTCTTACAATGGCCCATGGGTAGAATCGTTCGATTTCACCAAGAACAGCAAATCGTACGCTGCAGATAGCGCAGGTACACAGCCATGAAAATACACCCAATCCACGGGCTATGACAAGAAACAGGTTCACACCATCTGTCAAGCTACCTGCAGTAAGCAGATGCACCCGAGCCATGGTTGGTGATTTGAAATATGTTTTCACACCATCTGTTGAGCTGCCTGCAGTAAGCAGATAGTATCATAAGAAATAAGATAATTATAAGACATGTACACGCATAGATAATCATTGATTGTTTAGGTCAACTTGTAGATAGCATAACTAGTCCTAAACAAACCTTATAGCGTAAGAATTCTGTGTATAAACCATACATTTTCACTTAATAAATCAGTACGAAAAGAACTCACATACAGTACGAAAAGAACTTCTTGCGTATACACTTCATCGTTGAGCCCAATTTGTCCAAAGTACCGATTGCGGCGACTTTTGCTACTGGTACATGAACCGGTAGCATATCATAACTCATTTCACCATAACAGAAATAAGTGCAGTCACTTATTTTCTACACTAGCGTTTGGTCAAACCATGGTTACCAACGGCGAAAGCTATAAATTACTACGAACCTTAGTAATGTTAGACGCTCGTAGTATAGGTTTTAGTCGAGAGGACTCATTTGATCTGCTGAGTGACAAAGCACAAAGTGCTATGCAGTATGTCCGCAACGAAAAGGCTTACAAGTCGCAAATCTGCATTCATGCAGATCGGTTGAATCGCGCGCATGCAAAAGTGATTTTATTTCTCTATTTTGCTTTAGTGGTACATTCTCTTGTGTGCTAAAAATAGCACAGAACGTAAAATTCGGGCGCTGCTTCGCGCTGTTTCGGCATTTGGACAAAAACAAAAAGCATTGGGAAAGCATTGGGCGAAGTGCAGTGCAAAGGTATTTGCTGCCCGTCGGGCAAGAAATTCCCCTCACCATGCGCAACGACGCAAAAGAGGGGCAATAAAAACTTAGCTTATCAGCACAGTTGATCTGTTTTTGTTCTGTTTTTGGGACATTTACGTGCGTAAATTTCTTCACCAAAAATTGAGACATTATTAAAATAATGGATGAGAACAATTTGTATGACTTGCAGCCTATAAATAAGCAGTTTGATCATGGAAAAATGTTCTCAATAGCAGGCAGATTACCTAATGAAATTAGAGATGAGTGCCGATCAGAAATTAAACGCATTACATGCAATGTGACTCAAAGCAGTAGCTTCACCACAACAACGGTGACATTTACTAATGCCATTAGCAGCACCACATACTAATGAAAAGAATGAGGTAGACATGATGAATGAGGATGCTGATGTTGACAGTGTTCATATGGATGAACAACAACCTTCTGGAACCAACACTATCCTCAATTCGCAAGAATCATCTAACGGTAACGGTATCAATCAACTTAAAGGCCCCAAGAAACCACCGCAAATTGTTGTTAATATTAGCAATTTAAATTATTTATTTGAGCTTATAAAAGAAAAAGTCAGTTTTCAAGGGGAAACAGTCAGAATCTTTCCCAAAAACAGTGACACTTACAGAAACATTGTAAGTCATATGGAAAAAATATGCAGTTTTACACTTACCAATTGCAGTCAGAAAATACACACAGAATTGTTGTAAGAGACTTACATCACAGCACACAAAACAAAGACATAACCAATGATCTAAAATACTTAGGCTATAAAGTTCTTCATATCCACAACCCTTCATCAAGAATTAATAAAGACGAAAAACTAAATATCTTTTTTATTAATATAAAGCCTTGTGCAAAAATTAATTAAATTTATAACGTAAGGACCTTCTGCCGACAGAAAATAAGAATTGAAAGGATGCGAAAATCTACCGAAATTGCAGACGCACTGCCCACATGCACTGTTCGGGTGACCATATGGCTAGCTATAAAGGATCTTCGCAGATCTTTGGGACCTGCAAGAAAGCCGAATAATTTAAATAAAAATGCTAACACCAAGAGTACCAACCAACCAACAGTACGGCAGAAACCAACACAACAACAGCAATATACGGCTCAACATCAATTATCAGTAGGCACTGGCGGAAACACAAGAGTGTCCTATGCCACAGTAGCAAAAGGATACATAAATACAACGCCCTTCAAGGATGGACCAGCTCAGCGACGTATTTACAATTTACAAGCGCAACAAAAATCGCAGCGGTCGAATATTCAGCAAAATAACTCATTCGATGTCCAAGCATTGTTACAACAGCAACAACAACAGTTTCAGGAACGACAACAGCAAATCCAACAACAACAAAACAGCAGTGGTGGTATGTGGTTGCAGCAGCAGCAGCAAGAACAGCAACAGTATAAAAGCCAAGCCAATCAACGACTTGAAAAACTTGAAAAGATGTCATCTGTAAAAGTAGCCACAGAACTGGGTGACGTGCACTTCAACGCCATTTACTCTCCTCCCAATGTCAGGATCGAGGAAAGACACTTCACTGATACGCCTTCCTGCATAGACTTTGCAGTGTATCACGGAATACCAGATTCTCTGATAACTTGCCCTTGATCATCAGCATTGAACAGAGGGCACTTATGTCAATCCCAAGTCCCCGTTTAGTCACCAAACACACTGACTCTTCTTAGTCAAGAATACTGCGTTAAATTCTGGTGAAGAAATTGAAATGGCTGTTGATAACTTTACACAAAGTATTCATAGATCTGCGGCCGCCTCAACGCCTCCTGTTCCTCGGACAGGCACCACCTATGGAATAGCCTTAACAAGAGAGGCCAGAGACCTTTTCACGAAGAAAAGGAGACTCCGTAATCGAGCCATCCGAATTCAAGACCCCTGGGACCGCATTTTATGGAACCGCGCTGCGCAGCAACTACGAAACGTGTTAAGAGAACTTCGAAGCAATTTTTTTGAGCAGAAGTTGGCTTCTATGAATTATACAGTGGAAACCGGATACTCGCTATGGAAGTGCACCAAGTCCCTTAAAAGGCAACCGTATATCCCAATTTGTACAAAGTACCAATTGCGGCGACTTTTGCTACTGGTACATGAACCGGTAGCATATCATAACTCATTTCACCATAACAGAAATAAGTGCAGTCACTTATTTCCTACATTTGGTGACCCCCGACTTTCGACGAAGACGCAACGTTCTTCAAGCCAGCTCGCCAAAAAAACTCCAGCGTTACGAACAACATCATTGGGTGGCCCTCTTCGTTGGACCCTCTTCGTTGGACTCTCTTCGTTGGATCCTCTTCGTTGGACCCTCTTCGTTGGACTTAGTTCATTTGGCGAACTAAAAAACTGGTCAACTGGCGATGAGCGTTAGACGAACACGAAACATTCGTCAAACCAGCTCGTCAAAACAACTTCAGCTTTACGGACACATCACCTCTCATACATTGGTGAACCTCTTCGTTGGACTAAGTTTCGTTTGGCGAACGAAAGTTATATTGGTCAACTGGCGACCAATCTCTCATCATTACCGAGTGGTAACAAAAAAATAGGGTACCTGATCAACTTGGCGATCGCTACCTACATCAGGCTAAAAGGAAAACGGATGATAAAAGGCACATCAGTTCAACTTTAGCACCAGAAATAATTGCAGTTACATCAAAAAGAAAATTGTTTGTAACAAAAATAAAAATATATAAGTATATATTTATATAAATTTTTTTAATTAAATAAAAAAAAAATGGATTCAACGATGCTTAAGATTATGCTAGACAATCAACTAGTGACGGGCGAGGAATTAAAAAATGTAATTCGGAACTACAAAAAGGATCCGCAAGACCGCAAAATAAAGCCAGGATATTTTGAAGAGAGAATCAAAAAATTAAACAGTCTTTGGCAAACATTCTTTTCGGAAGATCTTAATATTAAAAAATTGGTTCAAAATACTAAAATTGACCATAGCTATTTTACAAACGAATACTATGCGAAAATAAATAATACCAAAATCTTCCAAAGCGAAATAAACTCAATGGAATTTGAGACTCAATACTTGACAAATGTGAATGAAGAGTTGGAAACAGAGCCAATGATTCGTGAACAAAATGTATTGCTCGACAGTTTGAAGCGAATTATGAACAAAATGACTAATGAAACTCGCCAAGGATTTCAAAAGATCATAAGTCAATACTGGAGTGAGGTAAGAGACATCCACATCCAAATCTACAAAAAATTCACCGATCCTAAGAAAATTGGATATGAAGACAGCAGATACTTGGCTGCTGAGGACGCTGTCATTCTACAACAAACCATGACAGACAATGAAGTGGTTCAGCGACCTGTGCATACAGCACAAATTCATGCAGCACTATCTCTTCCCAAGGTAGAAATCCCCCAAATTTCATGGAGATTATTTTCAAGAAAATGATACATGAATCTCCGTTACCCGTCATCCAAAAGAAAGGTATTTAAAGACAAATTTAACTGGAGATGCGGTACGCCTAATACGTCATCTGTCCTTAACAGAAGGAAATTATTCAACAGCATGGAATATGCTACGAGAGCGTTTTAGTAACAAGCTGGAACTATGTAAAGCGTTGATTAATAAACTATTGGATCAACCAAACACAACGAATGAGGCAAAATCCATAAAGGCTCTGCATGATAACATAAATGAAACGATATCGGCACTAAATAATATTGGAATTGCTACAGAAACATGGGATCCAATGCTTCTATGCGTTTTAACAAAAAAATTAGATCGGCAAATTCATCTGCTATATGAGCAATCTGTTGTTAATGCAAGACAATTACAAAAAACTCAGTCAATTCTCACTATTTTTGGAACAAATATTTTTGACATTAGAAGCTACGAGCAGTGCTGACAAAAACAAGTATAGCACTAAACAAAATATATGCGTCTCGACAGGAACAGAATTCGTCTGTTATTTCTGTGAAAAACCAAAGCACGCCATATTCAACAAGTAAAAAGGCTCTAGTCGAGAAATCCCGACTAGACGATAACCTGATCCCTATACTTTACGCGTACAGTCAATGTTTGCAAGTATGTGTGTTTGTATGTACGCACATACTGCATACTGCATACACAGCTTCAATGCCCCATATCTCCGGTGTTTCTTAACCGATTTTAATAAAAATTTCACAGATTGTCATTATTTTGTTCATTGTTTCAAATGCCATCTTAAATATTTCAAAATTCAAGATTTTGTTGTTATCGATCCCATGTGTATATCAAAACGGGATGAGTTATCGAAAATCGAAAACAAACTTGTACTGCCTAGGGATTAGGCGAGCTTGAGTTCCAAATCTGGAGTCTCTAGCTCTTATAGTCTCTGAGATCGGTTTGCTCATACATACGGACAGACAGACAGACAGACGGACAGACGGACATGGCTATATCGACTCGGCTGTTGATGCTGATCAAGAATATATTTACTTTATGGGGTCGGAGATGCTTCCTTCTGCCCGTTACATACTTTTGCACAAAACCATTATACCCTTTTTTCCCATTTTTAATGGGATCAGGGTATAAAAACAAAAATTATGTGTGAAATGTTTTAAGCGCGACAATACCGAAAAAAAAAATGCCAAAAAAAGGATTGTTTTAAATGCAATAAAGGGCACAACACTATCTTACATTTGGAAGATAAATCTGAGGTCAAAACAGCAGGTAAGTAGTGTACAAAAGAACTATGTACTTCTTGCCACAGCACGAGTCCTTGTTGAAAGAAACAATGGACAATTGAAGGAAATAATGGACAAATAGGAGATTTCAGAGCTCTACTTGACTCTGGCTCGCAAGTCAATGTCATCTCGGAAAGGGCATTAAAAATGCTAAATATAAAGAGGCAAAAGTCTGAACTACAAATCAACGGAATTGGCGGACGAACACAAGCATCGAGATCAAGAGTTAATGTTATGATAAAATCACATCATAACAAATTCAACTCACGATTAGAAGCTATAGTACTACCTCAATTAGTAACGGATCAACCAGCACAATCGATCGACACATCTCGTTGGAAGTTTTCAGCAAACATTACTTTGGCGGATCCTACCTTTGACAAACCTGGAAAAATAGACATCATTCTAGGAGCAGAATATTATTTTGAAACTATTCAAAATAATCATTTGAGCATTGAATGCCAAAGCTACTTAAAACCAAACTTGGATGGATCATTGCAGGAAAACTTCAAGATGCATCATCGACAACAAGTACATGCTAACTGAAGAAGATAAGCTAGATCAACAAATAGCTAAATTTTGGGAATTGGACTCATTCGAAACCAAAACATCTTGCATTTCACCGTTGGAGAAACAATGCGAAAAACATTTTTTGTAAAACGTCAAAATTGCAGTCGACAAGAAACTCATCGTTCGTCTCCCATTTTTGGAAAACACTTCAGCCCTAGGGAAGAGTCGTAACCTAGCAACACGAAGATTTTTGAGCTTGGAAAAACGACTCACACGAGATCCTGTGACTAAGGCCAGCTATATTCAGTTCATGAAAGAGTACGAAGTCCTGGGTCATATGAAGGAAATGCACACAAAGGAAATAGCAAAGGCACGTTATTTCATACCACATCAATGTGTAGTCAAGCCCGACTGCTTCAGCAGTTACATCATCTGGAAACTCACTCAACGACTTGATGCACAAGGGACCAACTGTTCAAAATTCAATATTTTCAATTTTGCTCCATTTTAGAATACACAAATATGTATTCACAGCGGACATTGAAAAAATTTATCGTCAAATTTGGATGAATCCCGAAGATCAGTACTATCAGTCCATAGTATGGCGCAGTGACCCATCAGAGGATTTAAGATACTACAGACTAAAAAAAGTAAGAAGGCTCAAGTCGAGAAATCCCGACTAGACGATACCCTGATCCCTATACCTTACGCGTACAGTCAGTGTTTGCAAGTATGTGTGTTTGTATGTACGCACGTACTGCACACTGCATACACAACTTCAATGTCCCATATCTCCGGTGTTTCTTAACCGATTTTAATAAAAATTTCACAGATTGTCATTATTTTGTTCATTATTTTCATCGCCATCTAAAAGTTTTCAAAACTCAAGATTTTGTTGTTATCGATCACATGTTTATATCGAAAACGGGATGAGTTATCGAAAATCGAAAACAAACTTGTAATGGCTAGGGATTAGGCGAGCCTAAGTTCGAAATCTGGAGTCTCTAGCTCTTATAGATCGGTTGGCTCATACATACGGACAGACGGACGGACAGACGGACGGACAGACGGATATATGGCTATATCGACTCGGCTGTTGATGCTGATCAATAATATATATCCTCAATGGGGTCGGAGGTGCTTCCTTCTGCCCGTTACATACATTTGCACAAAACCATTATACCCTTTTTTCCCATTTTTAATGGGATCAGGGTATACAAATCAAGTTCATAAGGATAACATGCATTGCGGCCCCCAAGCATTGCTGACCATTTCAAGACAGCAATTCTGGACTATAAAGGGAAAGAGCATGGCAAGAACTGTTGTTCGAAACTGCATCAAGTGCACTAAAGCAAAACCAAAATTAATGGGTCAGATTATGGGAAATCTACCACCATTCCGCGTCACACAAGCAAGACCATTTTTGAACTCTGGTGTTGACTACTGTGGACCTTTTACAATCCACTACAAAATTCGTGGAAAGAAGCCCAACACAGCATATATATAGCAATATTCTGCTGCTTCACGACAAAGGCAGTTCATAAGGAGTTAGTAAGTGATCTTACCACCGACGTTTCATTAGTCGCCGTGGAAAGTGTCAAACATTGCACAAGCTACAAGAACTAGAGGATGCAATATACACAGAAAAGGCTCAATCTACAATAATTCAGGAATGCAATAATAGAGGAGTCCAATTTAAATTAATACCTCCTCGAGCACCACACTTTGGCGGACTATGGGAAGCTGCGGTAAAATCAGCGAAACATCTTCTATTAAAAAATGTTACAACGGCTAATTTAACATATGAAGAGTTGGAAACCGTTATAGTCGAGATAGAAGCGATACTCAATTCTCGTCCTTTAACGTCCCTATCAGTAGATCCAATTGATATCACTGCACTAACACCAGGACATTTTCTTATTGGAGAACCATTAACCGCGAACCCAAAACACTAGGACAACGATGGCAAGCAGTATCCAAATTAAAACACTCGTTCTGGACACAGTGGTCTCGCGAATACCTTCAACAGCTACAGCAACGTCAAAAAAGGAGAAGGTCGACAGCTAACATCAAAGAAGGAGCGCTGGTCATACTTAAAGAAGACAACACTCCAGTCTTACAATGGCCCATGGGTAGAATCGTTCGATTTCACCAAGAACAGCAAATCGTACGCTGCAGATAGCGCAGGTACACAGCCATGAAAATACACCCAATCCACGGGCTATGACAAGAAACAGGTTCACACCATCTGTCAAGCTACCTGCAGTAAGCAGATGCACCCGAGCCATGGTTGGTGATTTGAAATATGTTTTCACACCATCTGTTGAGCTGCCTGCAGTAAGCAGATAGTATCATAAGAAATAAGATAATTATAAGACATGTACACGCATAGATAATCATTGATTGTTTAGGTCAACTTGTAGATAGCATAACTAGTCCTAAACAAACCTTATAGCGTAAGAATTCTGTGTATAAACCATACATTTTCACTTAATAAATCAGTACGAAAAGAACTTCTTGCGTATACACTTCATCGTTGAGCCCAATTTGTCCAAAGTACCGATTGCGGCGACTTTTGCTACTGGTACATGAACCGGTAGCATATCATAACTCATTTCACCATAACAGAAATAAGTGCAGTCACTTATTTTCTACACTAGCGTTTGGTCAAACCATGGTTACCAACGGCGAAAGCTATAAATTACTACGAACCTTAGTAATGTTAGACGCTCGTAGTATAGGTTTTAGTCGAGAGGACTCATTTGATCTGCTGAGTGACAAAGCACAAAGTGCTATGCAGTATGTCCGCAACGAAAAGGCTTACAAGTCGCAAATCTGCATTCATGCAGATCGGTTGAATCGCGCGCATGCAAAAGTGATTTTATTTCTCTATTTTGCTTTAGTGGTACATTCTCTTGTGTGCTAAAAATAGCACAGAACGTAAAATTCGGGCGCTGCTTCGCGCTGTTTCGGCATTTGGACAAAAACAAAAAGCATTGGGCGAAGTGCAGTGCAAAGGTATTTGCTGCCCGTCGGGCAAGAAATTCCCCTCACCATGCGCAACGACGCAAAAGAGGGGCAATAAAAACTTAGCTTATCAGCACAGTTGATCTGTTTTTGTTCTGTTTTTGGGACATTTACGTGCGTAAATTTCTTCACCAAAAATTGAGACATTATTAAAATAATGGATGAGAACAATTTGTATGACTTGCAGCCTATAAATAAGCAGTTTGATCATGGAAAAATGTTCTCAATAGCAGGCAGATTACCTAATGAAATTAGAGATGAGTGCCGATCAGAAATTAAACGCATTACATGCAATGTGACTCAAAGCAGTAGTTTCACCACAACAACGGTGACATTTACTAATGCCATTAGCAGCACCACATACTAATGAAAAGAATGAGGTAGACATGATGAATGAGGATGCTGATGTTGACAGTGTTCATATGGATGAACAACAACCTTCTGGAACCAACACTATCCTCAATTCGCAAGAATCATCTAACGGTAACGGTATCAATCAACTTAAAGGCCCCAAGAAACCACCGCAAATTGTTGTTAATATTAGCAATTTAAATTATTTATTTGAGCTTATAAAAGAAAAAGTCAGTTTTCAAGGGGAAACAGTCAGAATCTTTCCCAAAAACAGTGACACTTACAGAAACATTGTAAGTCATATGGAAAAAATATGCAGTTTTACACTTACCAATTGCAGTCAGAAAATACACACAGAATTGTTGTAAGAGACTTACATCACAGCACACAAAACAAAGACATAACCAATGATCTAAAATACTTAGGCTATAAAGTTCTTCATATCCACAACCCTTCATCAAGAATTAATAAAGACGAAAAACTAAATATCTTTTTTATTAATATAAAGCCTTGTGCAAAAATTAATTAAATTTATAACGTAAGGACCTTCTGCCGACAGAAAATAAGAATTGAAAGGATGCGAAAATCTACCGAAATTGCAGACGCACTGCCCACATGCACTGTTCGGGTGACCATATGGCTAGCTATAAAGGATCTTCGCAGATCTTTGGGACCTGCAAGAAAGCCGAATAATTTAAATAAAAATGCTAACACAAGAGTACCAACCAACCAACAGTACGGCAGAAACCAACACAACAACAGCAATATACGGCTCAACATCAATTATCAGTAGGCACTGGCGGAAACACAAGAGTGTCCTATGCCACAGTAGCAAAAGGATACATAAATACAACGCCCTTCAAGGATGGACCAGCTCAGCGACGTATTTACAATTTACAAGCGCAACAAAAATCGCAGCGGTCGAATATTCAGCAAAATAACTCATTCGATGTCCAAGCATTGTTACAACAGCAACAACAACAGTTTCAGGAACGACAACAGCAAATCCAACAACAACAACAACAGCAGTGGTGGTATGTGGTTGCAGCAGCAGCAGCAAGAACAGCAACAGTATAAAAGCCAAGCCAATCAACGACTTGAAAAACTTGAAAAGATGTCATCTGTAAAAGTAGCCACAGAACTGGGTGACGTGCACTTCAACGCCATTTACTCTCCTCCCAATGTCAGGATCGAGGAAAGACACTTTACTGATACGCCTTCCTGCATAGACTTTGCAGTGTATCACGGAATACCAGATTCTCTGATAACTTGCCCTTGATCATCAGCATTGAGACAGAGGGCACTTATGTCAATCCAAGTCCCCGTTTAGTCACCAAACACACTGACTCTTCTTAGTCAAGAATACTGCGTTAAATTCTGGTGAAGAAATTGAAATGGCTGTTGATAACTTTACACAAAGTATTCATAGATCTGCGGCCGCCTCAACGCCTCCTGTTCCTCGGACAGGCACCACCTATGGAATAGCCTTAACAAGAGAGGCCAGAGACCTTTTCACGAAGAAAAGGAGACTCCGTAATCGAGCTTTCATCGCGAACCGCGCTGCGCAGCAACTACGAAACGTGTTAAGAGAACTTCGAAGCAATTTTTTTGAGCAGAAGTTGGCTTCTATGAATTATACAGTGGAAACCGGATACTCGCTATGGAAGTGCACCAAGTCCCTTAAAAGGCAACCGTATATCCCAATTTGTACAAAGTACCAATTGCGGCGACTTTTGCTACTGGTACATGAACCGGTAGCATATCATAACTCATTTCACCATAACAGAAATAAGTGCAGTCACTTATTTCCTACATTTGGTGACCCCCGACTTTCGACGAAGACGCAACGTTCTTCAAGCCAGCTCGCCAAAAAAACTCCAGCGTTACGAACAACATCATTGGGTGGCCCTCTTCGTTGGACCCTCTTCGTTGGACTCTCTTCGTTGGATCCTCTTCGTTGGACCCTCTTCGTTGGACTTAGTTCATTTGGCGAACTAAAAAACTGGTCAACTGGCGATGAGCGTTAGACGAACACGAAACATTCGTCAAACCAGCTCGTCAAAACAACTTCAGCTTTACGGACACATCACCTCTCATACATTGGTGAACCTCTTCGTTGGACTAAGTTTCGTTTGGCGTTGGTCAACTGGCGACCAATCTCTCATCATTACCGAGTGGTAACAAAAAAATAGGGTACCTGATCAACTTGGCGATCGCTACCTACATCAGGCTAAAAGGAAAACGGATGATAAAAGGCACATCAGTTCAACTTTAGCACCAGAAATAATTGCAGTTACATCAAAAAGAAAATTGTTTGTAACAAAAATAAAAATATATAAGTATATATTTATATAAATTTTTTTAATTAAATAAAAAAAAAATGGATTCAACGATGCTTAAGATTATGCTAGACAATCAACTAGTGACGGGCGAGGAATTAAAAAATGTAATTCGGAACTACAAAAAGGATCCGCAAGACCGCAAAATAAAGCCAGGATATTTTGAAGAGAGAATCAAAAAATTAAACAGTCTTTGGCAAACATTCTTTTCGGAAGATCTTAATATTAAAAAATTGGTTCAAAATACTAAAATTGACCATAGCTATTTTACAAACGAATACTATGCGAAAATAAATAATACCAAAATCTTCCAAAGCGAAATAAACTCAATGGAATTTGAGACTCAATCCTTGACAACTGTGAATGAAGAGTTGGAAACAGAGCCAATAATTCGTGAACAAAATGTATTGCTCGACAGTTTGAAGCGAATTATGAACAAAATGATGACTAATGAAACTCGCCAAGGATTTCAAAAGATCATAAGTCAATACTGGAGTGAGATAAGAAACATCCACATTTAAATCTACAAAAAATTCACCGATCCTAAGAAAATTGGATATGAAGACAGCAGATACTTGGCTGCTGAGGACGCTGTCATTCTACAACAAACCATGACAGACAATGAAGTGGTTCAGCGACCTGTGCATACAGCACAAATTCATGCAGCACTATCTCTTCCCAAGGTAGAAATCCCCCAAATTTCATGGAGATTATTTTCAAGAAAATGATACATGAATCTCCGTTACCCGTCATCCAAAAGAAAGGTATTTAAAGACAAATTTAACTGGAGATGCGGAACGCCTAATACGTCATCTGTCCTTAACAGAAGGAAATTATTCAACAGCATGGAATATGCTACGAGAGCGTTTTAGTAACAAGCTGGAACTATGTAAAGCGTTGATTAATAAACTATTGGATCAACCAAACACAACGAATAAGGCAAAATCCATAAAGGCTCTGCATGATAACATAAATGAAACGATATCGGCACTAAATAATATTGGAATTGCTACAGAAACATGGGATCCAATGCTTCTATGCGTTTTAACAAAAAAATTAGATCGGCAAATTCATCTGCTATATGAGCAATCTGTTGTTAATGCAAGACAATTACAAAAAACTCAGTCAATTCTCACTATTTTTGGAACAAATATTTTTGACATTAGAAGCTACGAGCAGTGCTGACAAAAAAAATTATAGCACTAAACAAAATATATGCGTCTCGACAGGAACAGAATTCGTCTGTTATTTCTGTGAAAAACCAAAGCACGCCATATTCAACAAGTAAAAAGGCTCTAGTCGAGAAATCCCGACTAGACGATAACCTGATCCCTATACTTTACGCGTACAGTCAGTGTTTGCAAGTATGTGTGTCTGTAAGGACGCACATACTGCATACTGCATACACAACTTCAATGCCCCATATCTCCGGTGTTTCTTAACCGATTTTAATAAAAATTTCACAGATTGTCATTATTTTGTTCATTGTTTCAAATGCCATCTTAAATATTTCAAAATTCAAGATTTTGTTGTTATCGATCCCATGTGTATATCAAAACGGGATGAGTTATCGAAAATCGAAAACAAACTTGTACTGCCTATGGATTAGGCGAGCTTAAGTTCGAAATCTGGAGTCTCTAGCTCTTATAGTCTCTGAGATCGGTTGGCTCATACATAAGGACAGACAGACAGGCAGACGGACAGACGGACGGACAGACGGACATGGCTGTATCGACTCGGCTGTTGATGCTGATCAAGAATATATATACTTTATGGGGTCGGAGATGCTTCCTTCTGCCCGTTACATACTTTTGCACAAAACCATTATACCCTTTTTTCCCATTTTTAATGGGATCAGGGTATAAAAAATGCCAAAAAAGGATTGTTTTAAATGCAATAAGGGGCACAACACTATCTTACATTTGGAAGATAAATCTGTGTACAAAAGAACTATGTACTTCTTGCCACAGCACGAGTCCTTATTGAAAGAAACAATGGACAATTGAAGGAAACAATGGACAAATAGGAGATTTCAGAGCTCTACTTGACTCTGGCTCGCAAGTCAATGTCATCTCGGAAAGGGCATTAAAAATGCTAAATATAAAGAGGCAAAAGGCAAAATTGCAGTCGACAAGAAACTCATCGTTCGTCTCCCATTTTTGGAAAACACTTCAGCCCTAGGGGAGAGTCGTAACCTAGCAACACGAAGATTTTTGAGCTTGGAAAAACGACTCACACGAGATCCTGTGACTAAGGCCAGCTATATTCAGTTCATGAAAGAGTACGAAGCCCTGGGTCATATGAAGGAAATTCATACAAAGGAAATAGCAAAGGCACGTTATTTCATACCACATCAATGTGTAGTCAAGCCCGACTGCTTCAGCAGTTACATCATCTGGAAACTCACTCAACGACTTGATGCACAAGGGACCAACTGTTCAAAATTCAATATTTTCAATTTTGCTCCGTTTTAGAATACACAAATATGTATTCACAGCGGACATTGAAAAAATTTATCGTCAAATTTGGATGAATCCCGAAGATCAGTACTATCAGTCCATAGTATGGCGCAGCGACCCATCAGAGGATTTAAGATACTACAGACTAAAACAAGTAAGAAGGCTCTAGTCGAGAAATCCCGACTAGACGATACCCTGATCCCTATACTTTACGCGTACAGTCAGTGTTTGCAAGTATGTGTGTTTGTATGTACGCACATACTGCATACTGCATACACAGCTTCAATGTCCCATATCTCCGGTGTTTCTTAACCGATTTTAATAAAAATTTCACAGATTGTCATTATTTTGTTCATTATTTCAAATGCCACCTCAAAGTTTTTAAAATTCAAGATTTTGTTGTTATCGATCACATGAGTATATCGAAACCGGAATGAGTTATCGAAAATCGAAAACAAACTTGTACTGCCTATGGATTAGGCGAGCTTGAGTTCCAAATCTGGAGTCTCTAGCTCTTATAGTCTCTGAGATCGGTTGGCTCATACATACGGACAGACGGACAGACAGACGGACAGACGGACAGACAGACAGACGGACAGACGGACGGACAGACGGATATATGGCTATATCGACTCGGCTGTTGATACTGATCAAGAATATATATACTCAATGGGGTCGGAGGTGCTTCCTTCTGCCCGTTACATACTTTTGCACAAAACCATTATACCCTTTTTTCCCATTTTTAATGGGATCAGGGTATACAAATCAAGTTCATAAGGATAACATGCATTGCGGCCCCCAAGCATTGCTGACCATTTCAAGACAGCAATTCTGGACTATAAAGGGAAAGAGCATGGCAAGAACTGTTGTTCGAAACTGCATCAAGTGCACTAAAGCAAAACCAAAATTAATGGGTCAGATTATGGGAAATCTACCACCATTCCGCGTCACACAAGCAAGACCATTTTTGAACTCTGGTGTTGACTACTGTGGACCTTTTACAATCCACTACAAAATTCGTGGAAAGAAGCCCAACACAGCATATATATAGCAATATTCTGCTGCTTCACGACAAAGGCAGTTCATAAGGAGTTAGTAAGTGATCTTACCACCGAAGCATTTTTGGCAGCACTGCGACGTTTCATTAGTCGCCGTGGAAAGTGTCAAACATTGCACTGTGATAACGCAACCAAATTTGTAGGAGCAAAAAACAAGCTACAAGAACTAGAGGATGCAATATACACAGAAAAGGCTCAATCTACAATAATTCAGGAATGCAATAATAGAGGAGTCCAATTTAAATTAATACCTCCTCGAGCACCACACTTTGGCGGACTATGGGAAGCTGCGGTAAAATCAGCGAAACATCTTCTATTAAAAAATGTTACAACGGCTAATTTAACATATGAAGAGTTGGAAACCGTTATAGTCGAGATAGAAGCGATACTCAATTCTCGTCCTTTAACGTCCCTATCAGTAGATCCAATTGATATCACTGCACTAACAGCAGGACATTTTCTTATTGGAGAACCATTAACCGCGCAAGCCGACAGTGACCCAACCCAGCAACCCAAAACACTAGGACAACGATGGCAAGCAGTATCCAAATTAAAACACTCGTTCTGGACACAGTGGTCTCGCGAATACCTTCAACAGCTACAGCAACGTCAAAAAAGGAGAAGGTCGACAGCTAACATCAAAGAAGGAGCGCTGGTCATACTTAAAGAAGACAACACTCCAGTCTTACAATGGCCCATGAGTAGAATCGTTCGATTTCACCAAGAACAGCAAATCGTACGCTGCAGATAGCGCAGGTACACAGCCATGAAAATACACCCAATCCACGGGCTATGACAAGAAACAGGTTCACACCATCTGTCAAGCTACCTGCAGTAAGCAGATGCACCCGAGCCATGGTTGGTGATTAGAAATATGTTTTCACACCATCTGTTGAGCTGCCTGCAGTAAGCAGATAGTATCACAAGCAGGGTCGTAAATAAGATAATTATAAGACATGTACACGTATAGACAATCATTGATTGTTTAGGTCAACTTATAGATAGCATAACTAGTCCTAAACAAATCTTATAGCGTAAGAATTCTGTGTATAAACCATACATTTTCACTTAATAAATCAGTACGAAAAGAACTTCTTGCGTATTCACTTCATCGTTGAGCCCAATTTATCCAAAGTACCGATTGCGGCGACTTTTGCTACTGGTACATGAACCGGTAGCATATCATAACTCATTTCACCATAACAGAAATAAGTGCAGTCACTTATTTTCTACACTAGCGTTTGGTCAAACCATGGTTACCAACGGCGAAAGCTATAAATTACTACGAACCTTAGTAATGTTAGACGATCGTAGTATAGGTTTTAGTCGAGAGGACTCATTTGATCTGCTGAGTGACAAAGCACAAAGTGCTATGCAGTATGTCCGCAACGAAAAGGCTTACAAGTCGCAAATCTGCATTCATGCAGATCGGTTGAATCGCGCGCATGCAAAAGTGATTTTATTTCTCTATTTTGCTTTAGTGGTACATTCTCTTGTGTGCTAAAAATAGCACAGAACGTAAAATTCGGGCGCTGCTTCGCGCTGTTTCGGCATTTGGACAAAAACAAAAAGCATTGGGCGAAGTGCAGTGCAAAGGTATTTGCTGCCCGTCGGGCAAGAAATTCCCCTCACCATGCGCAACGACGCAAAAGAGGGGCAATAAAAACTTAGCTTATCAGCACAGTTGATCTGTTTTTGTTCTGTTTTTGGGACATTTACGTGCGTAAATTTCTTTACCAAAAATTGAGACATTATTAAAATAATGGATGAGAACAATTTGTATGACTTGCAGCCTATAAATAAGCAGTTTGATCATGGAAAAATGTTCTCAATAGCAGGCAGATTACCTAATGAAATTAGAGATGAGTGCCGATCAGAAATTAAACGCATTACATGCAATGTGACTCAAAGCAGTAGTTTCACCACAACAACGGTGACATTTACTAATGCCATTAGCAGCACCACATACTAATGAAGAGAATGAGGTAGACATGATGAATGAGGATGCTGATGTTGACAGTGTTCATATGGATGAACAACAACCTTCTGGAACCAACACTATCCTCAATTCGCAAGAATCATCTAACGATAACGGTATCAATCAACTTAAAGGCCCCAAGAAACCACCGCAAATTGTTGTTAATATTAGCAATTTAAATTATTTATTTGAGCTTATAAAAGAAAAAGTCAGTTTTCAAGGGGAAACAGTCAGAATCTTTCCCAAAAACAGTGACACTTACAGAAACATTGTAAGTCATATGGAAAAAATATGCAGTTTTACACTTACCAATTGCAGTCAGAAAATACACACAGAATTGTTGTAAGAGACTTACATCACAGCACACAAAACAAAGACAACCAATGATCTGAAATACTTAGGCTATAAAGTTCTTCATATCCACAACCCTTCATCAAGAATTAATAAAGACGAAAAACTAAATATCTTTTTTATTAATATAAAGCCTTGTGCAAAAATTAATTAAATGTATAACGTAAGGACCCTCTGCCGACAGAAAATAAGAATTGAAAGGATGCGAAAATCTACCGAAATTGCAGACGCACTGCCCACATGCACTGTTCGGGTGACCATATGGCTAGCTATAAAGGATCTTCGCAGATCTTTGGGACCTGCAAGAAAGCCGAATAATTTAAATAAAAATGCTAACACAAGAGTACCAACCAACCAACAGTACGGCAGAAACCAACACAACAACAGCAATATACGGCTCAACATCAATTATCAGTAGGCACTGGCGGAAACACAAGAGTGTCCTATGCCACAGTAGCAAAAGGATACATAAATACAACGCCCTTCAAGGATGGACCAGCTCAGCGACGTATTTACAATTTACAAGCGCAACAAAAATCGCAGCGGTCGAATATTCAGCAAAATAACTCATTCGAT
Source organism: Scaptomyza cyrtandrae (assembly GCA_035044605.1). Taxonomy (NCBI): domain Eukaryota; kingdom Metazoa; phylum Arthropoda; class Insecta; order Diptera; family Drosophilidae; genus Scaptomyza; species Scaptomyza cyrtandrae. The sequence continues at coordinate 50,149 of JAWNNS010000021.1, forward strand.
GTCCAAGCATTGTTACAACAGCAACAACAACAGTTTCAGGAATGACAACAGCAAATCCAACAACAACAACACCAGCAGTGGTGGTATGTGGTTGCAGCAGCAGCAGCAAGAACAGCAACAGTATAAAAGCCAAGCCAATCAACGACTTGAAAAACTTGAAAAGATGTCATCTGTAAAAGTAGCCACAGAACTGGGTGACGTGCACTTCAACGCCATTTACTCTCCTCCCAATGTCAGGATCGAGGAAAGACACTTCACTGATACGCCTTCCTGCATAGACTTTGCAGTCTATCACGGAATACCAGATTCTCTGATAACTTGCCCTTGATCATCAGCATTGAAACAGAGGGCACTTATGTCAATCCAAGTCCCCGTTTAGTCACCAAACACACTGACTCTTCTTAGTCAAGAATACTGCGTTAAATTCTGGTGAAGAAATTGAAATGGCTGTTGATAACTTTACACAAAGTATTCATAGATCTGCGGCCGCCTCAACGCCTCCTGTTCCTCGGACAGCCACCACCTATGGAATAGCCTTAACAAGAGAGGCCAGAGACCTTTTCACGAAGAAAAGGAGACTCCGTAGGCGAGCCATCCGAATTCAAGACCCCTGGGACCGCATTTTATGGAACCGCGCTGCGCAGCAACTACGAAACGTCTTAAGAGAACTTCGAAGCAATTCTTTTGAGCAGAAGTTGGCTTCTATGAATTATACAGTGGCCGCCGGATACTCGCTATGGAAGTGCACCAAGTCACTTAAAAGGCAACCGTGTAGACAGGTTCCTATTAGATGTCCAGGAGGCGAACTTGCTAAAAACGAAGACAAGCAGGCCAATTCTCTTACACATCATAAAGAGACTAGGTTCACCCATTACCAATTCGCTACAATGGAGCAGTACAAAGAAACGTATGATAGCCTACAGACACCTCTGCAAGTATCCTTACCAATCAAACCTGCCAGGGTCGAGGAAATTGTCGAAGTCATCAAATCACTACCGACAAAGAAGGCTCTTGGCATCGATAATGTTTGTAATGCTACATTAAAAGCACTACCTATTCGAGCAATCCTATACATGGCGCTATTATTTAACGCGATGCTCAGGGTGCAGTTCTTCACAAAACAGTGGAAGATGGCAACAATTCTTATGATACATAAGCCCGGAAAACGCGAAGTGGATTTTGAATCGTATCGGCCTATAAGCCTCCTGTCTTCGCTTTCTAAGGTATGGGAGAGGCTTATTGCCAATCGATTAGGTGACATTATTAAAGAGCGCCGTATATTACCGAATCACCAGTTTGGTTTTCGAGAGGGACATAGTACCGTGGAGCAGGTCCACAGATTGGCAAAACATATCCTACAGGCATTTGATGATATGGAATACTGTATTGCTGTATTCATTGATATGCAACAAGCATTCGACAGAGTTTGCCATGTTGGCCTACTTAGCAAAATCAAAAGGCTGTTCCCAGCACCATATTACGGAGTTTTGAGATCATACTTGGAAGATCGGAAGTTCACGGTCAGGGTCAGAAACACCTACCCGACTCATTGCCATTTGAGAGCTGGAATTCCGCAGGGCAGCGTCCTTGGACCGCTACTCTACTCAATATATACTGCGGATTATATCATATATATATATATATATGGAAGTTTCTAGAAAGGCGCTACTTGCTACTTAAGCTGATGATATTGCACTGCTTTACAGCTCTAATTGTCGCATTGAGGCGGCATGTGGCCTCCAAGAGTACCTCACCACATTGGCTGCATGGTGCAAGAGATGGAATTTAAAGGTCAATCCACAAAAGATCATCAATCCCTGCTTCACCCTGAAAACCCTCATTGACCACACCCCACTTATACAAGGCATAACTTTAGACCAACCTTTGCTGGCTAAGTATTGTCTGTTTTTAATCATTCTCGGGTACTAATGTATGCTGATGATGTAAAATTATGCACGGCAGCTGCAAGTCTTCTGTCTGGTCATAGACTGCAAAGTGACTTAGACAATTTTCAAACTTGGTGCAGAGTAAATTTACTTCATCTCAATTGCAGTAAATGCAAAGTTATGTCTTTTTATAGGCGAATGCCTTTTTTTAATATCTATCTTCTGGATAACCTACCATTGGATCGGATTGATTTGGTTGAGGATTTGGGTATCTTAATGGACCCAAAGCTTAAGTTTGACAAGCATATTGCTTTAATCTCAAATCGAGCATCAAGTGTCTTGGGGTTCATTAAACGCTGGTCGAAGGAATTCGACGACCCCTACTTAACAAAAACTCTTTATGTGTCTCTTGTACGACCTATTCTTGAATATGGATCTTGTGTATGGTATCCCAAATACAGGACTCATCAGGATAGAATAGAATCGGTACAAAAACAATTTTTGCTCTTTGCCCTTCGGGGTCTTAACTAAGACAATAGTACTAATTTACCTGCTTACCACAGTAGACTTTTACTAATAAATCTTAAATCTTAAACTAATAAATGGTGAAATAGATTCCCCCATACTAATAAACCAAATTAACTTTGCTGTACTTATTAGAAGTAGTAGACATTTTTTACCAATAGCCCTGCTTGCTTTTCTAACTATGCTATCCATAACCCTTTTCGGATCTTATGTTCAGTATATAACGATCTTTCCCACCTTATAACTAGTACCACTTCTGCATGCTCTCTAAAAATAATTGTGTTATGTTCGCGATCTTCGTAACCGCACGTTACGCGGTGCGCCCCTCGGTCGGATGGGCGGGAGGTGGGTCGCTTTATGCTTGGGTCCGCGCGTTAACAAGCCGGTGCTTGGTATCGTTGGGCTACTTGAATGTGGACAGTACATTCATACATGTACATTAGTACATCTACGTCCAATAAATATAAAAAGTACCTCGGGATCACCCTTGATAAACGTTTGACCTTTGGCCCTCACTTGAAAGCTACGTCTCGGAGATGTGGTCAAAGAATGCAACAACTGAGGTGGCTGATTAATAGAAGAAGCACCATGTCACTCCGAGCCAAAAGAGCAGTATACGTTCATTGTGTAGCCCCAATCTGGCTATACGGAGTGCAGACCAGGGGTATTGCTGCAAAATCCCACTACAAATGCATAAAGGTATTGCAAAACCGTGCCATGCGTTCCATTTTAAACAACCAGATTGGAAGGCACACTAGCAGATATAGCGAACGACTAAGAAGACACCACAGCACGCTTGCAAAGTGCTTACTCCCTGCCAGGCCTCTAAGGCGATTAAGACGAAAGGGTTTTGCCAAAACAATTGGACAACTTTGAAGACCCCCTCGCAATATGAGATATAGTTTTAAGTCCTCATGCACATAGTGTGACGTTTTGTTCTATTATTTATTAGTTCACTTGCGCTGTTACGATACTATTACTGCATTGTACGGATTCAACGCTTTATCTAAATAAAAAATAAATAAAAAAACGAAAAGGCTTACAACCTGCGAACAAATGAAGTATCCTTCACAATAGGACAAAAATGTTTAGGAGGAACTTCCAGCAGACGAACTTTGCAAAAGGATATAGTGCCAAATTAGCACTCAATTTGCTAAGGTCCGAGTACGAAGAAGAGTCGGGAAGGTGTACTACGAACTCGAAAATTATCAAGGACACCTTGTTGGCACTTTTCACGCCAAGGACATTAAACAACAACACAGAATTAACAAGCGGGAATCCCGCTCGCTGTGTTTCACACCAATCGTGATTTTAGTGGGGGGGAAAATTTAGTGCGCTTGTACCAAAGTATTTAGAAATTGTACTTAAAAGTATGCCGCAATTTTGTTAGTCGACCAAAGCTTTTGAGTTACCGCCACCTATAGCTAATCAGCTGATTAGGTGAGCGCTGATAAATATAGAAATGCAACACTTAACACTTTCGGGCCGCAGCCGATCGCGAGATGGGTCTTCATCCCCGATGCCGGTCGGGGCCTCTCTCTTTTTGCTGAGACCTTCCGCGCATTCAGTCGCGTATCAAGAACTTCGTGAAACATAATAACCACGCGGAGTGATCCAACATAACCCCGTCGAAACACAAGTTGCCCACAGCAGCCCTAGCCTGACCATGCGCAGTGGTGCAGCCCAAAACAATTCAGAAAGCAAATACCAATAAACTAGAAAAGTGTTGCCGCCGCTAAGACTTAGTACATAACAACGCGGAGTGATCCAACGCAACACCGTCGAAGCAAAAGTTGCTTACAGCAGCCCTAGCCTGACCATGCGCAGTGGTGCAGCTCAAAACAATTCGGATTGCAAATACCAATAAAATAGAAAAGTGTTGCCGCCGCTAAGACTTAGTGCATAACAACGCGGAGTGATCCAACACAACACCGTCGAAGCAAAAGTTGCTTACAGCAGCCCTATCCTGACCATGCGCAGTGGTGCAGCTCAAAACAATTCGGATTGCAAATACCAATAAACTAGAAAATTGTTGCCGCCGCTAAGACTTGGTGCATAACCACGCGGAGTGATCCATCATAACGCCATCGAAGCACAAGTTGCCCTCCGACTTAAAACACTATAACAAAGAAAAAAATATTTTTTTTTTGAGTGATCGCGGAGGTTTGAACCGCGGACCCCACAGACTTAAAACAATATAATAGAGACAAAAAAAAAAATTTGTTTGAGTGATCACGCGGATTTTTTAACCGCGGACCCTTCCGACTTAAAACAATATAATAGAGACAAAAAAAAAAGTGATCCCACAATACAAAAGAGTGATCTCGCGGGGACTTGAACCCAGCCTCCCCGTCCAGCCTAGGGTCATCGTTTTTCTTGTTGTCCACTATTCGAAGCACTATTCAACCCCCACACTAAAAGAAAACTGGGAGATATAATTTAAAATATTTTATTATTAATAAGTTAAGCCAATCCATTCAAGCAAAATATATTTAAAAAAAAAATAAAAATAAGATAAAATAAAAATAATGATAATAAAAACGAATTAAAAAAAATAAATATCAAACTATAAACTAAAATAAATAACAAAAGTATTTTAGTATTAAGAAAAAAAAAAAAACAAAACTCGCCTAATAATCATGCAGCTCTCACTAACGGCAAAAGATCTTTTGGACGTCGAGTCGAGGAGACCATATAAGTGCATTCCTTGATTTACCCTATTATTTTTCGTTTAATTTTTCTTCATAGCAAGTGATCAAGTGATACAGTGAAAAAACAAAAAAAAATTTTTTTTTTGTTTGAATGTGTTTGGTGCTTTTTAATTTACAAGAACAAGCCTTCTGCCTAAAAGTATGCCACCGAAATCACCTGATCACTTCCGGCGTAATTGATACAAAAAAAAAAAATAATAATAATTAAATAAATACATGAAATGAGTTAATTAAAATAGTACTTAATACTTTTGTGACGGATAAATAAAAATTAGTAAACTAATTTATTTTAATTAAATTTTTTGCCTCAAATATACAAAATAAAAAATAAAAAATTTAAAATAAATAAATACAAAAAATACTGTTGTAATATTTAATTTAATTAATTAATTTTGATTGCTTAATAAAAAAAAATAAATAAATTTTAATTGATACATTTTTTGTATTTGAATTTGAATTTCCTAGTATCCCCATAAATATTTTTTATACCCTGATCCCATTAAAAATGGGAAAAAAGGGTATCATGAAGTTGTGCAAAAGTATGTAACAGGCAGAAGGAAGCATCTCCGACCCCATAAAGTATATATATTCTTTATCAGCATCAACAGTCGAGTCGATATAGCCATGTCCGTCTGTCCGTCTGTCCGTCTGTATGTATGAACGCGTCGATCTCAGGGACTATAAGAGCTAGAGACTCCAGATTTCGAACTTAAGCTCGCCTAATCCCTAGGCAGTACAAGTTTGTTTTCGATTTTCGATAACTCATCCCGTTTTCGATATACACATGGGATCGATAACAATAAAATCTTGAATTTGAAAAAACTTTAGATGACATTTTAATTATTAATCAAAATAATAACAATCTGTGAAATTTTTATTAATATTGGTTAAGAAACACCGGAGATATGGAACCTTGAAGTTGAGTATGCAGTATGCAGTATGGTCGTACATACAAACACACATACTTGCAAACACTGACTGTACGCGTAAAGTATAGGGATCAGGGTATCGTCTAGTCGGGATTTCTCGACTAGAGCCTTCTTACTTGTTTTGAGTTGAATTGAGCCTTAAAGAAGAAGACACTTGCAAATGTAAAATAAGAATTTAATTTTTTTTTCGTTGCAATGTTTAAATAGTATTAAATAAATACAATTAAGTACCGTTAGCTAAGAGGAAAATATGAAGCAATAGCGGCTTATTATATATAATTTTAATTAAGGTTTTGCTAACTTTTAGATGTATCCGAACATGCCTATTAATAATAAACTGAATTTTTGTAAATTTTCCTTTAAAAATGAACCAATAGTTTTGTTTGTTTTTTTGGGAGTCATGCAGCGAAACTGCAGAAGTAGAACTTAGTAGGTCGTTTTGGTATAGGGATTCCACTCAAATAATGAAGAGGAATGTGGGGATCATGGTTGGGTGGGCAACAGCTGCGACCACAACATCAGTCCAGCGCAGCCAAACGACGAAGGTGGAGTGTCGCCTCCAATACCTTATGTGAGAAATATCGCGAGTCCTGTCCGTCCGTTACCTCACCCGTTCCCCTTTTTAAGGCAAATCACTATGGTCCGCACGCGATTAAATATTAATAGTGAGCACCGCGAGTCTGTAATACAAGAAACAACAAAATTTGAACCTGCCCCCTTCTACCGATTATACAGCCGGAGCCAGCGCGTGCACCACAGCTTGTAATACGAAAATAACATCTACTCGGCTTTGACGTTACATGCTAAAGGGTGTTTCAAATGTCGCGGGGAGATTTTGGCGGCACGTGGCGGCCATTTTGTTTTAGCTACAGCTGTTCAATATTTTTATACCCTGAACTCATTAAAAATGGGAAAAAATGGTATCATGAAGTTGTGCAAAAGTATTTAACAGGCAGAAGGAAGCATCTCCGACCCCATAAAGTATATATATTCTTTATCAGCATCAACAGTCGAGTCGATATAGCCATGTCCGTCTGTCCGTCTGGGTTTGAATTTATACATGCGCTGCCTTTGATTTTACGACAAGCCTCTAGTACCTTAGCTAAACAACACTTGCAACAACATTTGCACTTCCTAACCTGATTACTTGCTAAAATTAGCAAAATAATGGGGTATTTTGGCAATGGAATACGTTTTAAAGAATATTTGTCAATAAAAAAGGTCAAAAGTTGTCCTTTTAGTATAATCTAGTCTTGTAATAGTCTTTAATGTCATTACGGTGACGTTGAGTTAGTTAACTACAATCTACAAATCGATCAGTTGTGTAAAGAAAGTGTACTGTGATTCTGCAAGTCATTGTGTCTAGAAATTATCTGTCGGTTGAGAAACTCCGGAGTTGTAGAACTTTGAAATTGAGTCAAGCATGCAGTGTGCGCGTACACACACACCCATTGAATTTTTACCAAAGTTGAGATTGTCAATTTTCGACTTTTTGTTCTGTCTGCTTGCTAATGCCTAACATGGGAGGGTAGTAAAGACTTTATATGAACTTCGTGCAATTCGACTAAATACCAAATTAACACTAACTATAAATTATACGCATTTTGAATTCATATACCTAACTTTAAATGTCTTTATATTAAAAAAAATTATATTAAAAATTTCGTTGATTTAATTGAATATTGTAATAAAGAGTACTATAATAACATTGTGCAGCTTGTGCGTTCCAGCAACGTTTTGTTTTTGTTTTTGCCTTTTTGCGTTTTGCTTATTCCCGTTAGACGAACAGATATGCATACACAAAAAAAAACATGCAGCAGGCCAGCTGCAGACGTTTGCCGTTGACACAAAAAAATTTTATAATACAAATTCATTTCTTAGAAATGATTAAAACATATAATATGAACCAGCCCAGATGTTAAAAGCGTTTGCTGATATACGTCTACCCCAAAAAGAAGAAGTATACAAGAGCGGCTCGCAAACCAGTTAAATTGGAAGACAACAAGGAGATACGCTGCCTCAATTGCAACTCGAATGGTCATATTGCTCGGATCTGCCGAAAGGAAGAGCAACAGCATTAATAATTACATATCTCCATTGATTGCAGAATGCCTCATAGTCTCGGGAAGATCCATATCATTTATTAAAAAATATCGCGTACCAAATGAAAGAGCGCTACAACCAGTTTTAAGTTCTTATTTCGGCCCAAATCATAGCCAACTGAAAATTTTTGGAAAATCAATTTGTAACATTTTAAAAATTTAATTAAAAAAAGGTTATTTTAATTTAAACACCGTTGTAAACGAGCCTATGAGTCGTGATGTATCTTGAAAGCATTAGACCTCCTAACGATATTAAGCCATGCGATCATTTGAGGAGCCAAAGCAGAAGTCAAACAGTTATGCCAACAGTAAGTAAAAAATCAATCAAACAGTTATGAGCAGTTAGAAATGAAGTAAGTCAAACAGTTATGCCAACAGTTAGAAATGAAGTTAATACAGCAAGCATGGCAAAAATCAGTAACAAGGTAAAAGAAGTAGGTAGTCCTCCCAAAATTGCAGTTTGTTCAACAGCAAATTTAACAAAAACTGAATTGTTTTTAATGAGGCAGTTGATAATGGCAATTTGACGGTTAGTCGTCAACCAACAAGCAACAATAAAGAAAAAGTAAAGAATATTAAAAGGAGAAACAGCATCGATATTTTTAACGAAAATTTTCAAAACGAAATATTTAATATTGACTTCTCAGATGATAAAATAATTTCGGGGACGACGTTAGCAATGAAACACAATGCAAATTTAAGCAATTAATAGACAACCTGAATTTATAAAAGTCGAAACCCTTTAGCTGTGCCCATAAGCGGATTTCTTACACTGAAAAGGACACTCGCGTTGGTGACTTGCCTTGTGATCGACTAGATCCATGTGCTGAGGCGGATTTTTTGCTACCGAGGCGCGGATCAAGGCAAGGTATAGGCGCAGCAATTTGAGCTGACTGTTGTGGCTGCATTTGACACGCCAGACGAGGATCTCGTCGCACCGAGTTAAGCAAAGCCAGACTAATTGGATGCTCCTTGGGCTTATTGACAAAGGGCGGTTGGAGATTATGCCCTTTGCGAAGGCAGTTGAGGCAGAGATGCAGCCTTTTAGCTTCTTTGTAGCGCATGGTGGGAGCTAAATTTATGTGTTGTGGGCATCTTGATAGATAATGCTCAGCAGATTCGCATAGGACACAAGATTGAGTTTTGTTTATTACTGGCGCGTTGCGAGCTTGTACGCTAGGCTTGCCCAACTGATTGCCAGGTGTGTGCGTTTCCATGGCGAATTCCACGTTCTCCATCATACGGCATCTCGTCTCCAAGAATGTGGCCATGTCGGTCCATTTCGGCAGACCTTTCTGGAGCAGTGCTTCCTCCCATTTCTCCTGCGTGGCTTGATCCAATTTGGATGTGGTGAGATGAATCAGAAATCCATCCGTTATTTCCAGCGCAGATGTCACTGTGTGCAACGAAATCGCGAATCGCTTCCAAAGCTGGTCCTGTAAGGCATGATCGCAGATGCTGAAACTTTTCCACATTGCACAATTCCTCGTTTTGGCCGACGACGGTGTTGTCCGGGCCAGTCGATGTACGCACCTCCAAAACGTGGAAGCTAGAGTTGCGGTAGCCTAGAGAGGCGCGCTACTTTCCTTGAGCTACCAATTTGCTCGTCCGTATTGCGCCGAATTGTTGTTGAATGGAGCAAGGAAGTTTTTCGCAGACTGGTGAGCTCGCGAGAAAGCTTTGAAAATACCTCGCAGAAGAGTTGGTCGAATCGTGGTCGCTCAGGACTCGCGATATTTCTCACATAAGGTATTGGAGACGACACCACACCTTCGTCGTTTGGCTGCGCTGGACTGATGTTGTGGTCGCAGCTGTTGCCCACCCTACCATGATCCTCATATTCCATTTCATTATTTGAGTGCTAAATCCCTCTTCTGCTGTTACGCTGCATGACTCCCAAAAAAAACAAAATTGTTGGTTTATTTTAAAAGGAAAAGTTACACAGATTCAGTTTATTATTAATAGGCATGGTCGGATAATATCTAAGTGATAGGAAAACCCTAATTAAATTTATATATATTAAACAGCTATTGTTTCATATTTTCCTCTCAGCTAACTGTACTAAGTTGTATTTATTTAATTCTATTTAAACATTTTAACGGAGACAAAATTAAATTCTTATCTTACATTTGCAAGTATCTTTTTTTTATAGTGTTGTAAGTCGGAGGAGTCCGCGGTTCGAACCTCCGCGTTGTTATGGACTTAGTTTTAGCGGCGGCAAAATTTTTCTAGTTTATTGGTATGTGCACTCCGAATTGTTTTGAGCTGCACCAGGTCAGGCTAGGGCTACTGTGGGCAACTGGTGCTTCGACGGGGCTATGTTGGATCACTCCGCGTGGTTATTATATTTTAAGAGGCGGCACGAAATTCTTGATACGCGACTGAATGCTCGGACGGTCTCAGCAAAAAAAGAGGCCCCAACCGGCATCGGGGATAAAGCCCCATTTTGCGATCGGGTGCGGCCCGAAAGTAGCAACTATTGCATTTCTATATTTATCAGCGCTCACCTAATCAGCTGATTAGCTATAGATAGCGCTAACTCTTAAGCTTTGGTCGACTAACAAAATAGCTGCATACTTTTATGTACAATTTCTAAATAATTTGGTACAAGCGCAATACATTTTCCCCCCCACTAAAATCACGCTTGGTTTGAAACACAGCGAGCGGGATTCGCGCTTGTTAATTCTGTGTTGTTGTCTAATGTCCTTGGCGTGAAAAGTGCCAACAAGGTGTCCTTGATGTTATTCGAGTTCATAGTACACCTTCCCGACTCTTCTTCGTATTCTGGGTGCTAATTTAACACTATATCCTTTTGCAAAGTTACTCTGCTGGAAGGTTCCCTAAAAACTTCTTGTCCTACTGTGAAGGATACTTCATTTGTTCGCAGGTTGTAAGTCTTTTCGTTGCGGGCATACTGCGTCTGCATAGCACTTTGTGCTTTGTCACGCAGCAGATCAAATAATTCCTCTCGACTAAAACCAATACTACGATCGTCTAACATTTTTAAGGTTCGTAGTAATTTATAGCTTTCGCTATCGTTTCGTTTGACCAAACGCTAGCTTGTAAGGACTTGTGCTAATCGCTGAATGGAAGCTTGAGCGGAGGGCGCAACTTGTGCTACTTAATTTCTCATCCCAATTACGCTGGCTTACATCTACATATGCTTTTATGGGCGACAGAATGGATCTGTTGACCCTTTCAGATGCGTTTGCTTGTGGCGAGTACAACGCGGTGTAAGTATGCCTGACGTTGTATTTATTAAGGAAAGAATGAAGGTATGGGATCTATGATCCGAGACAATTGTTTCGGGGATTCCAAAACAATGGAAAAGATCCTATTCAATGTAATTTTTGATGGCGTCAGCAGTGACCTTTTTGACTGCCTTTACAAATAAAAATTTTGACATATGGTCTAATACGACCAATATGCCAACATTTCCCGATTTGCTGCGAAGGTATGGTCCAAGGAAATCGACAAAAAGTTCTTGAAAGAATCTCATTGTCTGACCCGTGTGCCCCATTGGAGGTTTCATAGCTCTATTGGCTGGCTTGGTGGCCTTACAGATATAGCAGGCGTTTATAAAATTTCTCACGTCTGTGACCATGTTTGGCCAAAAATAGTACCGTCTTAACCTCTCAAGCGTTTTGTTAATTCCCCCGTGCACATGCAATACATAATCATGGGCTATTTTCAGGGCGGTTGGAATTAAGGCTTGCGGCACCCAAAGTTTCCAACATGTGTCATCTGCTAATTTGGCGTCAGCCGGTAAATAAATCCGTTAAGGATTTTCAAGTCAGGTTAGGACGAATTATTTTGTCGGATTTTATTCTTGAGTGTCTCCTAACCAGCAGATTTGAACTCAGGTGACTCTAAATCAACTATAAGGCTATTGAGCGAGATAGAAGACAAGTCTTCAGTATACGTGCGTGAAAGTGCATCGGGGACAAGGTTCTGGCTTCCTTTCTTAGGTTTTACTTGAAATTGAAAACCTTGCAACTTGAACGACCAGCGAGCTAAGCGCGAACTGAGGTCTGCCTGTGTCATAAGCCACTTTAGCGAGGCATGATCAGTGATTATGGTAAACTCCTGTCCTTCAACAAAGGCTCTAAACTATTTCACTGCTAGCACTGCTGCATAGCATTCCTTCTCAGTCACCGATTGAGTTTTTTCGACATAAAACCAATCGGTACCTCATCTTCTTCACTATTTGTCTGCATTAATACTGCTCCAACGCCTGCATAGTTGGAATCACAGTGCATAGCAAAAGGCTCAAAAAAATTTGGGCTGTGCAAAACTGGAGCGGAGCACATGTGACTTTTTAAAGTCTCGAATGCCTGTTGGGCCTCTTCCGTCCATTCAAACTTCCTCTTTGCTTTAAGGGTACCTGACAGCGGCGACGAAATGGCGGCATATTTCCTAATAAATTTATGGTACCAGCCTGTCATACCAAGAAACCTACGCTTTTGCTTTAATGATCTTGGAATTGGAAAATCCTTAACGGCCGATATTTTTTCAGGGTCAGTAAAATACTCTCGTCGGCAGAATTTGCTTTTTTCGACATTGAAAGTCAAATTGGCACGAGTTAAGTGAAAAGCAATAATCGACTAAACTTCGAGATGACGCTCAAAGGTGTTTGAAATAATTAATAGGTCGTTCAAGTACATAAACACTTCATTGCGCAGGTGCGCGGGGACTATTTTGTTCATAAGCCGTGACATAGAATGAGGAGCATTAGTCAGTCCAAATGTCATGACAACAAACTCGTATAACGGACGACCAGGAAATATTCAAAGGCCGTCTTGTCCCTAGAGTTTGGGTCAAGAGGTATCTGCGAGAAGGCATCTTTAAGGTTCAGACTTGTCACAAATTCAGCTTTGGTCAATCTGCTTAGAATACCGTCTATCAGAGGCATCGGATATGCGTCTTTGACGGTTACCTCATTAACCTTTCAGCTATCGATGCATAGCCGGACTTTCCCAGGTTTTTTTACTAAGACAACGGGAGATGACCATGAACTATTTGATTCTTGTATGGCTCCCAGTTGTAGCATTCGGTCTAATTTTTCATACATAAGCTTCTCCGGAGCCAGTGACACTGCATAATGCCGTTGCTTAATCGGCTTAGCGTCTGCTACCTCAATTTCGTGAGCAATTAATAAGGTCCTACCTAACCCTTTTTTTTTAAATAATGGGAACATCTCAATCGTTTTTGTCAACTTGTGATGCTGAGCAAGTGTGATTTCTTTCATTGATGGTTCATCAAGCGAAGAGATATCAGAGGTTCGAGCCATAAGATGCATGGGTAATAGCTCGAAATCTCTCCAAAAATCAATTCCCAGGAAAAGTTTAGCGGCTAGCGAAGGCACGATATAAAAACATATTTTTTTGTGTCTCCTCGGTACGCTACATCGGTCAATAATTTACCTATGATTGGTTGATTAACCCCGTCAGCTGTTTTTATACCCTGATCCCATTAAAAATGGGAAAAGGTTCTAATGGTTTTGTGCAAAAGTATGTAACAGGCAGAAGGAAGCATCTCCGACCCCATAAAGTATATATATTCTTGATCAGCATCAACAGCCGAATCGATATAGCCATGTCCGTCTGTCCGTATGTATGAGCCAACCGATCTCAGAGACTATAAGAGCTAGAGACTCCAGATTTGGAACTCAAGCTCGCCTAATCCCTAGGCAGTACAAGTTTGTTTTCGATTTTCGATAACTCATCTCGTTTCTGATGTACACATGGGATCGATAACAACAAAATCTTGAATTTTGAAAATTTTAAGATAGCATTCAAAATATTAAGCAAAATAATGACAATCTGTGAAATTTTTATTAAAATCGGTTGAGAAACACCGGAGATATGGGACATTGAAGTTGTGTATGCAGTATGCAGTATGGTACATACAAACACACATACTTGCAAACACTGACTGTACGCGTAAAGTATAGGGATCAGGGTATCGTCTAGTCGGGATTTCTCGACTAGAGCCTTCTTACTTGTTTTATTATTAAGTTGTTCATGCCAAATCATCATGGAAAGTTACACGATTGAACAGCACATACAAATGATAAAACTTTATTATCAAAATGGGTGTTCGTTAACATAAATGTTGCGCGCGTTGCGCCCATTTTACGGTAGACATGGTGGCCCTTCACAGTCGACTCTTCAACGTTTGGTGCCCAAATTTCAAACCACCGGTTCAGTGAACATGGCCAAGACTATAAGTTATTGCGGAGCCTAAAGGCGCTTAGCGATGGTACGCAACAGCTGAATCGAACGGATGAGTTTCATGACATCCGCTCAAAAATAGACAAGAACCTTACAAAAGCTTATAAGAAAAACCAGAACACTTATGAGTTACGTTGTCAACCTTGATCTTTTGAAGTCGGCCAAGAAGTCATTAAGCGTAATTTTGCTTTGAGTAATGCGACCGCTACTTATAGTGCAAAATTAGCTCCAGTCGGAACTAAGGCGCGCATTAAAGCATAGCTTGGCTAATCGATTTATTTAATTGAAGACTTAAATGGGAAAGAGTTAACGCGATTCCATGCAAAAGACCCATGGTAATCGATCCATCGTCACCCTTTTAGTTCCTTTCCAGGTTTTATCTTCACCCAGTTGGTAACGATCAAACCTGTGGGGGGTGGTGTAAGGGTTCGATGAGAACCGACCTAAATCCACTTTAATAATTATTTATTTAATTATTATTGTAATTTAAATTTGAAATCAAACCTTAACGGCGATTCGACCGCCAAAGGTAAAAGTCTGGCAACCCCAACCATCAGCTGAGCTGCACGCGTGTCTGGCAGCCCCTAACGATCAGCATGCAAGTCTGCACGGCTGCGCTGTCAACACATGCACCGCTATGACAAGTGCAAAACTTTTGTGCTAGGAGACGTAGTAAAAATTAATCTGCGACCATCCAGATTCAACTTGGACTTATTTGAATTAAAATTGTGCTGTATGCACCGGCTGCTCAATCAAAGATTGCTGCAGCAAATATTGCAGGGAGGGATACATTTTTGTGCCGTTTTAACCTTTGGTCGACAAGTGAAACTTGTGGTGGCTGGTGGTGCGTTCAGCCTAAACCAAAGCCACCGTCCCTACCAGCCCGCCGTCAGCGCCTCCCGCGGCGTACTACACCATTAGAGGCCTGTAAGCCCTCGATTAGAGGCATGTTATAAAACCGTTAAAGAATGGATAAGGCTTAAAATAGGTTACGGCCTACCTACATAGCCGGTAGCTGAATTTCAAAAGAGGCCAAGGCCTACCTACATAGCGGTAGCTGAGGCCTAAAAGAGGCCCAGGCCTATCTACATAGCCGGTAGCAGAGGCCTAAGGCGTCAAGAAGCACCTACACCCCACTTCTCTACACAGGCGTTACCATAAACGAACTAAGCGATGGTAAGTGCGATGCGTTTTGGGGATATTTGGTATCGAAGGAATAAGTTTTGAGTTTAATAATTATCGAATTTACTTTTAAGTCATGCGCATTTTGGTGTTTAATGTACACACACTCATCAATACACACACACACACTCACTACTCCGGACGCACGTAGAGTACGTCAGCCAGAGAGCAGCTAGAATGCAAGGTGCCCTATCGCGCATGCTGCCCAATGTGGGGGGTCCTAAGCCAGCAAGGCGGCAATTGCTGGCGAGAGTGGTAGCCTCCGTACTGCTGTACGCGGCACCCACATGGGCAACGGCTGTGTCCAACAAAAAAGGTCTTAAAAAGAAGCTCTCGGCACCTTACAGGCTGAGCGCCCTCCGAGTGATCTCCGGCTTCCGCACGGTCTCGGAAGATGCAGCACTGGTCCTAGCAGGAATGGTGCCAGTTGACCTGCTAGCGCTTGAGATGAAGGAGATCCGAAATAGAAGGATAGCTGCGCCGGACGCCATGGCTACCATCCGAAGCTCAGCAAGAGCATCGACGATGGACGCCTGGCAGTATAGATGGAGGACGGCGAGCAAAGGAAGATGGACACACCGGCTAATCCCCAACGTAGAGGATTGGATCGGGAGAAATGCAGGTGAGTTGGACTTCCATTTAACACAGTTTCTTTCAGGGCACGGCGGCTACAGGAGCTACCTACACAGGTTCAGGCACGAGGACACCCCGCAGTGCCCGACATGCCCGGACGCCATCGAGGATCCGGAACATGTGCTCTACCATTGTTCGAGATATAGGAGATATAGGGGAGTGCCTTGCTCAGTGCCCCCACCGGAGAACTTGGTAGAACACATGACGGAGTCTCCGTCGCACTGGAGAGATGTCCGCCAGCTCATCATAAGCATACAAAGGGATCTGAGATTATGCGAAACTGAGCGGCGAGTGACGGAGAGTGCCTAGTTAGGCAACCCACCCCGGTGAAGTAATACTTTGCGGTGATTCCGCCGGGCGTGGGGGTGTGTGTGGGGGGTGAGTTTAGTACGTAGGCATTGACGCTGTCTTTGAATCGTGCATGCAGGGGGCTCGGGCCCTTGTATCTTTAGAAGATTCTCACATGCATACAGATGCACCAACACATAAATACACACCTCGTCGTCATCAGGCCTGTTGACATCGATGGATTTTGCGTGAGTACGGCCTAGCCGAAAACAAAGATAGATGCAGTGTGAATTAAAGAAAAAAAAATAATGATTAAGAAAATTTAAAAACAAAAACATAAAAAATCCGAACAAATAGATAAGACAAAGACAAACAAACAACAAAGCGCACATCAGAAAATAGAGTTTAAAATAAATAATAAAATTAGTTTATAGAAATTATACATATAAAAATTAAAAGAAACAAATGCACAAAATGAAGTTAATATTAAGCCATTAAGGCATTATAAAGTAAATGTTGAAAATTTGGGCATTTAATCTAATTCACACACAATAACATTTGTTGGGTAGAATCCCAGATACCCATTAGATTCTACAGGTAGGGCGAGTAAAGAAGAAGAAAAATATCACCAAGCCCTTCACCATCCACATATCTTCAGCTTATTTGACTTTGGTCTTCCCAATTTCCCTTATTGTCTACGATTTTTATGATTTGTGAAGCGTGTCAAACAAATGGCTATTTCGAAGACCCCACCTCAATTTCCCTGAGCACGGCCGGAACCGTCTAGTAGACAGAGAGTAGCCAAGACAGCAGTGTCGTGCACGTTACAACCTGTAGCGTTCAATTCGTTAAAAATAGATTTCGAATTTTTGGTTGTACCTTCCATCAAACAAAATGTAATATGTGGAATGGATTTTTGGAAAGCCTTTGGCATTTCAATCCAATCTGCCTATGTGGTGAATAAAATAAAAAGCACCAATGAAGAAGTTTCAAACAAAGGCGAACTTGATTTTGTTCAAAGAAAAAAATTACAATGGGTTATCGACAACTTTGCCAAACCAATTAATCAAAAGTTATACCCTTTGTACCCTGCCAAAGAAAAATTATTGATCGAATGATACAACTAGGCGTCATTGAAGAAGCTCCGACATCCCCAAGGTATTCTCCAGTTACACTCGTTGTTAAACCTGGAAAGGTTAGATGTTATTTAGATGCGCGAAAGTTAAATGCTGTTAGTGTAAAGGATGCGATTCCGATGCCAAGTCTTGATGGACTTATAAGTAGACTTCCTCCAGTGCATTGCATATCAAAAATTGATACAAAAGATGCATTTTGGCAAATTCGTTTAGATGTAAACTCACGCATAAAAACAGCTTTTACGATTCCAAATCGACCACTATATCAATTTAAACGGATGCCTTTTTTACAAATGCTCCACAAACTTTGTGCCGATTAATGGACCAAGTCATTCCATATGAGTTAAAATCTTATGTTTTGGTATATCTTGATTATCTCTTAGTAACTTCCTCAAGTTTTGACGAACACTTGAAGCATTTTATTACTGTCTCAACGCAGTAACGCAATTGGGACTTACAATAAACGTTAAGAAAAGTCAAATTTGCTTAAATAAATTAGATTACCTTGGCTATGTCGTTGGAGAAGTTACTTTGCATATTATCCCTGAGAAGCAGTTACGAAGATTTCTAGGGATGACAGGATGGTATCTCCCAGTGTTCGACTGCAATTTTTCTGCTTACCGAATTGTTGCGAGGAAAATCATTCGAGTGGAATGACCAAGCCCAAGCAGCGTTCGTTGAAATCAAGCGCAAGTTGTGTACTGCTCCGTTTTTGTACCCTGATCCCATTAAGAATGGGAAAAAGGGTATAATGGTTTTGTGCAAAAGTATGTAATAGGCAGAAGGATGCATCTCCGACCCCATAAAGTATATATATTCTTTATCAGCATCAACAGTCGAGTCGATATAGCCATGTCCGTCTGTCCGTCTGTATGTATGAACGCGTCGATCTCAGAGACTATAAGAGCTAGAGACTCCAGATTTGGAACTTAAGCTCGCCTAATCCCTAGGCATTACAAGTTTGTTTTTTGATTTTTTATAAATCTTCCCGTTTTCGATATACACATGGGATCGTTTAACAAAATAAACACAATGTGTGAAATTTTTATTAAAATCGGTTAAGAAACACCGGAGATATAGGACATTGAAGTTGTGTATGCAGTATGTAGTATGCGCGTGCACACCAATACACATACTTGCAAGCAATGACTGTACCGTCTAGTCGGGATTTCTCGACTAGAACCTTCTTACTTGTTATATTTATACTTATCATTAACTAAATTTAACAATTATTTAGTTATGATTTATTTTATAATGCGCGCTTTGTTGTTGTGGGTCTTATTGTTGTTTTGCTTTTTGTTGTAATTATTTCGTTTTTTTGTTTGTTTTAAACTCACTTACACCTGTATTTGTACTAACGCTTATTTCATCGATGTCAGCAGGCCTGATGACGACGAGGGGTGTATATGTATGTATTGGTAGTAGTAGTAGGCGCTTCTTAACGCCTCTGGCCTTTGCTACCGGCTATGTAGGTAGGCCTTTGCCTCTTTCACTGGCTACTTAGAAAGGCCGTGGCCTCTTTAAGGCATCATCCATCCTCTGACGGGATTATATCATGCCTCTAATTGAGGACCTACAGGACCTTCCAGCACCTGTGGTGGTGACAGCGGGAATGGTAGGGACGTCGGCTTTGGGTCTCGGCTGAAGTCTCCCTTGAGTGAAAAACAAAGCAACACTTGATTCACTGCATGGTAAAAACGGTAATTCCTCAATTTTAGTTTCACTTATTAGCGAATCGGAGCTGGATGCTTTCAGATTGAATTTCAGACCCGGGTCTGTTTACAAAACGTTTCAGAATCGTATTAGCGGAAATGCATCAAGTTGCCGGTGCATGTGCGCAGCCGTGCAATCTTGCACGCCGATCATTAGGGGTTGCCAGACTTGTAAGCAGATCAGCTGACTGTTGGGGCTGCCAGACTTTTACCTTTAGCGGTCAAATCGCGGTTAAGGTTTGATTTCCAATTTAAATTTGAATAAATATTAAGATTGAGTTTGGATCGATTCTCGAACTTTCCCAACTTGTGTTTGTGCTTCTGTTGGCAATGTTTGCAGTGACCAGATTTGCATTGCCGCAGACTATGCCCTTTGCGAAGGCAGTTTAGGCAGAGGTGCAGCCTCTTAGCTTCTTTGAAACGCATAGTCGGAGCTAAATTTATATATCTTGGACATTTTGCCAGATAATGCTCAAAATTGAGTTTTGTTAATTATTAGCGTGTTACGAGGTTGTACGCTAGGCCTGCCCATCTGCTTGCCAGGTGAGTGCGTTACCAAATTTTCCATCAAGGGGCATCTCTTCTCCAAAAATGTAGTTACATCGGTCCATTTCGGCAGACCTTTCAGGGGCAACGGTTTTTTTTCACCTCTCCTGTGTGGCTTGATCCAATTTGGATGTGATGAGGTGAATCAGCCAGCCATCTGTAATATCCTGAGCAGGTGACACTGCGTGCAACGCGCGTAGATGCGAATTGATGCTTTCACTCAATTGACGCAGACTGCTCGCCAAACCCCTTTCAACACCTGAGAGCCTAAATATGGACCGTACGTGTGCCTGAAAACGCCACAATTTATTGTTAAATCGATTTATTAATAGTTCCTGGGATTTGTCATAATTAGCTTCCGTTGGTTCGAAAGCGCGAATCGCTTCCAACGCCGGTTCTGTAAGGCATGATCGAAGATGCTGAAACTTTCCACGTTTCTCAATTTCTCGTTTTGGCCGACGACGGTGTTGTACATGGCGAAGAAATCAGGCCAGTCGATATTAGTACCGCCAAAACGTGGAAGCGGTATAAGTCACTGACCGCTGCGTTACCGAAAGTTCAAGCGCAGCGCGTTGCTGAGAAGAAGCTTGCGCAAATGCAAGAGTGCGGTTGGGGAGGCGGTGACGAATGAGTGTAAGCGTTTGTACTTAAGCCGAGAGTGAAACGTTTCGAATGTGTGTGCTTCGAATTTTGCAAAATACTCATAGAATTATTATTAGCACAATAGTTTATAATCTTTCATTTTTACACTTTAACAACAACACAACACCAGTTTTATTCAGTTTTTTGTTTAACAATTGTTGTTAATGCGCGTGACAATTCGATGCTATCGCGCAACTGTAACCGACGAATATGAAAAATAATCTGCGAAAGAGAATAAGATAAGCCGGACGAAGTGTTATCTATTCAATAAGATAAACTCGCATGCGCAAGGCGATGACAATAGTTAGAGATGCGCAAGTTATGCGTTATCAGTTACGTTAGGTTTTTAATTTACATGATTAAATTATTGCTGCTGCTGCCTTCGAATAAATCAAATTTTCATAACGTTTTTATACCCTGATCCCATTAAAAATGGGAAAAAGGGTATAATGGTTTTGTGCAAAAGTATGTAAGAGGCAGAAGCAAGCATCTTCGACCCCATAAAGTAAATATATTCTTGATCATACGTTTCTGGCCAACCAAATAGCGAAAATTCAGGCAGTGGCAAGTCAAAATATTTGGCAACATGTATCGTCCGCCAACAACGCAGCAGATGGAATATCTGCACGAAAATTATCCGAGCACAGTCTATGGCTCTATGGACCACTCTTTTTTCATGGACAGCCATCATCTTCCCGAGCAATCTGGTGAAAAAAACAAAGCACATAAGCTTAGCCGCATCTCAATCAACAATAGGCGAAAAGTTTTATATCTATCGACAGAGTAACTCATTCTTCAAGTTACAACGCATTGTGGTTTACCTGTTGCGGTTCTGCTACAAGCGGTACAGATAAGCAACTACCACGCTGTGTAAAATAAAATTTTCAGCTGACTTTAAAAGTTTGAAGCGCAACATCACAGTGGATAAAAAGAGTCCTATCTCATCGTTGTCACCATTACAAGGGTCAGATGGACTCATGCGAGTTGGAGGTAGATTGGAGCAACCCCCTTTCCCTTATAATGCAAGGCATCAGATTTTGCTGCCTTATAACGACCCAATAGTAAAGATGATATTGCGAGAACTGAATGAAGACAACATGCACTGCGGTTCTCAAGCCTTAGTTAAAGAACCAATTTATTGGCAATTTGCCAGCCGATCAAGTTCCTCACTACAGGCGTGGACTATTGCGGACCAATATGTTATATACAGTGATCATCGAAATTGAAGTTGGACAATGGGACGCATTGTACGCACATACCCAGGCCAGGATGTTACACTTGGTACTGACTGACGCAGTATCTTTGACTCAAAACCTGGAATCTATTATGAAACAAGTAAGAAGGCTCTAGTCGAGAAATCCCGACTAGACGATACCCTGAACCCTATACTATACGCGTTCACTCAGTGCTTGCAAGTATGTGTGTGTGAGTGCATACTGCATACTGCATACTCAACTTCAATGTTCCATATCTTCGGTGTTTCTTAACCGATTTTAATAAAAATTTCACAGATTGTTATTATTTTGATTAATAACTCAAATGCCATCTCAAAGTTTTCCAAATTCATGATTTTGTTGTTATCGATCCCATGTGTATTTCGGAAACGGGAAGAGTTATCGAAAATCGGAATCAAACTTGTACTGCCTAGGGATTAGGCGAGCTTAAGTTTTAAATCTGGAGTCTCTAGCTCTTATAGTCTTTGAGATCGGTTGGCTCATACATACGGACGGAGACAGACAGACGGACAGACGGACGGACAGACCGCCGGACAGACGGACATGGCTATATCGACTCGGCTGTTGATGCTGATCAAGAATATATATACTTTATGGGGTCGGAGATGCTTCCTCCTGACTGTTACATACTTTTGCACAAAACCATTATAGGACAAAAACATTAGGAATAAACGAATTCAAATACATATGTCCAGAATCCAATAACAATCACATAAGTTTATCCATATCCCAGCACTTTCGTCACTTGTATGACGAATCACAAACGACAAATCCACTTATGCAACATCCAGGCAAACGCCGGTCCCCATTCAATGCAGAGGGTAACATTGCGAATAGTCTATTTTAAGTACTAGACATTACTGAAAAATCAAACTTCACTACTTGACAAGATCTGAATCGGACAAGCGGCTAAAACTACTTTAACAGCAAGTTGCTATCATTAGCCAAACCAGGGGAAAATACACTGGTGCGCGTCTCAGGGAGACCTACCTGGCATTAACAACCCAATTAACACTGTTAGCAGCCACCCTTCAACGCATGTAAGCAGAAATAGTCGATGTGCCAACTGGAATTTGCCACCGTACAATAAGCCCAATTTTGATTTCTCCCGATCAATTAAAGGAACAATTGGACCGAATACAGTGACATCATCCAACATTATTCACTTTTACAGAATTATGCGAGCAGAAGGCACAGTCCCCGACACTCATGTAATATTTAGAATAATAATACCACTAGTGTCAACATCAATATTAGAACTGTTCAACATTGTGCCAATTCCGATGTGGGACTCAACAAGCTGCGGCTATTTGAGCTTAAAACACCTATTATAGCTGTAAGCAACCACAGGGATCAATTCATGGGACTTATAACAGATTATCTGCATCTCTGCTGTACATTACCAAATGAAGAATACATATGCTCTGACCATCAAGCTATGGTTAATGTTGACAATCGGTGTGAGTTTCAACTCTTTATCAACAAAACACCAACCATGTGTCAAGTAGTTCACAGAACATCCAAAATGGTATGGAGAAAAGCGCACCATCTTAATAATTGGACCTTTAACAAAACTCAACATATCAGAGAACAAGGTAAAAGAAGATAAGGATCTGGATGACTTGCAGCTTAAATTGAACGCATTCAACAAACACCCGACCTAATAAATTCAGTAGAACATCATCATATCGCCGCTTATGCTACTTTGGTGTTATCCGTCTTAGTACCTATGCCCTACGGAAGCAACGCTTCTGAACTTGTATTCGATACCATAGGTCAGAAAACTCTTAGCGACAAAATATCGCTGACTACACAGAATATCGCTGACTGCACAATATGCGTTATTAGCGCAGCGGTCAGCCAACCCGGTAGTTGCAAAATATGCAATTCTGCATAAGCAAGCAATTGCTGAGAACTCAATAATCCAATTTAACTGACAACATGAACATGTAGACTAAGCTATTTTTAACTATAAATATTGTGACTTTTTCGTTAATAAAGTTAGTGTTTTAGTGTCTTAGCGACTACCGCATTCAATACTATTCACTCATTTCTACCATCGCACTTACTGTGCGCATCGAAGAACCTCCCTCTCCGTAGTCCACCTAGTTACAAGTGCTAGTTGCGACGCCATTAAGTAGTCAGTTTATGTACTGAATACTTCCCTTCAAACATACACAAACACCAGCTATTTAATATCCTTACTTAAAGTATCATAATTCATTCAGCATCAGACCGTGGCGCAGCTCTATTTACTTTTGCTTCAGCAACGGTCGAGCCGAGATTAAACCCTCGTACAAAAAAATCATCTTTTTTATTTTTTTTAATTTTTTCGGTTTTTTTTACTTATAAATTAAAATATATATATTATCCATATATTTTATGTATTAATCATTTCAAAAAAAAAAATATTTGTTTGTATTATAAAGTTTTGTTGTGTCAACGGCAAACGTCTGCAGCTTGCCTGCTGCATGTGGCCTATGCATGTGTGTGTATGCATGTGTCTGCGACTAACGGGAATTGGCAAAACGCAAAAAGGAAAAAACAACAGCAACACGTTAGCTGGTATATTAAAGTATCATAACTTATTTATTTTACTTTTGCTTCAGCAACGGTCGAGCCGAGTTTAAACCCTCGTACAAAAAAATCATCTTTTTTATTTTATTTTTTAATTTTTTCGGTTTTTCTTATACAGATAAATGAATATATTTATATTTTGTTCATATATTATATGTATTAATCATTTCAGAGAAAATAAATTTGTTTGTATTATAAAATTATTTTGCACGCGGATTATGCTGCACATGCACATGCCTGCATGTGCAAGCTGCCTGTTGGCATCTTTGATCAATACAAATATAGAATTTGGTATAACTTCTAAGTTTATTAACCGATTTTGATGAAATTTTCACAGGTAATCAATTTTGTGTCAATTTATTATGTGCATGTGCTGGATACTAAAAGTTCAAGATTTTATTGTTATCGATCCCATGTGTATATCGGAAACGGGAAGAGTTGTCGAAAATCAGAAATAAACTTGTACTGCCTAGGTATTAGGCGAGCTTAAGTTCCAAATCTGGAGTCTCTAGCTCTTATAGTCAGACAGACGGACGGACGGACCGGCGGACAGACGGACATGGCTATGTCGACTCGGCTGTTGATGCTGATCAAGAATATATATACTTTATGGGGTCGGAGATGCTTCCTTCTGCCTGTTACACACTTTTGCACAAAACCATTATACCCTTTTTTCCCATTTTTAATGGGTTCTGGGTAAAAATAGACTTGCGGTTTTTCAAAATAATTAACACGCACAACTATCATAAAGTTTTCCAATTTCAAGATTTTGTTGTTATCGATCCCATGAGTATATCGAAAACGGGATGAGTTATCGAAAATCGAAAACGTGTACTGCCTAGGGATTAAGCGAGCTTAAGTTCCAAATTTGGAGTCTCTAGCTTTTATAGTCTCTGAGATCGACGCGTTCGTACATACGGACGGACAGACGGACATGGCTATATCGATTCGGCTGTTGATGCTGATCAAGAATATATATATACTTTATGGGGTCGGAGATGCTTCCTTCTGCCTGTTACATACTTTTGCACAAAGCCATTATACCCTTTTTTCCCATTTTTAATGGGATCAGGGTATAACAAGTAAGAAGGCTCTAGTCTGCTAAGCCCGACTAGAAGATACCCTGAACCCAGCTGTTTAGGTGCATACAAGTCAACACGCATTTAAATCATAAAGCATAAACCAATTATATAAGAAATGACACACAATTGTCACATTACCACATATTTGTTGACACAATTAAACTTGTATTCGATACCATAGGTCAGAAAACTCTTAGCGACAAAATATCGCTGACTACACAGAATATCGCTGACTGCACAATATGCGTTACTAGCGCAGCGGTCAGCCAACCCGGTAGTTGCAAAATATGCAATTCTGCATAAGCAAGCAATTGCTGAGAACTCAATAACCCAATTTAACTGACAACATGAACATGTAGACTAAGCTATTTTTACCTATAAATATTGTGACTTTTTCGTTAATAAAGTTAGTGTTTTAGTGTCTTAGCACTACCGCATTCAATACTATTCACTCATTTCTACCATCGCACTTACTGTGCGCATCGAAGAACCTCCCTCTCCGTAGTCCACCTAGTTACAAGAGCTAGGTGCGACGCCATTAAGTAGTCAGTTTATGTACTGAAATAAAATAAATAAAATAGAATTTTCAGCTCATAAAAAGAGTCCTATCTCATCGTTGTCACCATTACAAGGGTCAGATGGACTCATGCGAGTTGGAGGTAGATTGGAGCAACCCCCTTTCCCTTATAATGCAAGGCATCAGATTTTGCTGCCTTATAACGACCCAATAGTAAAGATGATATTGCGAGAACTGAATGAAGACAACATGCACTGCGGTTCTCAAGCCTTAGTTAAAGAACCAATTTATTGGCAATTTGCCAGCCGATCAAGTTCCTCACTACAGGCGTGGACTATTGCGGACCAATATGTTATATACAGTGATCATCGAAATTGAAGTTGGCCAATGGGACGCATTGTACGCACATACCCAGGCCAGGATGTTACACTTGGTACTGACTGACGCAGTATCTTTGACTCAAAACCTGGAATCTATTATGAAACAAGTAAGAAGGCTCTAGTCGAGAAATCCCGACTAGACGATACCCTGAACCCTATACTATACGCGTTCACTCAGTGCTTGCAAGTATGTGTGTGTGAGTGCATACTGCATACTGCATACTCAACTTCAATGTTCCATATCTTCGGTGTTTCTTAACCGATTTTAATAAAAATTTCACAGATTGTTATTATTTTGATTAATAACTCAAATGCCATCTCAAAGTTTTCCAAATTCATGATTTTGTTGTTATCGATCCCATGTGTATTTCGGAAACGGGAAGAGTTATCGAAAATCGGAATCAAACTTGTACTGCCTAGGGATTAGGCGAGCTTAAGTTTTAAATCTGGAGTCTCTAGCTCTTATAGTCTTTGAGTTCGACAGACAGACGGAAAGACGGACGGACAGACGGACGGACAGACAGACATGGCTATATCGACTCGGCTGTTGATGCTGATCAAGAATATATATACTTTATGGGGTCGGAGATGCTTCCTCCTGATTGTTACATACTTTTGCACAAAACCATTATACCCTTTTTCCCATTTTTAATGGGATCAGGGTATAAAAATCGGAACAACAAAGAGAGCAGTATCCGAATGGACCATTGTAATACATTATGAATTGGAACCATACTGGCGCGATATGAAAACATTAGATTCAGGAATAAACGAATTCAAATACATATGTCCAGAATCCAATAACAATCACATATGTTTATCCATATCCCAGCACTTTCGTCACTTGTATGACGAATTACAAACGACAAATCCACTTATGCAACATCCAGGCAAACGCCGGTCCCCATTCAATGCAGAGGGTAACATTGCGAATAGTCTATTTTAAGTACTAGACATTACTGAAAAATCAAACTTCACTACTTGACAAGATCTGAATCGGACAAGCGGCTAAAACTACTTTAACAGCAAGTTGCTATCATTAGCCAAACCAGGGGAAAATACACTGGTGCGCGTCTCAGGGAGACCTACCTGGCATTAACAACCCAATTAACACTGTTAGCAGCCACCCTTCAACGCATGTAAGCAGAAATAGTCGATGTGCCAACTGGAATTTGCCACCGTACAATAAGCCCAATTTTGATTTCTCCCGATCAATTAAAGGAACAATTGGACCGAATACAGTGACATCATCCAACATTATTCACTTTTACAGAATTATGCGAGCAGAAGGCAAAGTCCCCGACACTCATGTAATATTTAGAATAATAATACCACTAGTGTCAACATCAATATTAGAACTGTTCAACATTGTGCCAATTCCGATGTGGGACTCAACAAGCTGCGGCTATTTGAGCTTAAAGCACCTATTATAGCTGTAAGCAACCACAGGGATCAATTCATGGGACTTATAACAGATTATCTGCATCTCTGCTGTACATTACCAAATGAAGAATACATATGCTCTGACCATCAAGCTATGGTTAATGTTGACAATTGGTGTGAGTTTCAACTCTTTATCAACAAAACACCAACCATGTGTCAAGTAGTTCACAGAACATCCAAAATGGTATGGAGAAAAGCGCACCATCTTAATAATTGGACCTTTAACAAAACTCAACATATCAGAGAACAAGGTAAAAGAAGATAAGGATCTGGATGACTTGCAGCTTAAATTGAACGCATTCAACAAACACCCGACCTAATAAATTCAGTAGAACATCATCATATCGCCGCTTATGCTACTTTGGTGTTATCCGTCTTAGTACCTATGCCCTACGGAAGCAACGCTTCTGAACTTGTATTCGATACCATAGGTCAGAAAACTCTTAGCGACAAAATATCGCTGACTACACAGAATATCGCTGACTGCACAATATGCGTTATTAGCGCAGCGGTCAGCCAACCCGGTAGTTGCAAAATATGCAATTCTGCATAAGCAAGCAATTGCTGAGAACTCAATAATCCAATTTAACTGACAACATGAACATGTAGACTAAGCTATTTTTAACTATAAATATTGTGACTTTTTCGTTAATAAAGTTAGTGTTTTAGTGTCTTAGCGACCACCGCATTCAATACTATTCACTCATTTCTACCATCGCACTTACTGTGCGCATCGAAGAACCTCCCTCTCCGTAGTCCACCTAGTTACAAGTGCTAGTTGCGACGCCATTAAGTAGTCAGTTTATGTACTGAATACTTCCCTTCAAACATACACAAACACCAGCTATTTAATATCCTTACTTAAAGTATCATAATTCATTCAGCATCAGACCGTGGCGCAGCTCTATTTACTTTTGCTTCAGCAACGGTCGAGCCGAGATTAAACCCTCGTACAAAAAAATCATCTTTTTTATTTTTTTTAATTTTTTCGGTTTTTTTTACATATAAATTAAAATATATATATTATCCATATATTTTATGTATTAATCATTTCAAAAAAAAATATTTGTTTGTATTATAAAGTTTTGTTGTGTCAACGGCAAACGTCTGCAGCTTGCCTGCTGCATGTGGCCTATGCATGTGTGTGTATGCATGTGTCTGCGACTAACGGGAATTGGCAAAACGCAAAAAGGAAAAATCAACAGCAACACGTTAGCTGGTATATTAAAGTATCATAACTTATTTATTTTACTTTTGCTTCAGCAACGGTCGAGCCGAGTTTAAACCCTCGTACAAAAAAATCATCTTTTTTATTTTATTTTTTAATTTTTTCGGTTTTTCTTATACAGATAAATGAATATATTTATATTTTGTTCATATATTATATGTATTAATCATTTCAGAGAAAATAAATTTGTTTGTATTATAAAATTATTTTGCACGCGGATTATGCTGCACATGCACATGCCTGCATGTGCAAGCTGCCTGTTGGCATCTTTGATCAATACAAACATAGAATTTGGTATAACTTCTAAGTTTATTAACCGATTTTGATGAAATTTTCACAGGTAATCAATTTTGTGTCAATTTATTATGTGCATGTGCTGGATATTAAAAGTTCAAGATTTTATTGTTATCGATCCCATGTGTATATCGGAAACGGGAAGAGTTGTCGAAAATCAGAAATAAACTTATACTGCCTAGGTATTAGGCGAGCTTAAGTTCCAAATCTGGAGTCTCTAGCTCTTATAGTCAGACAGACGGACGGACGGACCGGCGGACAGACGGACATGGCTATGTCGACTCGGCTGTTGATGCTGATCAAGAATATATATACTTTATGGGGTCGGAGATGCTTCCTTCTGCCTGTTACACACTTTTGCACAAAACCATTATACCCTTTTTCCCATTTTTAATGGGTTCTGGGTAAAAATAGACTTGCGGTTTTTCAAAATAATTAACACGCACAACTATCATAAAGTTTTCCAATTTCAAGATTTTGTTGTTATCGATCCCATGAGTATATCGAAAACGGGATGAGTTATCGAAAATCGAAAACGTGTACTGCCTAGGGATTAAGCGAGCTTAAGTTCCAAATTTGGAGTCTCTAGCTTTTATAGTCTCTGAGATCGACGCGTTCGTACATACGGACGGACAGACGGACATGGCTATATCGATTCGGCTGTTGATGCTGATCAAGAATATATATATACTTTATGGGGTCGGAGATGCTTCCTTCTGCCTGTTACATACTTTTGCACAAAGCCATTATACCCTTTTTTCCCATTTTTAATGGGATCAGGGTATAACAAGTAAGAAGGCTCTAGTCTGCTAAGCCCGACTAGAAGATACCCTGAACCCAGCTGTTTAGGTGCATACAAGTCAACACGCATTTAAATCATAAAGCATAAACCAATTATATAAGAAATGACACACAATTGTCACATTACCACATATTTGTTGACACAGTTAAACTTGTATTCGATACCATAGGTCAGAAAACTCTTAGCGACAAAATATCGCTGACTACACAGAATATCGCTGACTGCACAATATGCGTTATTAGCGCAGCGGTCAGCCAACCCGGTAGTTGCAAAATATGCAATTCTGCATAAGCAAGCAATTGCTGAGAACTCAATAACCCAATTTAACTGACAACATGAACATGTAGACTAAGCTATTTTTACCTATAAATATTGTGACTTTTTCGTTAATAAAGTTAGTGTTTTAGTGTCTTAGCACTACCGCATTCAATACTATTCACTCATTTCTACCATCGCACTTACTGTGCGCATCGAAGAACCTCCCTCTCCGTAGTCCACCTAGTTACAAGAGCTAGGTGCGACGCCATTAAGTAGTCAGTTTATGTACTGAAATAAAATAAATAAAATAGAATTTTCAGCTCATAAAAAGAGTCCTATCTCATCGTTGTCACCATTACAAGGGTCAGATGGACTCATGCGAGTTGGAGGTAGATTGGAGCAACCCCCTTTCCCTTATAATGCAAGGCATCAGATTTTGCTGCCTTATAACGACCCAATAGTAAAGATGATATTGCGAGAACTGAATGAAGACAACATGCACTGCGGTTCTCAAGCCTTAGTTAAAGAACCAATTTATTGGCAATTTGCCAGCCGATCAAGTTCCTCACTACAGGCGTGGACTATTGCGGACCAATATGTTATATACAGTGATCATCGAAATTGAAGTTGGACAATGGGACGCATTGTACGCACATACCCAGGCCAGGATGTTACACTTGGTACTGACTGACGCAGTATCTTTGACTCAAAACCTGGAATCTATTATGAAACAAGTAAGAAGGCTCTAGTCGAGAAATCCCGACTAGACGATACCCTGAACCCTATACTATACGCGTTCACTCAGTGCTTGCAAGTATGTGTGTGTGAGTGCATACTGCATACTGCATACTCAACTTCAATGTTCCATATCTTCGGTGTTTCTTAACCGATTTTAATAAAAATTTCACAGATTGTTATTATTTTGATTAATAACTCAAATGCCATCTCAAAGTTTTCCAAATTCATGATTTTGTTGTTATCGATCCCATGTGTATTTCGGAAACGGGAAGAGTTATCGAAAATCGGAATCAAACTTGTACTGCCTAGGGATTAGGCGAGCTTAAGTTTTAAATCTGGAGTCTCTAGCTCTTATAGTCTTTGAGATCGGTTGGCTCATACATACGGACGGAGACAGACAGACGGACAGACGGACGGACAGACGGACGGACAGACGGAAATGGCTATATCGACTCGGCTGTTGATGCTGATCAAGAATATATATACTTTATGGGGTCGGAGATGCTTTCTCCTGACTGTTACATACTTTTGCACAAAACCATTATACCCTTTTTCCCATTTTTAATGGGATCAGGGTATAAAAATCGGAACAACAAAGAGAGCAGTATCCGAATGGACCATTGTAATACATTATGAATTGGAACCATACTGGCGCGATATGAAAACATTAGATTCAGGAATAAACGAATTCAAATACATATGTCCAGAATCCAATAACAATCACATATGTTTATCCATATCCCAGCACTTTCGTCACTTGTATGACGAATTACAAACGACAAATCCACTTATGCAACATCCAGGCAAACGCCGGTCCCCATTCAATGCAGAGGGTAACATTGCGAATAGTCTATTTTAAGTACTAGACATTACTGAAAAATCAAACTTCACTACTTGACAAGATCTGAATCGGACAAGCGGCTAAAACTACTTTAACAGCAAGTTGCTATCATTAGCCAAACCAGGGGAAAATACACTGGTGCGCGTCTCAGGGAGACCTACCTGGCATTAACAACCCAATTAACACTGTTAGCAGCCACCCTTCAACGCATGTAAGCAGAAATAGTCGATGTGCCAACTGGAATTTGCCACCGTACAATAAGCCCAATTTTGATTTCTCCCGATCAATTAAAGGAACAATTGGACCGAATACAGTGACATCATCCAACATTATTCACTTTTACAGAATTATGCGAGCAGAAGGCACAGTCCCCGACACTCATGTAATATTTAGAATAATAATACCACTAGTGTCAACATCAATATTAGAACTGTTCAACATTGTGCCAATTCCGATGTGGGACTCAACAAGCTGCGGCTATTTGAGCTTAAAACACCTATTATAGCTGTAAGCAACCACAGGGATCAATTCATGGGACTTATAACAGATTATCTGCATCTCTGCTGTACATTACCAAATGAAGAATACATATGCTCTGACCATCAAGCTATGGTTAATGTTGACAATTGGTGTGAGTTTCAACTCTTTATCAACAAAACACCAACCATGTGTCAAGTAGTTCACAGAACATCCAAAATGGTATGGAGAAAAGCGCACCATCTTAATAATTGGACCTTTAACAAAACTCAACATATCAGAGAACAAGGTAAAAGAAGATAAGGATCTGGATGACTTGCAGCTTAAATTGAACGCATTCAACAAACACCCGACCTAATAAATTCAGTAGAACATCATCATATCGCCGCTTATGCTACTTTGGTGTTATCCGTCTTAGTACCTATGCCCTACGGAAGCAACGCTTCTGAACTTGTATTCGATACCATAGGTCAGAAAACTCTTAGCGACAAAATATCGCTGACTACACAGAATAACGCTGACTGCACAATATGCGTTATTAGCGCAGCGGTCAGCCAACCCGGTAGTTGCAAAATATGCAATTCTGCATAAGCAAGCAATTGCTGAGAACTCAATAACCCAATTTAACTGACAACATGAACATGTAGACTAAGCTATTTTTACCTAAAAATGTTGTGACTTTTTCGTTAATAAAGTTAGTGTTTTAGTGTCTTAGCACTACCGCATTCAATACTATTCACTCATTTCTACCATCGCACTTACTGTGCGCATCGAAGAACCTCCCTCTCCGTAGTCCACCTAGTTACAAGAGCTAGGTGTGACGCCATTAAGTAGTCAGTTTATGTACTGAAAACTTCCCTTCAAACATACACAAACACCAGCTATTTAATATCCTTACTTAAAGTATCATAATTCATTCAGCATCAGACCGTGGCGCAGCTCTATTTACTTTTGCTTCAGCAACGGTCGAGCCGAGATTAAACCCTCGTACAAAAAAATCATCTTTTTTATTTTTTTTAATTTTTTCGGTTTTTTTTACATATAAATTAAAATATATATATTATCCATATATTTTATGTATTAATCATTTCAAAAAAAAATATTTGTTTGTATTATAAAGTTTTGTTGTGTCAACGGCAAACGTCTGCAGCTTGCCTGCTGCATGTGGCCTATGCATGTGTGTGTATGCATGTGTCTGCGACTAACGGGAATTGGCAAAACGCAAAAAGGAAAAAACAACAGCAACACGTTAGCTGGTATATTAAAGTATCATAACTTATTTATTTTACTTTTGCTTCAGCAACGGTCGAGCCGAGTTTAAACCCTCGTACAAAAAAATCATCTTTTTTATTTTATTTTTTAATTTTTTCGGTATATAAATGAATATATTTATATTTTATTCATATATTATATGTATTAATCATTTCAGAGAAAATAAATTTGTTTGTATTATAAAATTATTTTGCACGCGGATTATGCTGCACAAGCACATGCCTGCATGTGCAAGCTGCCTGTTGGCATCTTTGATCAATACAAATATAGAATTTGGTATAACTTCTAAGTTTCTCAACCGATTTTGATGAAATTTTCACAGGTAATCA
Source organism: Scaptomyza cyrtandrae (assembly GCA_035044605.1). NCBI lineage: Eukaryota > Metazoa > Arthropoda > Insecta > Diptera > Drosophilidae > Scaptomyza > Scaptomyza cyrtandrae. Next base: position 84,147 of record JAWNNS010000021.1, read on the forward strand.
ATTTTATGTCAATTTATTATGTGCATGTGCTGGATATTAAAAGTTCAAGATTTTATTGTTATCGATCCCATGTGTATATCGGAAACGGGAAGAGTTGTCGAAAATCAGAAACAAGCTTGTACTGCCTAGGTATTAGGCGAGCTTAAGTTCGAAATCTGGAGTATCTAGCTCTTATAGTCAGACAGACGGACGGACGGACGGACAGGCGGACAGACGGACATGGCTATATCGACTCGGCTGTTGATGCTGATCAAGAATATATATACTTTATGGGGTCGGAGATGCTTCCTTCTGCCTGTTACACACTTTTGCACAAAACCATTATACCCTTTTTTCCCATTTTTAATGGGTTCAGGGTAAAAATAGACTTGCGGTTTTTCAAAATAATTAACACGCACAACTATCATAAAGTTTTCCAAATTCAAGATTTTGTTGTTATCGATCCCATGAGTATATCGAAAACGGGATGAGTTATCGAAAATCGAAAACGTTTACTGCCTAGGGATTAGGCGAGCTTAAGTTCCAAATTTGGAGTCTCTAGCTTTTATAGTCTCTGAGATCGACGGGCAGACGGACATGGCTATATCGATTCAGTTGTTGATGCTGATCAAGAATATATATACTTTATGGAGTCGGAGATGCTTCCTTCTGCCTGTTACATACTTTTACACAAAGCCATTATACCCTTTTTTCCCATTTTTAATGGGATCAGGGTATGACAAGTAAGAAGGCTCTAGTCGGCTAAGCCCGACTAGAAGATACCCTGAACCCAGCTGTTTAGGTGCATACAAGTCAACACGCATTTAAATCATAAAGCATAAACCAATTATATAAGAAATGACACACAATTGTCGCATTACCACATATTTGTTGACACAATTAAACTTGTATTCGATACCATAGGTCAGAAAAATCTTATCGACAAAATATCGCTGACTACACAGAATATCGCTGACTGCACAATATGCGTTATTAGCGCAGCGGTCAGCCAACCCGGTAGTTGCAAAATATGCAATTCTGCATAAGCAAGCAATTGCTGAGAACTCAATAACCCAATTTAACTGACAACATGAACATGTAGACTAAGCTATTTTTACCTATAAATATTGTGATTTTTTCGTTAATAAAGTTAGTGTTTTAGTGTCTTAGCGGCCACCGCATTCAATACTATTCACTCATTTCTACCATCGCACTTACTGTGCGCATCGAAGGACCTCCCTCTCCGTAGTCCACCTAGTTACAAGTGCTAGTTGCGACGCCACTTAGTAGTCAGTTTATGTACTGAATACTTCCCTTCAAACATAAACAAACATTTTGGTGACCCCGACGAGTGGATTTCTGAAGCTGTCAACTAGGCGACAAAGGATAACTTACTCATCCGAATCCCTTACTGAAGTTGTCAACAAGGCGACAGTCAAAAGAAGACTTTAAACCAGCTAACACATTTCGCAATACTTGTGTTAGTGTAACCAACTACAACCACCTAACACAATCACGATATTTGTGTTAGTGTGAATCACTGAAGTTGTCAACTAGGCGACACTTCAGGATCCAGTTGCTCTCGTTAGATAAACGACCACTGCATTTTTACAAAGTCCATCAAGCGACTATAAACTGATTAAAAACAGATATACAAATACATATCTGTACAAGTCCAACAAGCGACCAAAAATCTGTTAAAAATGGCATTAGAAAAAGTAACCACCACCAAGGTGATTGCGTTGTGCCGACGACAAGGTGCAATCGCGCATTGCACCAAAAAACCAAAAAACTCAGCACTAGAGCTCATAAAGAATCTATGGGCTCAAATTCAAGAGGTCCATTTTCCACTGTATGAGGAAGTTGAAAACCCAGAAGAAAATGGGTATGATTCAAAGGAGTATATTGAAATTGATGAACAAGGGGCACTAGCATCAAAAAACGGTATGCACTGCACCAATGACATAAACTTGCCTCGCATAACAATTCCCAAATTTGATGGGGACATCTTAAAATGGACACAATTCTTTGTCCATGGTACACAATACCAACATGCCGACAATCCGGAAAATGTGGTATCTTATCCAAATCGACTTGAAAGAGGATAACTACCTCCACGCATGGAACATCTTGGTTGACGCGTACGATAACCCAAGAGGCATAGCATCAACGGTATTGAACCGAATTTTGATGCAACAAACCATCAACGACAATGTAAAGTCGCTCAAGGAACTATACATAGTCACCTTCGAGTCCCTCGCATCTCTCAAGGGACTCGGATTGGACATCTCAACGTGGGACCCAATATTAATAGCGGTCATACGAAATAAGCTCGACAGCACAAATAAGACACTGTACGAGCAATCAATAAGCAATTCGAAGCAAATATTCGAAGAATTGGATTCAACGACAAAAACTATGCGTCAATTGCCTCAAAGAAGATCACATGGCAAAGGCTTGCCCAAGTCGCTTTAAATGTTTTAAGTGCCAAGAAAGACACAACACGCTGCTCCATTTGTAGAAATTCTTCAATGGAGAAGCAAAATCCAATTGTAGCATCAGCAAGTAGCAAAAACATAATTCTACTTTCAACAGCAAATGTAATAGAAGCTACCTTCAAGGCTTTGCTGGATTCTGGATCACAGATTAACGTAATATCAGAACGACTCGCCTCTTCATTATCTTTAAAACGTTACGACTCCACACTACGATTTGAAGGCATCGGTGGACAACCAAAGACAAGTAGAGCTCGTGTAAACCTATTGGTGAAGTCATTACACGACGACTTTACAATGCGTATCGAAGCATTTATTCTACCACACATTATTACGGATCAGCCAGCCCAAGGCATAAACGAAAAAGATTGGAACATGCCAGCAACCCTACCGTTGGCAGATCCCCAATTCAACAAACCGGGTAAAATCGACATGCTCATCGGTGCGGAACACTGTTACGCACTATTACTCCCACAACAACACAGAATACCCTCTGGTCCAATCATGCAAAAGACCAGATTGGGATGGGTGGTGGCTGGAAAAATAAAGGAACCAAGGATGTCAGCAGCTATTTGTGCAGTAGCTACAGGAGAAGAAACGAATACCCTAATGGAACGATTCTGGACCCTAGACAATCTGGAAACAGCAGAAAGGCATCGTACACCAACTGAAAAAGAGTGCGAGAGCCATTTCATTGAGAACTTGCAGACTGCTGCAGATGGGAAATTCATCGTGAAATTGCCGTTTGGTGAACATTCTTCAGCTCTGGGGCCCTCGTTGGAGACTGCTGAAAAAAGATTTCTTGCACTGGAAAGAAGGACAGATACAGAAATCTGGAAAAGATATGTGGACTTCATGTATGATTATGAAGAATTAGGTCACATGAAGGCTGTTCCTCGAAAACTCCTTCCATCAAAACATTATTTCATCCCTCATCATTGTGTGCTGAAACCTGACAGCAGCACAACAAAGCTAAGAGTGGTTTTTGATGCATCCTGTAAAACGTCAACGGGAAAATCATTAAATGACATACTGCAAGTAGGACCCACGGTGCGACATCGAAAAGGTGTATCGCCAAATATGGATAAACCCTGAAAACCAATTTAATCAAATGATAGTTTGGAGGAATAATCCAAATGATGAGTTAAAATACTATCGGTTACATATGGAACAGCAGCGGCTCCGTTTTTAGCAACTAAGTGTCTAAATCACTTAGCCTCACTTCATCTCAGCAGATCACCATTAGGATCATCTGCCTTAAGGGATGACTTCTACGTAGATGATTGCCTCACAGGAGCAGATTCAATACGAGAAGCAATACAAATTCGAAAGGAGTTGGCTAAAATACTGCTCCCTAACGGATTCAAATTACGCAAATGGTTCTCAAACAATGAGCAAATTCTTAAAGGAATTCCCAAGGACGACATTGTAAGCGACATTAAGCTTGACGAAACACTGGAGCACTACAGTGTAAAGACATTAGGTCTTATTTGGATGCCAAAAATTGATCAACTTTGCTGCCGCACACAAAACAGCACAGCAAACCGGTTGACAAAGCGTATTGTTTGCTCGGAGCTGGCACAGGTCTTCGACCCTCTGGGCTTGTTCGCTCCAGTCGTGGAGAAGGCAAAAATCTTTATGCAACGACTCTGGGAATCAAAACTCAACTGGGATGACGAACTCCCTACGAATCTTCAGAACGAGTGGAAGGATTATATAAAGGACTTGCAAAGCCTCAATTCAATGCAAATTCCAAGACATATACGATGGAAAAACTCCAGTCTCGAAAGAATTGCACACATTTGTGGATGCGTCAGAGCAGGCATATGAAGCAGCAATATATGTGCGCGCAACGTACAAAAACAAGCAAACATCTGTGCGTTTATTATGCTCAAAGTATCGAGTGGCTCCAACCGCAAAACAGTCACTACCTCGTCTAGAGGTATTATTAAAATTCAGGCAGTGACAAGTCAAAATAATTGGCGACATGTATCGTCCGCCAACAACGCAGCAGATGTGCTTTCAAGAGGAATATCTGCACGAAAATTACCCGAGCACAGTCTATGGCTCTATGGACCACTCTTTTTGCATGGTACTCCAGACAAATGGACAGCCCCTCCCATCATCTCTCCGAGCGATCTGGAGAGGACAACAAAGCATATAAGCTTAGCGGCATCTAAATCAACAATAGGCGAAGAGTTGTATACCTGTCGACACAGCAACTCATTCTTCAAGTTACAACGCTTTGTGGCTTACATGTTGCGATTCTGCTACAAGCGATACAGATCAGCAACTACCACGCTGTGTAAAATAGAACTGGACCGCGCTCCCAATATAATTTTACAGACAATACAGCAAGCTGAATTTATAGCTGACTTTAAAAGTTTGAAGCGCCACAAAACAGTGGATAAAAAGAGTCCTATCTCATCGTTTGTCACCATTACAAGGCTCAGATGGACTTATGCGAGTTGGAGGTAGATTGGAGCAAGCCCCACTACCGTATAATACAAGGCACCAGATTTTGCTGCCTTACAACGATCCAATAGTAAAGATGATATTGCGAGAACTGCATGAAGACAACATGCACTACGGTGCTCAAGCCTTGCGAGCAATTGCTAGACAAGAATATTGGATACTGAACGACAAAACTATGCCGAGAAACATCGTTCACAATTGTGTGTAGTGCAACAAGGCAAAACCCAAGTTAATGACACGCCCGTTCCTCACTACAGCCGCGGACTATTGCGGACCATTCTGAATTCATCATAAAGTTCGCGGAAAAAGACCAGTTAAGGCATAAATAGCCGTATTTTGCTGCTTCTCCACTAAAGCCATCCACCTCGAGCTGGTTAGCGACCTGACCACAAATGCCTTTCTAGGAGCTCTGCGGCGCTTCCTGTGAGGATCAATATTTGGAATATCAAGAAAGACAGTTGATGAGTTGGCCAATGGGACGCATTATACGCACACTTCCAGGATTAAAACTGCCTCTGGCATCTACAACCGCCGTATAACAAGGCTTTCGCCGTTTTTTCCATTATGAAAAAATCGGAACAACAAAGAGAGCAGTATCCGAATGGACCATTGTAATAAATTACGAATTGAAATCATACTGGCGCGATTTGAAAACATTTGGTTCAGGAATATACGAATTCGAATAAATATGCCTCGAATTAAATAGCAATCACATATGGGATTCCATATCCCAGAACTTTCGTCACTTGTATGACAAATGAAAAATCCACATATGCAACATACACGCAAACGCCGGTCCCCATTTGATGAAGTGGGTAACATTGCGAATAGTATATTTGGAGTACTAGACTCAAACCACGCTAATAAAATGACCAAAGTGATAGAGAGATAAAAGTAAACGAAGAGTTTTTACTGACCTTACTGAAAAATCAAACTTCAGTGCTTGACTCAACCATTAACATTGTCAAGAAGACAAGATCTGCATCGGACAAGCGGCTTAAACTACTTGAACAGCAAGTTGCTATCATTAGCCAAACCAGGGGAAAATACACTGGTGCGCGTCTCACAGAGACTTACATGGCGTTAACAGCCAAATTAACACTGTAAGCAGCCATCCTTCAACGCATGCAATCAGAAACAACATGTTTAGAATAACACTAGCACTAGTGTCAACATCAATATTAGAACTGTTCAACATTGTGCCAATTCCGATGTGGGACTCAAAATGCTGGCGACTATTAGAGCTTAAAACATCTATTATAGCTGTAAGCAACCACAGGGATCAATTCATGGGACTTACAACAGATTATTTCCATCTCTGCCGTACATTACCAAATGAAGAATACATATGCTCTGACCATCAAGCTATGGTTAATGTTGACAATTTGTGTGAGTTTCAACTCTTTATCAACAAAACACCAACCATGTGTCAAGTAGTTCACATAACAACCAAAATGGTAGGGACAAAAACGCACCATCCCAATAATTGGATCTTTGCATCCTGTAATGGAACTACAAGCCGTATGCAATGAAACTACTACACAACTATAAGACACCGGACTACTGTCGCTGTCGTCAGGCTTTACTGCACGCAACTCAGAAATTAGCCTCAGCACTTTCAACATCATTATAAGTCAAGTGAAAAAGGCTCTGCTCACTTTGGCGACATAATCAAGCCAGACACCACTCCAAGACCTTTAACAAAACTCAACATGTCAGAGAACAAGGTACAAGAAAACAAGTTCAGTAGAACATCATCATATCGCCGCTTATGGTGATTTGGTGGTATCCGTCTTAGTGCCTTTCGCCTATGACCTACGGAAGCAACGCTTCTGGACTTTGCAACCAACAGCTACAAGAAATGAGGCTGCCAATACAGCCGTGCCATCAGCATCCGCAAGAGGATTCACACTGGATGTAGATGATGGTTGATCACCGATTCAACGGCCTGGAGAATGTTTAGGTGCATATAAGTCAATACACATTTAAATCATAAACCAATTATATAAGAAATGAGACACAATTACCAACACAATTAAAACTATGTCAAGACCATACACATTACCATATATTTATTGACACAATTAAACTTGTATTTGATACTATAGGTCAGAAAATATCGACAAAATATCGCTGACTACACAGAATATCACTGACTGCACAATATGCGCAGCGGTTAGCCAACCCGGTAGTTAAGAACTCAATAGTCCAATTTAACTGACAACACAAACATGTAAACTTCGCTTTTTTAAACCCTTATCCCATTAAAAACGGGAAAGAAAGGTATAATGGTTTTGTGCAATAAATAGTATGTAACAGGCAGAAGGAAGCATCTCCGACCCCATAAAGTATATATATTCTTGGTCAGCATCAACTGCCGAGTCGATATAGCCATGTCCGTCTGTCCGTCTGTCTGTCTCCGTCCGACTCCAGATTTAAAACTTAAGCTCGCCTAATCCCTAGGCAGTACAAGTTTTATTCCGATTTTCGATAACTCTTCCCGTTTCCGATATACACATGGGATCGATAACAATAAAATCTTGATATCCTAATATCCATTGCTGAAGCAAAAGTAAATACAGCTGCGCCACGGTCAGATAAATAAGTTATGATACTTTAATATACAAGTTAACGTGTTGCTGTTGTTTTTTCCTTTTTGCGTTTTGCCAATTCCCGTTAGTCGCAGACACATGCATACACACACATGCATAGTCCACATGCAGCAGGCAAGCTGCAGACGTTTGCCGTTGACACAACAAAACTTTATAATACAAACAAATATTTTTTTTTTGAAATGATTAATACATTAAATATATGGATAATATATATATATATATTAATTTATATAAAAAAGAAAAACCGAAATATTTAAAAAAAAAATAAAAAGATGATTTTTTTGTACGAGGGTTTAATCTCGGCTCGACCGTTGCTGAAGCAAAAGTAAATACAGCTGCGCCACGGTCTGATGCTGAATGAATTATGATACTTTAAGTAAGGACATTAAATAGCTGGGTTCAGGGTATCTTCTAGTCGGTCTCACCCGACAAGAGCCTTCTTGTTTACCTATAAATATTGTGACTTTTTCGTTTAAAAAGTTAGTGTTTTAGTGTCTTAGCACCACCGCATTCAATACTATTCACTCATTTCTACCATCGCACTTACTGCGCGCATCGAAGAACCTCCCTCTCCGTAGTCCACCTAGTTACAAGAGCTAGGTGCGACGCCATTTAGTAGTCAGTTTATGTACTGAATACTTTTCTTCAAACACAAACAAACAGATGGGTTAAAAGGGTATAATAGTTTTGTGAAAAAGTGTGTAAGAGGCAAAAGCAAGCATCTTCGACCCCATAAAGTAAACATATTCTTGATCAGCATCAAAAGCAGTCCGTCTGTCCGTCCGGCTGTCTGTCCGTCCGTCTGTCCATCTGTGTGTTGGTCTCAGGGAATATAAGAGCTAGAGACTCCAGATTTGTTTTTATTTTTAAGCTGGCCCAATCCCTTACGTTTCAGATCTTTATGGATGATGATGGATGATAACAAAATCTTGAATTTGGATAACTTTGAGACTGCGTTTGAAACATTAAACGATATAATGACAACATGTGAAATTTTTATTTAAGTCGGTTAAGAATCACCAGAGATATAGTAAGAAACGAATGAAAAAGTATGTAACAGGGAAAAAGAAGCATCTCCAACCCCATAAAGTATTTATGTTCTTGATCAACATCAACAGCCGAGTCAATATACCCATGTCCGTCTGTCCGTCCGTCTGTCTGTATGTATGAACGCGTCGATCTCAGAGACTATAAGAGCAAGAGACTCCAGATTTGGAACTTAAGCCCGCCTAATCCCTAGGCAGTACAAGTTTGTTTTCGATTCTCGACAACTCATCCCGTTTCCGATATACACATGGGATCGATAACAACAAAATCTTGAATTTGGAAAATTTTGAGATGGCATTTGAGTTATTATATTAAACTAAGCAATGAAAATCTGGGAAATTTTTATTGAAATCGGTTAAGAAACACCGGAGATATGGGACGTTGAAGTTTTCTATGCAGTGTGCAGTATGCGCGTACACACATACACACATACTTGCAAGCACTGACTGTACGCGTAAAGTAAAGGGATCAGGGTATCGTATAGTCGGGATTTCTCGACTAGAGCCTTTTTACTTGTTTAGTTTAGTTTTGTAAAATTAATTGCAAGTTTTTAGTTAATTTTCGTCGACATTGGCATGACATGGTTTTGATATTTTGTAGGTCAAACCAACTTTTTTTCTTGATCAAAATTAAAGGTGGACAAAAATGCTGCAAAGTGATCTAGTTCGAAGAAATACAAAATAAAGCACACTTATTAGTTGCGTGCCTATTCGTAATTACAGGGTTGAAGCATAGTTCAACAAAAAAATTGTTTTATTTTTAACATTCCAAAAATATTATAAATATAAATATTATAGTAAAAACAAGTAAGAAGGCTCTAGTCGAGAAATCCCGACTAGACGATACCCTGATCCCTATACTTTACGCGTACAGTCAGTGCTAGCAAGTAAGTGTGCGTGTGTGTACGACCATACTGCACACTGCATACTCAACTTCAAGGTTCCATATCTCTGGTGTTTCTCAACCGATTTAAATAAAAATTTCACAGATTGTTATTATTCTGATTAATTATTCAAATGCCATCTAAAGTTTTTTCAAATTCAAGATTTTGTTGTTATCGATCCCATGTGTATATCTGAAACGGGATGAGTTATCGAAAATCGAAAACAAACTTGTACTGCCTAGGGATTAAGCGAGCTTAAGTTTTAAATCTGGAGTCTCTTGCTCTTATAGTCTCTGAGATCGACGCGCTCATACATCCAGACGGACATGGCTATATCGACTCGACTGTTGATGCTGATCAAGAACATATATACTTTATGGGGTCGGAGATGCTTCCTTCTGCCTGTTACATACTTTTGCACAACTTCATCATACCCTTTTTTCCCATTTTTAATGGGATCAGGGTATATAAACGTTGTACATGTTGAAATATAATTTGGATTATATTCGATGGTGTGTAACCGATAATATTATTGATCTGGCAACACCATTCGAGAGCAATGAATTTCTCTCTCTCTTTGTTAGTTTGTAGTTCACTTCGTTTTTTACTGCCATCCTGTGCAGACCTTTCTTAAAATAAATCCGCGTTTTAAAAACTCTAACCAAGGTTATGGGCCCAGATCACAAAGTAATTGGAAATAAAAAGAAGACAGAAGATTTGGTTAAATTAACTTAAGTCGTGAACAAAGTTACGTGAACAATTAACAAAATGAGTGTGTCATTGCAAATAGAAAAACTTGCGGAAGACAACTACGACGTTTGGTGTAAGTCTATGCGTAGCGTACTCATAACGGCAGATTTGTGGTGTGTGGTCTGTGGGCAAAGTGTAAAGCCTGAAAAAGACAGACAAGCCGCAAAGTGGGACATTGTTGATGTCTTATCCTCAAAGCCTTCGCAGCTAATTCACATTAAAGCATGCAAAACATCAAAGTCGGCATGGGACAAATTGCGCAATATTCATGTGTTTGTTGGACCAGTGAAAAGAGTACAGTTATATCAAAGGCTCATACGGCTGGGTATGCAGAATGGTGAAGACATTGTGATACAATGCGCGCGTTGCTATGCAAAACAAGAGTAAATGGTGCGTTGACAGCGGCGCAACGTCACATATGTGTTTTGACAAACAGTTATTTACATCGTTAAAGAAGCAAAATGAAATCATAATGCTCGCAGCGGATAAAAATGTAGAATCTTACGGTGTCGGTACAGTGGAGTTCATCGCGAATAAAGTAAAAATAAAACTACAAAATGTAATGTATATACCGAATCTGCATATGAATTTTATATATATATTGGACGTAGATGTACTAAACGAGACAGTACATACAAGTGGCCCAACAATACCAAGCACCGGCTTGTTATCGCGCGGACCATAGCATTACGCAAACCAACTCCCGCCCAACCGACCGAGGGGCACATCGCTTAGAGTACGATTACGATGGACGGGAACATATAGACAAACTATTATTTTAAGCGAAACCCTAGAAGTGGAACCATTAAATAAGCTGGAGAGCTCATAAATTGAGCATAGGATTCGGAAAGGGTTATGTAAGGCGTATTTAGTATTGCAAGTTTGAAGGGAAATAGGTAGAAAATTTCTGGTACGTCTAATCGGAACTGCAAAACTTATTTGGCTAACTAGTTAAGAATAATCTATTTCCATATTCTAGGATCGGACGTACCAGAGAAGTATAAAGGGTTTTAGTAATATAGGGATCGTCGAATTCCTTCGACCAGCGCTTAATAAATCCCAGGACCCCAGATGCTCGGGTGGCAATGGAGGTGATGTGCTTATCAAATTTAAGTTTTGAATCCAAGAGGATTCCTAAGTCTACCACCCATTCAATTCGATTAAGTAGTTTATTATTTAAGATATACGTACGTTTTTAAGAAGGGAGTACGTCTATAAAAAGAAATTACTTTACATTTACTACAATTGAGACTAGTAAATTGAAATTACACCACGTTTGAAAATTATTCAGATCTAATTGTAATTGTTGAGCTGACGGAGAAGATTTTGCCGAGATACAAAGCTTTACATAATCGGCGAACATGAACACTCGTGAGTGGGTTATAACTGAAGGGAGATCGCTTATGAAAAGTGTAAAAAGTAATGGTCCAAGGTGACTTCCCTGAGGCACACCAGAGGTAACCTGAACCGACTTGGAAACCAGACCCTAAAAACGTACCCTTTGTGTCCTTAAAGTTAAGTAATCTTTGATCCAAAAAAGGAGGTTGTTTGGAAAGCCCAAGAGGTATAATTTATGGATCAAAAGATTGTGATTGACGGAATCAAAAGCCTTACTGAAGTCTGTATAAATAACATCAGTTTGCATTTTATTCTGGAAACCACTAAGTAAAAACAAGGTAAATTCTAACAAGTTCGTGGCTGTGGATCTTTGTTTCATAAATCCGAGTTGATACGGTGAAACGATGGATTTGCAAAGATGCTGAAGATGGGAAGTAATTAATTTTTCAAAAATATTCGGAATAGCGGACAATTTTGATATCCCTCTATAGTTTCTTACATTCGATTTATTCCCTTTTTTATGTAAAGGAATAATGAACGCTTCTTTTTAAATTTTCGGAAAAGAGCATAACTTTAGTGATAGGCAGAACAATTTATGCAAAGGCTTTAGGAGTCCCTGAGCGCAGTATCGCAGCACACGGCTTGGTACTCCGTCTGGACCCGGGGAGAAAATGGGCTTAAGGACTTGTAGGTCGCTAAGTAAAGCGCTTTCTGTGATTTCTGGTCCAAAAATGCAATTTGTTCCAGTTACTGGATAAGGGTATGGCAAAACCGTTTGATGGTGACATGAAGTATATGTCGTTTGAAAAAAGTTTGCAAAGAGCAATCGCCTCATTTGAGCTGGCGGTTAAGTCATCAAAGGATACATTGGATGGTAACTTGGACGACCTTCGCTTTGAAAAAACTGCTTAGGATCCCGCTGAAACTGAAGTTTGCACCGAGACAGTTAATTCCTATAACAGTTGTTATTAAGGACTGAAAAATTTGATCTGGCAATCATGTATAGCGAATAAGCTGCGTTAGAGTTAGTTTTCTTGAAACTCTTGCATAGTTTTGATTTTTTATTTTTTAAACAACAATTTTTGCTCTTTGCCCTTCGGGGTCTTAACTGGGACAATAGTACTAATTTACCTGCTTACCATAGTAGACTTTTACTAATAAATCTTCCCTTTCTTAATCATCGTAGAACTATGCTAGCAATAACCTTTTTTCACAAATTAATAAATGGTGAAATAGATTCCCCCATACTAATTAACCAAATTAACTTTGCTGTACCTATTAGAAGTAGTAGACATTTTTTACCAATAGCCCTGCATGCTTGCTTTTCTAACTATGCTATCCATAACCCTTTTCGGATCTTATGTTCAGTATATAACGATCTTTCCCACCTTATAACTAGTACCGCTTCTGCATGCTCTCTAAAAAAAATTGTCTTATGTCATTTTTCTACATGTTCGCGATCTTCGTAACCGCACGTTACGCGGTGCGCCCCTCGGTCGGATGGGCGGGAGGTGGGTCGCTTTATGCTTGGGTCCGCGCGTTAACAAGCCGGTGATTGGTATCGTTGGGCCATTTGAATGTACTGTCCGTTAGTACATCTACGTCCAATATAAAAAAAAAAACAAAAATTCAGAGTATAAAGTATTGTAAAATATACTGATTGCCACATCCAAGTCATCAGACCCGCAGAGGCAAGACCAGTCAGTCTGGGATAAAAGCCAAGTTAGCTTTTCAAAATTTGTTTTGCGAAATTGACGGACATAACTTGATGGATTCACTTCACGGTATTTCACCTGTGTATGTATAGTGAGAATCAGTTCTAATGTAGGATGGTATACATCTTCGGGATACGACAAAGAATTAGACCTTGAAACGGATAAGGATGCTGGATCCAAGGCAAAAATCAGATCGAGCATTTTATTTAATGAGTTTGGGACTGCATTGATTTGACTTAATGACAGTCCAAATAAGTTTATAATAAAATCATTGTGAGCCGTGGGTGTTAAAGCACACGACTCAGGACTGGCGATCCAAGTGGTTTCAGAAATGTTGAAATCACCAAGGACAATTAGGAGGTCGCGATCAGAGACCATTTCGGAGACGGAACGAATGGCAGACAAATGTGCTCAGAGTTGTCTGAGGAGGGTGGTATATATGAGCAGGTTAAAAAAATTTTTGCTCCTTGAAAATACAGCTTCACAGCAATAAATTCTATATCGGACGAAAGATCAGATATTACTGTCTCTGAGGAAAAGTCAGCATCAACAGCGATAAGCACACCACCACCACGCCGTAGAGCGCGGTCTTTTTTGTAAATGCAATATTTGCTGGACAGAACTTCAGAGTTAAGGATGTCTTTCCTTAACCATTTCTCCGTAAAGGCAACGGCTTGACAGTTAAAAGTATAGCTGTTAATGTATAAACTACTAAGTTTGCTACCAAGACCCCTTACATTATATACATACATGATAGCCCAGTAAAAAGAGGGTTGTTAGTTTTTTGAACTATTAGAAAACAGAGGAGGAATGCAAGTTAAATCAAGCTGGGGGGCTGATGAAATCGGAGGCCGATTTTTCTTTTTTGCGGTATATTTCTTCACAATCATATGCTTAGGCCAAAATTCCTTACAACATATAGTGTCGAAATCTTGACCTGAGACGCTTATTTTGAACGACGAGATATTTCGTTCATACGTGAATTTAAATTTCTCCACCGTAATGTTTTATTTGTAATATTTGTTTTGCGGTTCAACTATGTTTGTAGTTAAATTACCATGTTAAAAAGATGAATTAATAGCTAAAATCCGCATAGTAAAACTAACTATTTTCATAGTTGATTTCGTTTGGCGCTCTCGAGGTGTATTTTCCACGTTTAAGCGATACAGTGTCTTACAAAATCATGTGGGCACCTCTTAAAAAATTTTAAAGGCAGATTTTTGGGAGACGTGGGCTGGGCATACAAATATTTGATGCAATTTTTTTAGGCTGAAGGCCTCCTATTTTGGCAAAACGCCATACTTATCTTCCCAAATTTAAGAATGCGGGCAATATATGGTTTATTCGATTCTTATACCCTTGACCCAATAAAAATGGGGAAAAATGTATATAGATTCTTGATCAGCATCAACAGCCGAGTCGATATAGCCATGTCCGTCTGTCTGTTTGTCCTCCTGTTGGTATATATGAACGTGTCGAGCTCAGAGACTATATGAGCTAGAGACTCCAGATTTGGAATACAAGCTTGCCTTATCCCTAGGCAGTACAAGGTTGTTTTCGATTTTTGATAACTCTTCCCGTTTCTGATATACACATGGGATCGATAACAATAAAATCTTGAACAATATTGATCACCTGTGAAAATTGCATCAAAATTGGTTAAGAAAATTAGAAGTTATAGCAATTCGTATATTTGTATTGATCAATGACCACATCAACAGGCAGTTTGCAGATGCAGGCATGTATATTATAATTGCAGCATAATACGCGTGAAAAACAAGTACATAACTGCTGCGCGGGGAACTTAAATAATTTGTGGACAGGTATATAGCCACATTGAAAACGTCTGGGCTTTTCAGTTTGTTATAACACAACTTGTGTTTGGTTATGAATCGAATTATGGCCTGCTTTATATGACCTTTTAGTACCTGTTGTTATAATAAATGCGCTACCTTCGATTTTTCGACAAGCCTCTAGCGAAGGTACGCTAAACTGTTTAAATTAGCTAAATAATGAGGACTTTTGGCACTGCAATACTTTTTAAGGAAAGTGGAAAATGGTCAACACTAGTAAAAATGGCTTAAAGTTTGACTTTGACTGAAATAAGTTTTAATATGCTACCGGTTCATGTACCAGTAGCAAAATGTAGCCGCAATCGGTACCTAAAAAAATTGGGCTCAACAAAGTGAATACGTAAAGAGTTCTTTTCGTACTGATTTGAGTAAAAATGCATGGCTTTTGAACAGAATTCTTAGCCGAGAAGGTTTGTTTGGGACTAGTTATGCTATTTACAAGTTGACCTAAACAATCACTTGTTATCTATGCGTGCATATTTATTTCAATAAAGGTCTGTACTGGATGACAGTACAAAAAAAAGTGTGTAACTACAAACTAACAAAGAGAGATAATTCGTGCTCTCGAACGGTTGCCAGATCAATAATATTATTGCTTACATACTATCGAATATAAACCGAATTTATATTTCAACGCTTTTGCTCAAGCTTAATATTATTCAATAAATCCAAGTGATTTTACAAAGCTTTGTCAAAATGTCGGCAACATTCTTGTCTGTAGATACATATTCCAAATGAATTTCATTAATTTTTGCTCTCTCTGCTTCCGTACTGTTCAGTGCGACGACACTCTGCTTTGCCGAAGTTCACGAATTGATTTAGCGTAACAGAAAGATAGCGCAGCACATGCTTTGCTGCTGTTTCATGCTCCTTGTGAGCATTTGTGTTCCTCTGTGACAATTTACAAATAACGTGCAAAAAGTCGTGCTAAGTACATAAGGGAACCAATTAACGATTGGTAATATGTCATATTTACCTTGACTAATTTGTAATTTTTGCAACCAATCTAAAAACCCGGATCCAAGGGGGTTCCTACAGCTCGACACGACTGCATTCCAAAGTTTTCCAAAAGGCTCTTGATGTATGCCTTTTGACACAGTTTTATTGCGCCTCTGGTGTGTGAGTGCTTATGCTGATTGCACAGCACGTTCATGTTCATCTTTTCCACTTTTTCGCACACCTTCTTTTATGAGTTTTAACCGTACGTTCTCAAATGTTGGTAATGTTGTCGCGTGTTTTGATAGCGACCACAAAACTGTCCAATGAACTTGGCAAACTTGATAAAATCATTATCACTTTCAGTTCATCTCTCACCTCGATTTCAAACTCTGCAAGTTTATCTGCAATTTCCACGAACGAGTTCACAATGTCTTCACCATTCTGCATACCCAGCCGATTGAGTCTTTGATATAACTGTACTCTTTTTACTCGTCCAACTAACACATGAATATCGCGCAATTTGTCCCATGCCGACTTCGATGTTTTGCATGCTTTAATGTGAATAAGCTGCGACGGCTTTGCATTGATAATTATACATGCCAATGCTTTTAGATCAACAATGTCCCACTTTGCGGCTTGTCTGTTTTCTTCAGGCTTCATATTTTGCCCACTGACCACATACAACTAATCGTCCGTTATAGTACGCTACGCATGGACGTACGTACACCTAACGTCGTAGTTGTCTTCCGCAAGTTTTTCTATTTGCAACGACACACTCATTTTGTTAACTGTATACGTAACTTTTTTTTAGGTTCACGACTTAAATCAACTTTAATCAACTTAAATCAACAAAATCTTCTGACTTCTTTTAATATCCAATCTCTTTGTGATCTAGGCCCATAGCCTATGTTAGAATTTTTAGGACGCAACGAAGGTTGCATATTTATTTCAGGTCTGTACTGGATGACAGTACAAAAAGAAGTGTGTAACTACAAACTTACAAAGAGAGAGGGAGAATTCATTGCTCTCGATCGGTGTTGCCAAATCGATAATATTATTGCTTACTTACTGTCGAAAATAAACCAAATTTTTATTTCATTTCTTAATATTATTTTATTTATGACGCTGCTGACGCTCGTACAGATAGTGTGAAAACCAATTTCTAATCACCAACCATGGCTTGGGTGCATCTGCTTACTGCAGGCAACTCAACAGATAGGGTAAAAACATATTTCAAATCACAGCCCATGGATTGGGTGAATCTTATTTGCTGTGTATCTGCGCTATCTGCAGCGTACGATTTTCTGCTCATGACGAAATTGTACACCCTATTCGAATTTCCATTTGACCGCGAAAGTATAAATATTTTTCAGTGATTAACGTTCTGTCGTACGACCAACTTAACCTCAGTTGTGATTGCTATATAAAAGCACCTAGGTCGAGTATTAAGAAGCTTAAAATATTTTTAAAGCGAACGCTTGCTGCTATTAGGCTTATATTGATTATTTTGTTTATTTTATTGATATTCAGTTTATTTTAGATGCCTATGCTTGCTGCAGTTACGTTATTAGTTATAGTAACAATTCCCAGAGAGGTATTTCAAAATTAATTCGTGATGCATAAAGTGAAATTTTTAGGGGCAATGTAACAATCAAGCAAAAGTTACCATTTATAGGTCACAAATTCATTTCGAGTACGGAAACATCCGCCCAAGAAGCTGTTTACTTCTGTTTGGGTATAAGGCTGTTTGAAAGCAATAATGCTGAAGTATATATTATTACCTTATTGCGGGTTAGACTCCTTAGGTCTGGGGCCCAGTTACAAAATTTACCCTTGGACTCAACAGATATATTTGAACAGGAATTATAGATCACTATGTTCAGCGCCCCTTCGCCTTAGAAATTGTATGCTAAGCTGAATTTGCTGCTTTTTATGATAACGAGACACTCCGCACTTTTAAAGCATCTTCGCGATCGTAGTGTTTTTATCAAAAAAAAGGCTAAGTCCGCGTATAATACGTTACAGAAGGTTCAATATATACACTGATAGGAGCAATTATTTTCGGGAGCTTGTTATGCTATATTTTAAATAAATAATAAATATTTTAAATGTTGGTGGTAATAATACAGATGAAAATGTAGGAGACAATAATGTCCGATTCATTAAGCTGAGAGCTTGGCAGATATTCTTTGGTCCCTTAATTTAAAACAGAAGCAATATCTTACATTCGTTTTGCTCATTTTTGAATTTGTTGGAGGTTGTGCTTGCGTCGGAAATAGACGGCTTTTATTTGCAATTTGTATAGTAACAAGCCAGGAACAGTTCTAACACCTGTGAAAATACTTTTATGCGCACCCACAGGAAAAGCAGCCTTCGGAATCAGTGGATCAACACTGCATTCCATGTTTTCACTCCCAGTTAAACAATCGGGTTCATGTTCGAGGGCCTTAAGCCATGGTTTAGTTAATAAAATGCATTTAAGTTTGATTGATCTAAAGCTCATTATTATAGATGAAATATCTGTTGTTGGCTCTAAAATTTTTTCCCAATTGGACTCCCGTCTTAAACGAATTTTTAAAAATTCTTCTCCATTTGGTGGTATTTCTGTCGTTGAATCTTTGAATCCAACTTGAATGATCCCTACAGTGCAATATTTTGTTCAACACTGTGGGACCTTTTTAGGTATTTTGAACTCATAGAAATAATGCGACAAAGGCAGGATCATCTTTTTGCGTCTGCTCTAAATAATATAGCATCGGGTCTTATGACAGCCGTTGATATTAGTCTCATCCGATATACAGGGGATGGGTTAGTGAACAGTTAGATGAATCTAGTAATTTACGTACTCCAAGAAATTTATAGATAAAATTTGTAGAGGAAAGTGTAGGAGTACTTGCTCGCTCAAAGTTTGCACATCGCACAGAACATTCTTGGACCCTTCTTTGTTTGGCATCTGCTGTGTCGATCTCATGCTCGACCATATATGTCCTACCGAGACCACTTCGTTCCGATGAAGGAAAGTTATCAATAACCGATTGTAATTGGTTTGCTTGAGATTTCTTCATTGGTGCTTTTGATTTCATTCACAACATATGCAGATTGAATTAAAATGCCAAAGGTTTCCCAAAAATCCATTCCACATATAACATTTTGTTTGATGGAAGGTACAACCAAAAATTCGAAATCTATTTTTAAAGAATTGAACCCTACAGGTAAATGCACTAAACTTGCCACTACCTGCTTCTGACCATCGGCTGTCTGGACCACTCCATTCAATTTATCGACTTTTATTGGTTCTGAGATAATGTGTTTAGCCAAGTCTGCACCAATTACGCTCTTATTGGCACTGCTTTCCAAAAGTGCTAAATATGGTTTCCCAAAAACTTCTATCTCAGTATATGGTCTAATGTCGCAGGGTTTATTTATAATTGAAGATATTGTGTAGAGATTAAGGCGATGTTTATTACTTTAAAAGTTTTTCATACGCAAGGGAGAACGAGTCTTTTGAACTTTAACTGCATCCACATTTAAGATGACTGCTGATCTGGTATTTCAGATAATTTAAAAGGTACGTCAGGTAAATAAGATTTGTCTGGTAATGACAAATGTACGTCTGGTAAGTTTGTTTTATTATCCAAAGCTATTGTCGGATGTTCGCTTTCGGAACTCGATGAACATCTTTCAAAGAGTTTTCCGATTTTGATTTGCAATAGCCACAGTTCGGGTTATACATATCTAATAGTCCACATCCATAGCAGAAAACTCGACGTGGTTTTAGACAGTCATAGTATCTGTGACCTTGCTCATCACAGGTCCAACATTTAAGTTTGTCGTTTACCCGAAGGTCGCATATTTCCTCAGCATTGATGTCAGTGTCAGTCAACTCTTCAGTCGCTTCTTGACTCACCACTTCGTTAACATAACGCTGCGGCACGTTTGTTCGAACTACCAGTTTTGATCGTAAATTACGAAAGAATTCTTCATGACGATGACACTCCTTGCGAAGAATTGCAAGATGTTGAGTTTATACATGAGGAAGTTTATGAATTAATTCAGGCTTTAAATTATGCCTTACTTCGACAATTAGGTCATTCTCTGAGATGGGTTCCCGAAGCTATTTCTAGAATCGCGTAGTTTACGCCTTGCTTGCGACATCGCATGACATTTTTATACCCTGATCCCATTAAAAATGGGAAAAAAGGTATAATGAAGTTGTGCAAAAGTATGTAACAGGCAGAAGGAAGCATCTCCGACCCCATAAAGTATATATATTCTTGATCAGCATCAACAGTCGAGTCGATATAGCCATGTCCGTCTGTCCGTCTGTATGTATGAACGCGTCGATCTCAGAGACTATTAGAGCAAGAGACTCCAGATTTGGAACTTAAGCTCGCCTAATCCCTAGGCAGTACAAGTTTGTTTTCGATTTTCGATAACTCATCCCGTTTCCGATATACACATGGGATCGATAACAATAAAATCTTGACTTTGAAAAAACTTTAGAGTATGCAGTATGCAGTTTGTGCGTACATACTGTTGTAGGCAAATGAAAACTTCGTTATAATATATATAGTTCTTTATTCTTAACATCAGTTCTTCGACACTTTCACCCTCATCAACGGTCATTTAAAGGATTCATTTATCTCCGGTTTCTTATTTTACAGATGTTAAATGAGTTTTACCTATCAGCTTACAGTACTAGAGGTGGCCTTATACCGATCCTGACGTATTAGATCTCCTGATCACGCTTGATTATAATTTACATTTTGTTTATATTCTAAACTTATACTAATTAATCCTATTTAACCGGATATACAATTTATTGGGTTTTTTTTCTTATTACCTAGCCAGTGCCTGATATTTTGCGCGCTCCAAACTCCTTGATAAGGGTTACGGGAGACCTGAAAGCCTTTAACATCAGTACAAGTTTGTTTTCGATTTTCGATAACTCATCCCGTTTCCGATATACACATGGGATCAATAACAATAAAATCTTGAATTTGAAAAAACTTAAGATTGCATTTTAGTTAATAATCAAAATAATAACAATCTGTGAAATTTTTATTAAAATCGGTTAAGAAACACCGGAGATTTGGAACCTTGAAATTGAGTATGCAGTATGCAGTATGGTCGTACACACACGCACACATACTTGCAAGCACTGACTGTACGGGATCAGGGTATCGTCTAGTCGGGATTTCTCGACTAGAGCCTTCTTACTTGTTTTACTATGAAAAGTTAGAAATTATTAATATAAGTAACAATACTTCCTTTTGCTTAAGAAAGCACAGCGCCACTCAAGGCATTTTCTTAGCAAAACCCTCAATGAAGAACATGTAGAAAACTTAATTCGCCACGATGATGGCTACAGAGTCTTAAAAGGTATTCGCACGTCGCCCGCTCACTGGGAATCGGAGAAGAAAAGTTACGGCTATGATTAGGCAGTTCGTCTTCCAGTTGGTCTTCCGACATTTTTTATAACGCTCTCAGCAGCTGAAACTAGGTGGACGGAGCTTTTGGGTTTGTATTCGAAAAACGTTGACAAAGGTAGATTTATCCTCAAATTTAAATTTCAATGACAAGAGGCTCACCACCATGTTTTGGCTGAAAGATGCTATAAGCTTGACATCAATGATGAATTAAGCATTCCCCTAGTTAAGTCATTTAATTATCAGTTCATCACAACTGATACAACTAACACGTATGTGGCTCCATTTTTCAAGTACCAGATCCACAATCATGGGCACTCATGTTAACGCGAAGTTAGAAGAATCCAAATTTTTAGATTTGGTATTCCATACCATCGCATGCCCCAAACAGATATTCTTTTTCCGTTTTATCGAAAAATTGAAGATTTTTCATTACTTCATACCCTGAACCCTGTAACGTACACGACACTGCTGTCTAGGCTATTCTCTGTCTACTATACGGTTCCGGCCGTGCTCAGGGAAATTGGGGTTGGGTCTTTGAAATAGCCATTTGTCTGACACGCTTCACAAACAATAAAAATCGTAGACAGTAAGGGAAATGGGAGGACCAAAGTCAATTGAATTGAAGACAGATAAATTATGAAGAACTTAGTGACGCTGTTCTTCTTTCTGTGCCCTCCCTACCTGTAGAAACGAATGAACTTGTGGGATTCTATCCTATTAATGTTAGTGCGTGTGAATTAGATTAGGTGCAAGATTTTAATTTCTCATATTCAACATTTACTTTATAATGCCTTCATGGCTGCTTAACATTAAATTCATTTTGGTATTCTTATCCTTCTAATGTGCTCTATATTATTTTTATATTTATACTTGCCATTAATTACATTTAACAATTGTTTAGTTATGATTTATTTTGTAATGCGCGCTTTGTTGTGGGTTTTATTTGGTTGTTTTGTATTTGGTATAATTATTTACATCATTTTTTTTTTTGTTTTAAACTCACTTACACCTGCATTTGTTTTCGGCTAGGCCGTACTCACTTATTCCATCGATGTCAGCAGGCCTGATGACGACGACGTGTGTGTCTCTGTATGTGTTGGTGTATATGTATGTATATATGTATAGATGTGTGTGTGTTTTAATACCACAAAACGCGCATTGCTTTAAAATAAAATATATAAAAATAATAAGTACAGCTATTCACTATTTAATAAC
The DNA here is from genome assembly GCA_035044605.1 of Scaptomyza cyrtandrae. Taxonomy (NCBI): domain Eukaryota; kingdom Metazoa; phylum Arthropoda; class Insecta; order Diptera; family Drosophilidae; genus Scaptomyza; species Scaptomyza cyrtandrae. The sequence continues at coordinate 106,883 of JAWNNS010000021.1, forward strand.
TTCAAAATATTCAAAAACTTATTCCATTCGATACCAAATCGCTATGAGCATCGCTTCGTATCGCTGAACGCAGGGTTGGTATTGCCTATTTAGGGGATTGGGAATATGCGTTTGCTTCAACGCCTCTTGCCTCTGCAACCGGCTAAGTTATTAGTCATTTGCCTCTGGCGAGCTTACATTATGCCTCTAGTTAAGAACTTACTAGAAGATCAACACCTTATAGTAAAGGGGTGCCGTGGAAGGTGTGGACGGCGGGCTTAGGCTGAACGCACCACCAGCCACCACAAGTTTCACCTGTCTTGCAAAAAAACAAAGGTTGAGCGCACCACCAGAGCCACCACAATATATTTTTCATTAGCAGGGGACAAAGGATAAAACTTTTGCTTTATCGGTTTGGCATCTCCTGTGTCGATCTCATGCTCGACCATATATGTCCTACCGAGACCACTACGTTCCGATGAAGGAAAGTTATCAATAACCGATTGTAATTGGTTTGCTTGAGATTTCTTCATTGGTGCTTTTGAATTCATTCACAACATATGCAGATTGAATTAAAATGCCAAAGGTTTCCCAAAAATCCATTCCACATATAACATTTTGTTTGATGGAAGGTACAACCAAAAATTCGAAATCTATTTTTAAAGAATTGAACCCTACAGGTAAATGCACTAAACTTGCCACTACCTGCTTCTGACCATCGGCTGTCTGGACCACTCCATTCAATTTATCGAATTTTATTGGCTCTGAGATAGTGTGTTTAGCCAAGTCTGCACCAATTACGCTCTTATTGGCACCGCTTTCCAAAAGTGCTAAATATGGTTTCCCAAAAACTTCTATCTCAGTATATGGTCTAATGTCGCAGGGTTTATTTATAATTGAAGATATTGTGTAGAGATTAAGGCGATGTTTATTACTTCAAAAGTTTTTCATACGCAAGGGAGAACGAGTCTATTGAACTTTAACAGCATCCACATTTAAGATGACTGCTGATCTGGTATTTCAGATAATTTAATAGGTACGTCAGGTAAATAAGATTTGTCTGGTAATTACAATGACAGTTTTAGACAGCCATGGTATCTGTGACCTTGCTCATCACAGGTCCAACATTTAAGTTTGTCGTTTACCCGAAGGTCGCATATTTCCTCAGCATTGATGTCAGTGTCAGTCAACTCTTCAGTCGCTTCTTGACTCACCACTTCGTTAACATAACGCTGCGGCACGTTTGTTCGAACTACCGGTTTTGATCGTAAATTACGAAAAAATTCTTCATGACGATGACACTCCTTGCAAAGAATTGCAAGATGTGGAGTTTCTACATGAAGAAGTTTATGAATTAATTCAGGCTTTAAATTATGCCTTACTTCGACAATTAGGTCATTCTCTGACATGGATTCCCGAAGCTATTTCTAGAATCGCGTCGTTTGCGCCTTGCTTGCGACATCGCATGACATTTTTATACCCTGATCCTATTAAAAATGGGGAAAAAGGTTTAATGAAGTTGTGCAAAAGTATGTAACAGGCAGAAAGAAGCATCTCCGACCCCATAAAGTATATATATTCTTTATCAGCATCAACAGTCGAGTCAATATAGCCATGTCCGTCTGTCCGTCTGTATGTATGAACGCGTCGATCTCAGAGACTATAAGAGCAAGAGACTCCAGATTTGAAACTTAAGCTCGCCTAATCCCTAGGCAGTACAAGTTTGTTTTCGATTTTCGATAACTCATCCCGTTTCCGATATACACATGGGATCGATAACAATAAAATCTTGACTTTGAAAAGACTTTAGATGGCATTTGAATAATTAATCAGAATAATAACAATCTGTGAAATTTTTATTAAAATCGGTTGAGAAACACCGGAGATATGGAACATTAAAATTGAGTATACAGTAAGCAGTATGGTCGTACACACACGCACACATACTTGCAAGCACTGACTGTACGCGTAAAGTATAGGGATCAGGGTATCGTCTAGTCGGGACTTCTCGACTAGAGCCTTCTTACTTGTTATACCCTGATCCCATTAAAAATGGGAAATAAGGGTATGATGAAGTTGTGCAAAAGTATGTAACAGGCAGAAGGAAGCATCTCCGACCTTATAAAGTATATATATTCTTTATCAGCATCAACAGTCGAATCGATATAGATCTGTCCGTCTGTCCGTCTGTCTGTCTGTATGTATGAGCGCGTCGATCTCAGAGACTATAAGAGCTAGAGACTCCAGATTTGGAACTTAAGCTCGCCTAATCCCTAGGCAGTACAAGTTTGTTTTCGATTTTCGATAACTCATCCCGTTTCCGATATACACATGGGATCGATAACAACAAAATCTTGAACAATATAAGTGTGTACTGTAT
>JAWNNS010000023.1:0-20195 GCA_035044605.1 Scaptomyza cyrtandrae
ACAACTCTTCCCATTCTTGGTTAGCATTCATATATCGAATATATCGGAAATAAGCTGACTAAGTTTTTGGCAAAATTGCAGTAAAGTGAAATGCCTGCAAAGCAGCTTTTGAGCCTTATGGTGTCAAGCCAAGATACAAAAACACACATACACACACACTCACTCATTCTCTCTCTCTCACATTCACACAGACTTAGCTATAAAGATGTTTGCATATGGGTGTCAACTCTTGTCTGCTTGACATCAATTGACTTTTGAGGCACATACACACACTCGAACGCACACACACACACACACACGCACACCTTAATAACATGCATATTGCACCCTCTCCGAAGCAGGCTCTTAATTTAGTTGTCATTGAATTTAATTGCAATTTTCGGACAAGAAATTTTCTTTAAAGTGCAAAACATTTTGTGTGCATTATGCAACATGCTAGTATGTGCATCATGTGCATTACACGCCCAAATGCAGCATGTGCACCATGTGGCAAAGTGCAAGTGGCTGAGTGCATAAGTGTTTGCATCTATCCATGCGTGTTAGTAAGTGTGTGTGTGTGTGTGTGGGCGTGTGTGTGGGTATGTGGGTGTGTGCAAAGTGGGTTAAGTGTGTTAGCAACAAAATTCATGGCATATTCACAGACGCCAAGGGATGACAACACACGCACACATATGCAAATTGCAATGCTATTAACAGCCACAACAACAACAATAATACATTTAAACCCATTAATATTTATATATATGTATATATATATATATATATATGTGTGTGTGAGAGAGTGAATCAATACGTTTGACACTAATTTTGGATAGCATTTGCAATTACAAAACTGGGCAACAGCAACAACAAAACAACAACAAAAACCATCATCATCAGCATTATCATTGTTGCACAAAGGCTCGAAACCAAACAACAACAACAACACAAAAGCTTCAAATTGCAGCTGGGCCAACAAGCAGACAGACAAGTGACAAAAAAGAGAGAGAGAGAGAGAGAAAGACACACACACATAAGGGAATAGAAAGATTGGCAAGGGGAAAGGGGAGGCAGGCAGAGATTTAGCAACTGAGGATGAAAGCACTGCTGACCACCAGCAGCAGCAAGTGTTTGTGTTCGTTTCGTGTCGTATGTGTGTGTTGTGGCTAACCAAACTGTGCAGATGCCTCTATCAGCTGCCAGCTGTCAAGAAGAGAAGGAGGTTGGGGATGGCGGCAGTTGCTTGGGAAGATAGGGGGTTATTCCCATGGCGCATCATTGGATATATGTTGTGAGATAAAGCAGTCGCAAAGCTGTGCAAATCAAATTTTAAGATATGATAAACGTTGTGTTGAATACCCAACCCCCCCCCTCCCTTCCGATACTGTTCCATTATGGTCCCTTGCCACCCCTCTTTCGCCACGCCGCATTGTACACATTTTAGACGCTTATTACTTTAGAGACTTCATCACACTCATTTAGCTAAATCTACAATTATTTGTCAAATCAAATGCCCCTGAAGCTTATAAACTTTTTCTAAACCAATTTTCATTAGCTTTGTTTGACGACCTTTACAAAATTTCTTTGTGTTTTGCATAAAACTTTGATTGACACATTTTTAATGAATCCCACACACGATTCTTTAGCATGTTTATTGTATATGAGCATCCAGCCTTCGATGCGAATAGTCACATTTTTTTAAGGTACTTTTCAAGTAACTACAAATTTCAAATGTTTAAGAACTAGCACTTATTTGAACATTTTGTCAACTTTTAAAGGGCTGCCTGCTAAGGATTTTTATCTTTAAAGTGGCATGTAATATGCAAACATATGAATACTTTTGCACACATTTGCACATTACGTTCTACATATATGTGTGTGTGTGTGTAATAAGATTGTGTTCATATTTGCCCTTTGATTTCCTTTCGAAATGCATATCGTGCAACACTTTTATCATTTTTATCGAATTACTCATCGTAAATTAGTTAAAATGTTTCCCTTCCCCTCAACCCTTCTAAACGATAATTGATTTTGCTTATCAGGGAGGAGCAGGTGAGGGTTACTACATATGTACATGTGTGTGAGTGGTGGGTGGGGTGGGGCGTATTGAGTGTTTTACTAAATATTGCGCATACGCATGGTTGCTGCTGCTGTTGTTGTTGTTGTTGCAGCACATCCCAACCAATCGCTTAGCCACCGAAATATGTTTTGCATTATGCAATGCACTCTGCACGTTAATGCACTACACATACGGCCCCCTTCCCCTCTCCCTCTCCCTCGCATGACCTCTTACGCCTCGTCGCTACTTTGCTTTTACTGGCCTTATAGCCATGTATAAAACATGTTTTTGCATTAAAGCGTATTTCGCATTTTGGATTTTGTATTTTGTATTTTGCACATTTGTACACACATACATACAAACACACGCACACTTTCTTACATATATATATATATACATTTATATTTTCTGCTACATTATTTATGAGCAAAATTTATAGACGTCAGAAGGAGGACTATGATGACGACCTCATGATGCTTCTTATGATTGCAGCAATCATCATAATGTTGAACATCATAATGATGTTGCTCATGCTCTCTACTGCATTTAAGTGCAACCACACTGTGAGAGAGAGAAAGAGAGATAGAAAGACTTTTTGCCATGATGCCGTTTAAGGTCCCTGGTCTGGTTGCCTAACGCTGCCTGCACCTGTTGACGTCATTTGGTTGCTCGTTAGCTACCACACACACACACACACAGACATATAAATATACACACACACTCACAGCTGCACAGATCAGTAGATTTGGGCTTGTGCAACCAAAACCTTGTCCACCCCCTAATGCCAATGCCCCTTCACTCCATCCTTTGGTATATATAGTATGTAAGATAATTGAAAATGACGCGTCGCGCCACATTTGTCATCCCAACTTGCATGACTATAAACAAAAATAGACACAAACAAAAAAAAACTACAACCACCAAAAATGCTTACAACCGGGTTATATTCTTCGCAAAGCATTAATTTGTTTCGGAAGGAGGATTCTATTTACTGTTAATTAACGAATTAACATTGTTTTTCGAGTAGAAAAGTTATTCAAAAGATTGTTTTTTCAACTTACTTTTTTCTACAACTAAAACAGTTTTCGAAGCATATAAATTTTTAAAAAATCTGGTACATATCTATATATTTGCTTAGTATTTTAATATATAATAAAAAAAAATATATATATACATTTTGCAAAGAAAATTCAACTTATAAGTAATGCTTAAATCAACGTTAAAATGTTGCTATATATATTAAATCAAGAAAAACTCAACTTGAACTAAGAGAATTACTGGATATCTTTAAATCAAGCACACTTTACAGCTGCAGCTGTCTGTTTGGCAATTTTTTTTTTTTTTTTTAGTATTGCCCTTTAGTCTTATTTGACTGGCGGTAGGTTTATTCAACAAATTCATCTTATTACCTAACTAGGCAACTTTTATAAATTGAAATTACAACTACTAACGCTTTTTGAAGAAAAGCTTTAGAGCATTTGAGTTTGGCGGGTGGCAGCTCTAGCTGACTTTTAGTACGCAAGTAGTTTAGTAGTTGGCAAGTCTGTTTTACATGTATACAAAAAGAAGAAGAAGACAAGTTTGCAAGTTTTCAACTTAATTACTAATATTAATTATATTATAAATACTAATTCTTTTATTTGCAAGGTATGGGGCCATCACTTGGTTGATTTATTGGTGGCGTTAAGCACGCCTTGCATCTCTCCGAATTGTGTAGTTCGGCAGTTAGGTGCCGTCATTGCTGCCTTGTAGTTGCGGCAGTTAGGTGCCGTCATATGCTGCCTCCACGCCGCGTGGTCTCACGCGTCAGATCAGCTTTGGACCATAAAATGCCCGGAAGCCAGGCAGGATGGAACGGGATAGAAGCCACAGCCATCCAGTTTTCATCGGAGTCGTTTTTTTTTTTTTTTACCATTGTGAGATCGGTATGTGTAAATTTTCCTATTTTGTGTGCATTTGCATTTATATGCGTTTCGGCAGACTATTACCGATCGTACCGAGGGCGCCGCCGTGGGACATATACCAGTCCAGGGACATCACTAGGGTACCTGCAGGCTGCAAGGGCATCTAAAGGACGTGTTTTAGATTTAATGGGCTTTGTGGCATTCGCCACACATCTTGCGTCGCCGAATCTGTGCTTCGTTCGCAGTAGTACGAACGAGGTAAATATACAATGGTGTGTGTATTAGCTTTTTTTTTTTTTTTTTGAATCATTAAATGTTAATATTAAGTGTTTGTTTGTTTCAGGTTAGATAGTTAGGGGATTCATTACTGAAGCCGCCAACCACCTCACCATAGCCGGACTGTACAAGGAGTGTGGGGCCATGGTGTGCCACCTGTCGCGTCTAGATTCCAATCTTCTGGCCAGTGCAGCTCTCAGTAGGAATGGATGAGCGGTGTACGAAAGGCACCCATACCTCTTGCAAACATTGCACTTCTGGCCGGCCGCCGCCGCTCGAGCTGCGATCATCTCCGGGGGACGGTCTCCATGGTGTTTCCATTCCATCAAGGCTGCTGGCGCTCTTGACACGATTTGGCGCCTGAGCATACCAGTGCGTCTCCAGTAGTATTTTTTTGGAATTTGGTAACCTGTGAGATGTCAGTTTGTGACCAGATGATTAGCATTTTAGCCACCATCTGATATAACAGCATTGGTCTTGCTGCGGTCGGGGTGCAGCATCTTAGCAGGCGCTGTCGTCTTCTTACTCGTGCACAGATATGCTCGGTGGTGGCAGCAATTTTGATATTGTCATCGTGTTCGTCAACTTTGCTATCTCTGTTGTTGCTTCCACTGTTGTCTTTGACAACAGAGTCGCCAGTGTCTCCATTGTCATCGTCGTCCATCGCATGTTCCAGGCGTCGTTTCAGCAGCTCCAGCCCCGTGTCCAGTAACGTCTTCTTGGGTCTCAATATGGGTTACAAAGAGATTACTCACTGGCCATTGCTTAGCAGCGTCTGTCGGCATATTTGTAGTTGGAGGTTGCTGTAGAGACTGCAGCTCCAGTTCACCCCCTCTTCGTGATTGTGGCGGCTCTGGATCGTGATCGATTGTTGTGGTATCCTCCTCATTGTCAGGAATGGCTTGTGGAGTCAGCTGTCGGCTTCGGATTTTCCTCGTCTCTTGTTTGTGGCGGCTCTGGGTCATCAATAATAATTATGGTATCGCTCTCGTGGTCAGGCAAAATTTGTACTGGCATTTGTTGCTGGTGTTGCAGCATAAGTAGTCCCTCGTAACTTGTCTCTGGTGGCTCTGGGTCGTCATCAATTACTATTGTGTCTCCCTCGTAGTCGGGCATTATGATGCGTTGGATGATTGGTGGCAGGCCATAAATTAATAGCACCATTATATCTCTTGGTGTTTGTCCGCTAGCATATCGTCTCCTAAGGCAGTTTATTTCAAGCGATCCGAACCTCGCTGGTCGCGGATTATCAATATTTTGCTGTCTTAGTATTTGTAGGCATCTGTCGTTTGCATCTTCTAAATCCTTTCTCCTTTGTACTTCCAGCACTTCCTCTTCGAGACGCAGCAGTGTTGGAAGGATCATGGCTGTATGGGCTTGCTGCTGCCGCTGGCTTTGCCTCTGAGGTTGCAGGGGACGGATATGTTCAGCGGTCTTTGCAAGCGCTGCGGTTCGTACGGCTTGTAGGACCAACTGTCTTGCCTCAGGATTTACATGGCAGGACAGTGCATTAGCGAGGCGGCTACTTGACGTCTGGAAAATCTCCTCAACCGTTGCAATGTCGTGAGTGTTTCTCAACGCATCATTCCGTGTGTACTTTGCTCTTAACGCCTTTCTTATAATTTTGTTTTGTAGGCTCTGAATTCGGAGCATCTGCGTATCACACGTCAGAGCCCCCCACACCGGCAGGCCATATTGCCACAAGGACATTATAAGCTGCTTTATTAGAATGACTTTGCAGTCATTTCCCAGCCTGCTACTGGGACCAAGAAGCCACTCTAGTTTAGCTGCTCTTCCTCTCAGCTTACAGCAAACACGGGATATATGGGAATTGAGAGTGAGCTTTTTATCCAACGTTACGCCCAGATATATGTGCAAGTTCTTGTTTGGTATCGCCAGTCCGTTTATAATTGGAGACTTAAATTTGTTAGTCGGTCTGGTGGTCCGTAATGTGAAGATGACGTGGCCAGTCTTTTTTGTATTAATATTTATGGACCACTTATTGGCCCAGTTGGAGAAGCGTCAGATATATTCTCCGTTATTGTCCACCGCTGTGTTTGCCATCTCTGACGCACTCATGATCACTGTGTCGTCAGCATAGGTGGATAAGAGCATGGTAGCATTGTTATTGACAGACTGGGGGAGTGGCATGTCAGACGCATAGATAGTGTAGAGGATTGGGCCCAGCACACTACCTTGCGGTACTCCAGCCAATATTTTGCCAGTCCTGGATAGGGAGCCATCACTGCTATTTACAAAAAATGTCCGTTCTTGTAAATAGCTCTCCAATACCCTGTACAAATTTAGCGGTAGCAATTTAACCAATTTGCACAGCAGCCCGTCATGCCAGACGCGATCAAAAGCCTCTGAGATGTCAAGAAACACCGCAGAGCAGTATTGTTTCTTTTCAAAGGCTTTTAGTATAAATTGTGTGACCCGAGCAAGCTGTTGCTCGGTCCCATGCTCGCGCCTAAACCCAAACTGGTAGCTGGGCACTGCTTTAGCAAAGTCTTCGACTTCAAACAGCCTTGCCATTAAGAGCTTTTCGAAGATCTTTGACAATCCAGACAACAGACTGATTGGCCGGTATGATTTAGCCTCAGCTGTACTCTTTTTGGGCTTCAGAATCATACTTATTGCAGCGCATTTCCATTTGCTGGGAAAGTGTCCATACCTCAGCATCGAGTTGTATATAAGTATAAGATATAACAATGCTTTAATAGGCAGATTTTTAATTAGCTGGTTATCTATCTTGTCATTTCCAGGTGCCTTGGCCAATTCCAGCGCGTCGATTACCAGCTTTAACTCGGGTAAAGTAACCGGTCTGAAGGATTGTGCGTTTTCTAATTGTTTTCCTTTTCCTTCTTTTAGCCGGTCCCGCTCGTTGGTCAGCAATGATCGCTCGCTGGGTGTGTTGCTGAATTTCGGGCCAAACCTCTCCTCCAAGTGGGTCACGAAAGCCTTGGCTTTTTCACTCGTTGTTCGAGTCCACTTCTCGCAACCATTCGATGAGTGTACCTTCAGCGGCCAGTCTGGTTGCGGCTGTCTTTTTATGTTTGAGGTGAGTCGCCACAGTTTTTGCATTTGGTACCGATCATGCGGTACTATTCCCTCAAATAGTTTATTCACCTTTTTATTTTTCAGCTTACTGATGGCCTTAGTGAGCTGATTTTGCGCGGCCCTATACTGACTCCTTGCTTCTGTTGTACGAGTCGCTACCAGGATTTCTTTTAGACCCTGCTTCTTCTGGAGCAATTTCCTGGTAGCCTCGTCCAGGTGTAGACGTTGTCCAGTGCGTCTCTGGTGCCTTCCCTGTGGCCTATGTCCCCTATTCGGGTTAGCAGCAGCTGCGGCTTTGTTAATATTCTCCATGAATATTGCCACCGCGTCTTCGATATCGTCAGCTGAACGCAACTCCGTGTTCAGGTGGATGTGCTGCTCTAGAGTTTGCTGGAATAAGCATAGATCAGCATCTGCTGAGAGAAGGCGTTTTTTGTGGCGAGTGAGCGTATCCTGTCCTCCATCTTTTCCGATCAGCAGCTCAACTCTTAGTGGCAGGTGATCAGAGTCCAGATCCGTACATGGCCTAATAGTCAGGTGAGTGTCCGCCAGTCCTTTATAGATTCCAAAATCTAATGCTGACGGTCTTTTCCTTTTGTCATATGGGTAGTGAGTTGCACCTCCAGTGGCCAGCACGTTGCAGCCGTTGCTGGATTGTACGGCCTCTAGCAGCGCCTTGCCTCTCGGGCAGGCCCGTATATTGCCCCACCAGGAGTGTTTGGCATTCCAGTCTCCGCACAGTAACAGCTTGTTTGCCGATGCCACGCCAGGTAAGTTTCCCATGTGTTTAATTAATCTGCCAAAATGGGTCTTCGTCCATTTGTACAGTGGCGGGCAATATATTGGTGCTATTACAATGCCATTATTATTTGTCTCATCCCCGGCACATATAAGGATCGGTGAGCTCTGCAGGAAGGGCTTTTGGATTGGTTCCAGTGCAGTGTGGCGGATGTCACTCCTGACTAGGATGGCTACACCTCCACTCCGTGGATTATCTGGGTTGGAGGCTGTGTGCGTTATGTATCCATTGATGGATAGGGCTCCTGCGCTGCCTGTCGTGCGCGTCTCTACTATCATCATAATTTGGATATCCTCACGTTGCATAAAAATCTCCACTTCGTTCATCTTCTTGCGGACCCCGCACGCATTCCAGAAAGCAATCTTGATTCTGGCATTTCTGGGGCTCTGGGTGGCTATAAGCTGGGCTGGCGTTGGATTGCACTGGCGGGTGTTTAATATCTCCTGGGCTTGATTAGACATAATAAGCGTCATTGGCGAGGGGCGGTGATTTAATACTATTACCACCTTTGATAGTATTTATATCATTAACTAGCTTTATTAATGTGTTTAATAAAACGTCCATCTTTTTTTCTAGCTTCAAAAACAACTGTTCTTGGGAGGTGGAACTGGCTGGGGCTCTTAAATTTCCAGCTAGCTGCTGCTGTTGTTGATGCTGCTCCTGCTCCTCCTGCAGCTTTTGCTGGTAGCTAACTAGGTGCCTCTCTGCCGGATTGATATGGTTCATCCGGGTGTAGAGAGGCGTCCTGGCATTGTGTTGTGCTGCGCGCTGCTGTTGATGTTGCTGTCGTTTTGGTCTATTAATTGGCGTTTTTGGCGTCTTTGGAGTTTTGGATTGTGTGCGTTTGATCCTTTGATGCTGTTGAAGTTGCTGATGTTGCAGTTGTTGAGGTCGATGCTGCATCCGCTTCACCAGTACCGGGGTTGCTACTTCATCCGTAGTAAAGTCGCCGCGTACTACTCGGCTATAGCTCAACCTAGCGTTTGTCTGGTGCTGCCTCTGCTGTTGCCTGGGCTGTTGGTGTTGATATTGCCGATACTGCTGGTGCCGAAGCTGAGGGTGAGGGTGACGATGCTGCTGATGCTGTTGGTGTTGCTGCTGTTGATGTTGCTGCTGCTGCTGTCTCCTCTTAAGCCCACCAATTAATTTGTTTGCCCTCATATCTGTGCGTGCTTTTTTAAAGGTAGGGCAACCTTTGTAGCAACAGACATGATTGCCATGGCAGTTTGCGCATTTCGGCTCGTCATGCCTTGGCTTTTTACATGCTGTTGTTGGGTGTTCGCCTCCACATTTCATGCAGATGAATGGCCTCCTACAATAATTTTTTGTGTGCCCGTATGGTTGACACCGATGACACTGCACGGGGTCACGAGGCTTGGCCTGCCTCTCCACAGCTATCACTTGATTGCCCAGCTGTTTAATGGTGAGCACATTTTTATGCTCGTCATCCTTCGTAGGCTGGATCTCAACCTCGAATAGGTTCATTGGCTTCCCGCTGTATCTGTGCCTTATATTTTTGCAAAACCTAACTGAGTATCCAATGATTTTTAGCTCCTCAGTTATCCACTCGCATGGCGTGGAGTGGTGCAAGTGTCGGATGACCACCCTAAAACCCTTCTCGCTGCGCAGCTGGAATGTGTGAAGCTGAATGCCGTCCTCCTCCAGGGCGTTCAGTACGGCGTTGCGAGTAGCCATATCCTCGCACTGGACTCTTAGACCACTGTCTAGGCAGGTTTTGGTCGTAAATTTGCCTACTTGAGGATTGCTCGTTAATTTTTGTATCAGGGGCATAATGGCAGGGACTAAAGGTAGGTATAATGAAGGGACTTTAGTGCTACGTAATGGAATAGCTTTATTTGCATTTGTTTGGGTCTGCTGCTGTGCTTGTTGTTGGTTTTGTTGGTGATTTTGGTGTTTCTGCTGCTCTTGGTGTTGAGTAAGCTGCTGTTGACGTTGCTGTTCTTGTTGGAGTGTCTGCTGTTGCTGCCCTTGATGTTGAAGCTGATGTTGAAGTTGATGTTGTTGCTGCTTTTGATGTTGCTGATGTGTTTGAGCCTTTGGTCTTAAAGGCTCATTGTCATTTTCATCGTCACTATTTATTTTCATCCTCCTTGCTTCCTGGTGTAGTTTCCTAGCAAAGCCGCTCTTAAAAACTGGCGTGTTTAAGTCATCGACCACAAGAATCTCTACATCAGACTCTACCTCAATGCATTTGCGTTTTAGAGGAGAGCTATGTAGATTGTCCGTCATAAGAGTGGCTGCTTTTGGTCCGTGTATTGGAGTCAGAGGCAAGGGCATAATCATAGGTCTGGGCAGTTCACTTGAAAGGAGCGGAGGCACACCGTTCAACCAGTTGTTTACCAAATAATCCTTGGTATTTGGTACCGGTCGTGCCTCAGCCTCTTTCAGCATAGGCAGCAAGCATTTTTTGCTTGCAAAGGTCTTTTCAGTCAGCTGCAGTTGCTCGTTCGATTCCCTTTGTCTTTGTAGTTCCAGGGACATTTGAGTGAGTGTGATGTGTTGGTGTTGTTTCTGTTGCTCTATTTGCTGAGTGCACTTGGCAATCGTCGTTATTTTTGCGTTAGTGTGGCCGTCGCTGACGCTGTTGCTTATGTTGACTTTTTGCGTTTGTATGTGTGTTGGCGCGCGTTGAGTTTGCGCGCTTTCGTCTTGTTGTTGAGTTGAGTTGAGTGGCACGCACTTTGAGTGAGTGTCCTTGTTTGATTGTATTGGAGAGTGGATTTTGCTTGTCAAATGAGGGTGTGTTGTAATGCTTGAGAGAGCTGAGAGTTGAGTTTGAGTGGAAGCAGCGTTGTGCGCTTGCAGGTGCTCAGCAGTGAGAGCACTTGCGTCGCTATTTCCACTCATTACCACTTTCTTTGCGCCGTCCGTGACACCAATACTTGCATATTTTGGCGGCAAATTTGGTGCCTCGATCTCGCTGATGACGGGAGAGATCGAGCCAGCTGCGCTTGGCTTTTTTCGGCCTCCGAAGCGACGTTCAAATTCCATGACCGTCGCCCCGAGGGGGCTATCGGGGGAATGGGGCAAGACCGCGTCATCCTCGACCTCAAACCATGGTTCAAAGAATGAAGCGTTCAGTGCCCCACTCCCACCGTAAACCCGGGTGGGCATGTCCGTCTCTGACGGTGACGATAATTCAATGCACTCACCCCCTTTGTTTACAATGGTTTCGTCTGCTGTCTCCATGTCCAAGCACTCCTGCGCGAGTGCATCCCTTCTTGTGCGCTCCTTGCTTCCCGTCTGTGGCTCAAGTATTGAGTGGATGCGCTCGCTCCTCCGATTCACTGGCATGTTCCTTGTTGTTTTATTTAGCGCGCGTTGTGTTGTAATATAAAATTATTGCACCAATCGCTAATTAAATTGACTTTTATTTTAATTTAGTGTGTTTGAAAGGTTTTTTTCCTATTATTTTACTCCACTTTTAAGGAGCTGCAACTTCAACACGTTCGCGTCGTCGGTGTGCTGGCGGGCAACTAATTAACAAAAAAAAAAGACTTGTGATTTTTCTTATTAGTTGCAGCAGCCATCGAAAATATATAAAGCGAATTAAATGCTTTTATATACGCGCCGCCATTATAGCTAAAATAAAGCTAATTAAATAGGCGAAAAATACGAAATTGACAATTTATATTGCAAAAAAGTGCCAATAATTATATATATATTTTGTGCGTATAAAATATATATATATAGACAATATATTCACATAAAATCGGGTGAAACGCGCGATTAAACAATGCTTGCCACTAAAGAGGAGGAGAAGGATCACAGCCGCAGTGACCGGATCGAGGAAGAGGAAGAGTGCTTCAAAACGATGGACGAGCTGGAGTGTGCCCAGTGGGATGCACTGCATCAGGCATCCATGGATCTGCAGGATCTAAACCAGACCATGATTTTCAATGGGGGTGAGTGCAAAAATGTAATTTTGCACACCCGGGCCCGTGTTGGGAGTGTGGATCTGGACGCATCTGTCCACGAGTCATGGTTTGACTCCGAAGCGCGAGCTGTCCAGCCACAATCCCCCGGCAGCCCCCTCCTGGCGACGATTCTAGAGTTCAAACGTCGCTTTGGAGGCCAGAAATCCCCTCCAGAAATCTCACTCAGCGTCGACGCGCCAAATTCGCCGCGAAAAAATGCAAGCGTTGGCGCGCAAATCAGCGAAAGGAGGGTGGAAATGAGTGTGGTAATGAGTGGAGAAAGTGGAAATAGCGGCGCAACAGTTATTGAGAACTTGCCAGCGCATATCGCTATTTCCACTCAACCACAACCTGCCACTCTCTCTCACCGCTCAACGCACCCCTACACTCAAACACAATTGCACTCACTCGTATACCCCTTTACGAGTGCGCCACTCAACAAACAAAAAGAAAACGCGCAAACGCAACGCGCACAAATACACTCAAAGACGAGCAACAACGAGAGCGACGACCACACCAATACAATTATAACAACGAGTGACACTCGCACTCAGCAAACAAAACAGCGACAGCAGAAACAACAACAACAGCTTGATCGACATCAACACATACAGCCAAGAAAAAAGTTATGCAAGCAAGAAATGCTTGCTGCCTATTTTAAAAGAAGCAGAGGCACAACTGCGCCAAATATCAATATTAATCTGTGAAATGCTGTTGCCTGTTACGAATGCCCATGCCCTGCCTGCCAAAATAATACTCTAAACGCAGATGCGTTGAGATAGAGCCGGATGTAGGCCCTGTTATTGACGCAATGGCAGTCAATATAGAAACGCCATTTTTTAAGAGCAGCTTCGCCAGGAAGCTGTATCAGGAGACAAGGGGGATCCAGCAGCCACAGCAACAGCAGCAAGAACAAGAACAACAGCAGCAGCAACTCCCTCAACAACAACAACAAAAGCAGCAGCAGCATACTCACAAGCAGCAGCAGCACCAACAACAACAAACAATACAGACACAGGCTGTCCCACTACGTAGCAGTAGAGTTCCCACTCTCTACCTACCACACGTCCCGAATATCATGCCATTAATAGAGAAGCTTAATGACAACCCCAGGGTGGGAAAATTCTCTACCAAATCCTCGCTTGACAGTGGGCTTAGAGTCCAATGTGAGGATTTGGCCACTCGCATCGCGGTGCTGGACGCCCTAGAGGAGGAAGGGGTCCAGCTACACACGTACCAGCCGCGTTGTGAGACAGGGCATCTGCTGAATGGATAACTGAGAAGCTCAAAGGGCTGGGCTTCTCAGTTAAATTTATAAAGAACATCAGGCATCGATACAATGGGAAGCCACTTAATCTTTTCGAAGTGGAGTTACAGCCCATGAAGGATGAGAAGCACAAGGATGTGCTTGCAATAAAGCAGCTGGGTAGCCAGGAGGTTGGCATTGAGAGGCAGGCCAAGCCTCGGGACCCAGTGCAGTGTCATCGTTGCCAGCAGTTCGGGCACACGAAAAACTACTGCAAACGCCCGTTTGCATGTATGAAGTGTGCAGGCGGACATCCTTCAACAGCGTGCAGGAAGCCCCGACAGGATGCGCCAAAGTGCGTTAACTGTGGGGGCACGCACGTCAGTTGCTACAAGGGATGCCCGGCTTTTAAGAAGGCACGATTGGCCATGAGGGCAAATAAGCTGATCGGTGGGCTAAGGAGGCAGCAGCCGAATCATCAACAGCAACAACAACACAAACACCCACACCCTCGCAACTACATGCAGCAGCATCATCAACAACAACGCTACAGACAGCCAGAGCAGCAGCAGCAGCAGACAAACACACGGCTGAGCTACAGCCAAATAGTGCGTGGCGGGTATACTACAAATAAAGTAGTACACCCGACGCGGCTTGAGCCAATGCAACAGCGACAGCAATATCAACAACAGCCTCAGCAACGTCAGCGACAGCAGAAGCAGAAAGCCCACACGCACACTCACAAGAACACCAAAAACGCCTACTAATAGGCCTCAACGGCAGCAACACCAGCAGCAACGCTCAACCCAAGACAATGCCAGGACGCCTCTCTACACCCGGTTGAACCATATCAACCCGGCAGAGCGGCACCTGGTTAGCTACCAGCAAAAGCTGCGCGAGGAGCAGGAGCAGCAACAGCAACAGCATCGTCAAGCTGAAAATGTAAAAGTTCCAGACCAAGAAAGCCATATCATAAGGCTGGAAACTAAAATTGACGCACTATTAAATGCTTTAACTAAACTAATAAATAACATAAACGCCAATAAAATCGCTAGTAGTAACATGTCAGTATCCTCCGCCACTGACTGTCACTACGCATGATTACAAATAATACAATAAAATATAATACACTCAACAAATGACAAATTATTTGACAATAATATATTAACAATTCAATAATGTTCAAATAATAATACAACAATATAAAACTACACTAAATATATCGACGACTACGGAGGCGACGGAGACGATGACGACGACGACGACGATGACATGCACGACGTGTGGCGGACGTCGTTCAAAAATCCTCAAAAATCCAAAAAAAACGAAATCCAACGCTGTCCCATATGAACCTGAAATTAAAAGAAAAATATAAAAATTATTATTAGGCTTAAAAATCGATACACACGTATATACTTATCTTATATATGTTGCGTATCTCCACTGCTCACTCCTTAAACCTGAAAAGAAAAAGAAACCTGAAAAGAAAATAGATACCTGAAAAGAAAAGAAAATTAAATTAAAAGAAGGATTGAAAATAAAAATACTAATACCAAGCAAAAAAATAATATATATACACTTACCCTGTATACTTGGTATATATCCTCAAATCCAACAGTAGTTATACGCTGTCCCTCTAACCTGCAATTAAAAAAAGAAAATATTAGTATAAATACATTAATTAATATGCACTTTTTCTACGCACACACTACTCGCACACGCGAGAAGACAGATTCGGCGATGGGCGATGCGTGGCGTAAGGCCACAAAAATGCAAAAATAATCTTTGCAGCTGCCTTCCAGTGGTCCTTGCATCCTGCAAGGACACCAGTGTGATCGCTGGATCGTCATATGTCCATCGATAGATGCCACCAATGCGAGCAGCGACGGCCGAGAAAAAATTGCAAAAATTAAAATGTGCACAAATTTTTGCAATTGCCACTCACCTGTAGTTCGCTGAAAACTGCTCCAATCCCGATGAATCCTGTGCTGACTAGATGATGGAAGCCTTGGCTTTCATTTGCACACAAGTTTGGACCGATCGGATGACTCTAAGGTTCCAAATCTTCACCCAACGTGCGGGTCCAAATTGCACGTCGAGCCGCAAACGACGGCGATTAAAAAATGCCGCACACACACACACACTGATCCAGCGGCGACAGACGTGTGGCGTACAAGCCACAAAAATGCTTCACAAATCCCTGCAGATGCCTTCCAATGGTGCTTGCAGTCTCCAGGGACACCAGTGTGTTCGATGGACCATCATATGTCCATCGAAGATGCAGCCAATCCGAGCAGCGACGGGCGTGGAAAAAAAATTTTGCGAAAATTAAAATTTGCAAAAAATTTCGCATTTGTTACTCACCCGTAATTCCACCAAAAATGCTCCTATCCGGATGAATCCTGCACTGACGAGATGGTGGAGGCCTCGTCTTTCATCCGCACACAAGTTTGGACCGCTCCCTGGCCGGGAAAGGTCCAAAACTTTAACCGACGCGCGGGTCCAAAATGCGCGACGGGCTGCAAATGGCGGCATGCAAAATGCCGCGTACACACACACACACAGCCCAGAACAGATGCGCGCCGACAATAATCATCCAGAGCGATGAAACACCAACCTGCAATTAGAATAATAATTAGTTTAAATTAGATTAATTGTTTTTTGTTTTTTTTTTTGTATATATGTATACTTTTTTTTTAACTCAACTTGCTGAAACGCTACGAAAAACTTACCTGACGACCAGAAATCCTGCGATGCGTTACGGCTCCACTCCAAGGGTCCCACGATGTCCTCCAGATGTCCACGGTACCTGAAACGAGAAAAAAGAAATTAAAATTAGTAAATTGTTAGATTATTAGTTGTAAAATTGTTAATCTGTCCCACATGCAAAAGTGCAAACATATGTTTAATATACCAGACATGCCACCTAGTTGATAAAAAAACAACAGAGCGGCCAGACCTCTAGCATTAAGACAAAACTCAACACTGTTTATGTTAAGTGTTAAAAGCAATGTAAATGTTATGTACTTAGTGTTATTGTTGCCCGCCATGTTCAAATGTTCTAACGACCTCCTTCTGAAGTCGTTAGTCCTGCCATTACAATTTGTAAAATATCACTGTGAAAATTGTGTGTTACATGGTGTAGTCCGATTAACTTGACTACATCATTATTTTAGTTTATGTTAGTTGTAGGACACGGGAGGTATTTCGCGGAGCATCCAACAGTCTTAGTGGATAAATTTACTAACGAAATTTCCACCGGCCAGCTAGAGCACCGCACAACACCACTCGTGTTAATCGTTATGCCCATCACCCAATTAGAGAAAATGGGTGTTAAGGGCATAACAACTTTGTGCATCTTAGTGTAATAAGATGTAACAGATAAGTTTTTAATTTTATTATTAGGTGTAACAGGTAAGTTGTTACTAGAATTAATAATCTTGTTTCATTAGTATTAGTATGTTTGTTCAGAAGGGGTAAGTAAATTAAAGGATGAGGTAGCAATTCGTGCTTGCCCACAAGCGTCAGTCATGCACCCACAGTGATCTAACTTACAGACGCATTGAGACGGCTAACAACAAGTAGATCATCTGTGGAGAAGCCTGACACCTGCAAAACGCACACAAAATTGCTGAAAAAAGGGGGTTGGAAATAAGAAATAACTTTCTTACTTCATTGGTTTAGTGGAAGAAAGTAAAGTTTAGAGGTGAAAAGAGAAAAGGTAAAACAGCGATGTGCGCGCGTCAGCAAGCGTTGGTCATGCATCCCCGGAGGCCCATCTTACAGACGCATGTGATAGCTAACAACAAGCAGACCATCCGGGGAGAAGCCCAACACAAGCCAACCACACGCACACCTGCTGTTATGGTTAATGTTTTAGTTGTGAAAAATTTGACTTGACTACGATGCAGTTATATTAGTTGTAGGGAATAGGAGGTATTCCGCCGAGCATCCAACAGTCTTTGCGGATAAATTAACTAACGAATTTTCCACCGACCCGTTAGAGCATTGCAGAACACCACCCGTGTTAATCGTCATGCCCATTTACCCATTTACCCATTTAGAAGAAAATTGGCATTAAGGGCATAACAATTTTTGTGTGATTTTTTAGTGTAACAGGTAAGTTTTTAACTTTATTATTAGATGTAACAGGTAAGTTTTATATACAGATGTAACAGGTAAGCTATTTGTTTTATTATTTATTGTAGCAGGTAAGTTTAAAATTTATTATTAGATGTAACAGGTAAGTTTTATATATAGATGTATAAGGTAAGCTTTTTGTTTTATTAGCAGGTAAGTTTAAGTTTTTTGATTTTATTATTAGATGTAACAGGTAAGTTTTATATATAGATGTAACAGGTAAGCTATTTGTTTTATTATTTATTGTAGCAGGTAAGTTTAAGTTTTTAATTTTATTATTAGATGTAACAGGTAAGTTTTATATAGTTGTAACAGGTAAGATATTTGTTTTATTATTTATTGTAGCAGGTAAGTTTATTTATTTATTTATTTATTATTTTTTATTACTATGATTCTTAATACTATTTTCATTTTTTATGTGAGTATAATTTAAGGTTTTTAATTTTGTGTACTCTGCCATGTGACTCAGAGGTTAGATTAAAAGAAAGGTTCTTGTGCTCTTAAGTCATTTCTTTGACCTAACGTTTTCAGTTAACTTGAGACTAACTGCATAGTTAGCAGTAATTTTTGGTCTTTTGTTATCATCATCAACGTTAGGTCCTCTGACAGCAGAGGTGTTAGTGTGGGTGAAATGTTGTAGTTGGTTTTAGTTGTAGGTTTTGGGTGAAGATGAGTGTATATAAATATTTCATTATTATTATTATAGGTATGTAGGTTTATGATAAGTGTAATTCGGCCTTCAAGTCTTCAGGCGAAGAGATGTTTGTTTCTTAATTTGGATTTCAAGTCTTCAGGCGAAGGTACGCTGTTTCTTAAATGTTAATAAATTTAATTCGGCTTTCAAGTCTTCAGGCGGAGGGACGTTGTTACTTAAATGTTAACAAATAATAAGTATAATTCGGCTTTCAAGTCTTCAGGCGAAGGGACGTTAATTCCCACCCTCGCATGCGTGTTTGTGGCATGTTGGATTTGTTATGGGAGTTCGCATGGGGTTTCATATGGGGGGGGGGGCCACTTGACAGATCCAGGTCAGCCGGGCATCCAGTGTCTGTAGTTGCCTTATCCTGACCTTGATCCATCTTCTGATCCATCTGAGCCTCTACCTGGTCAGTCTGTTGTTCAATGTTTGCAAGCATCTCTGGATGAAGTTCCGCCAATTTTATCCGTTTATTGGCCGTGCATCCAGTGACCGGTGCTACCATATCCCGGTCTGCTCGTGTTCTTCTTCTTTCGGTGTGAATTGGGGGCGATTCTCCGTTGTCCCATTCCATTGTCAGGCTGCTTTTTGTGTAGGTGGTTATTTCTAGTGAGGTTTTGTTTGTTAATTTGATTTTATGTATTTTGGTTTTGTTGTAGAATCTGTAAGATAGGGTGATATTGTTTTGTAGTATGATTGATATGAAGGTAATTTATTGGGTTTGCAGTCTGTTGGACCTATCGTTTTCAGTTAACCAAGACCAATTGCAAAGTTAGCAACATTTATGGTCTGGTGTTATCATCATTAAGTTATTTAGTTATAGATGGTTTATGTTAGTTGTTAAGAGTGTATTTAATAAATAAATAATAATGTAGTTATGAAAGTATAGCAAATAATAGTGTAATGTAGTTATAATAATATTTATTTTTTTTTAAATTTTATTTTATTTTGTTAATATATAACAAGTGATGAGTATAAGAAATAATAATGTAATATAGTAAGCTATGAATATTATTATTATTATTAATATTATTATTTATTTATTTTTTTTATTTTTTATTTTTTTTTAATTTAATTTTATTTTATTAATATATAACAAGTGATAAGTATAAGAAATAATAATGCAATATAGTAAGCTATGAATATTATTATTATTATTAATATTATTATTTATTTATTTATTTTTTTTTTTTATTTTTATTTTTTAATAATAATAATATAGCAAGTGGTAAGTATGACAATATAATAACAATGTGATGTAGTTATGGAAGAATGTTGTAATAATTTTTGTGTTATAATGTTATAGTGTAGTTTTTTGGTCTTTCATCTTGTTTTTCATTAATATTCCAGTCTGGTATTTGGGAGATCCTTAGTTTTGGGTCGATTGTTTGCCTGTACACCGCTTTTTTATATGTTGGGCATCCTTTGAATGTTGCTACGTGGTTTCTTTGCAGTTTGTACATTTTCCATCCACTGACCTTGAAGCAAATGAAGGTGTTGCTTGGACACTGGTAAATATGGGTTTGGGGAGCTGTTCTTATACCCTGATCCCATTAAAAATGGGAAAAAAGGGTATCATGAAGTTGTGCAAAAGTATGTAACAGGCAGAAGGAAGCATCTCCGACCCCATAAAGTATATATATTCTTTATCAGCATCAACAGTCGAGTCGATATAGCCATGTCCGTCTGTCCGTCTGTCCTTCTGTATGTATGAACGCGTCGATCTCAGAGACTATAAAAGCTAGAGACTCCAGATTTGGAACTTAAGCTCGCCTAATCCCTAGGCAGTACAAGTTTGTTTTCGATTTTCGATAACTCATCCCGTTTCCGATAAACACATGGAATCGATAACAATAAAATCTTGAATTTGAAAAAACTTTAGATGGCATTTTAATTATTAATCAAAATAATAACAATCTGTGAAATTTTTTTAAAATCGGTTTAGAAACACCGGAGATATGGAACCTTGAAGTTGAGTATGCAGTGTGCAGTATGCGCTTGCACACATGCTTACATACTTGCAAGCACTGACTTTACGCGTAAAGTATAGGGATCAGGGTATCGTCTAGTCGGGGTTTCTCGACTAGAGCCTTCTTA
>JAWNNS010000024.1:0-22952 GCA_035044605.1 Scaptomyza cyrtandrae
TTTCTGCAATTATTGCGATGTCTATTTGGTTTTGATGGATGAAGTGTTCCAATTCATCCAGTTTGTTCAGCAGGCCTGCAGCGTTCCAGATAACAATTTTGATTAGGTTGTTGTCTCCTGGGGCGTTTACTTGTAGGTTATCCATTTTTTTTTTTTTTTTTTTTTTTTTTTTTGAACTTTTTGGCACAAAGAAATTCACTAGTCAAGAAACAACTCTATTTGCTAGGTGTATATGCGCCGGCGCTGTTAATATACATATGCGCAATTAGTGATGCTTGCCCGAATTAGTGATGCTTGCATAAATTAAAAAATAGCCAAATATTTAGCCATAAAAACAAAAAATAGCCAAATATTTAGCCACAAAAATAAAAAATAGCAGAAAAATATAGCCAAAAAATAGAGTAAATATATGAATGTGCACACAAAAATAGCCAAAAAAATATAGCCAAAAATATAAGTATAAATAAATATAAATAAATAGTAAAAACAGTCTCAAAATTTGTAAAAACGTTTGTATATGCAAAACCAACAAGAAATATAAATGGAAAATATGATACGCTCACCAGAAAAATTTTATTTCGCAAGTTTGAATATGACGGCGACACTAATTTATTTCTCAAGAAAAAGTACACTATTGTTTGATTGGACGAACGGACGAATTTTTAATTTAAGTTTATTGTATATTTAATTTGCAGCACTAAATGGTCAGACGAGCCCTTTTATTTTAAGTTTAATTAATTGTCTTTCTATGCACAATACACTAACAACTTTTTGGCACAATGGAAAATGGAGGGCCTGCGAGAGAAAAGTACAACTTATTCGCGAGATTTATTTTTGATGCGCGAAACGCGTGCTGTCCGCTGCGTGTTTAAAAATACGAGTGATGATCGAGCGTGATCAATGGCTCAGTACAGCCACACAGCCATCCGAGATTGCACTCAGCTTGAGAGGGTGTGTGCCACTGTAGTTGAGCCTGCATGGCAGCCATTAAGTGTGTGTACAGTCGTTCTGCTCTAACCTCCTCTAATCCCTATTTACTAGCGAAGAAACAGCTCTATACGCGCCTACACTAATACTCAAAGGCTCGTTGACACCCATAACGGGATCACTTGAGTGCAACTGCTGGCTGCCGCCGGCGCCGTTAATATACATATGCGCAATTAGTGATGCTTGCATGAATTAGTGATGCTTGCATAAATTAAAAAATAGCCAAATATTTAGCCATAAAAACAAAAAATAGCTAAATATTTAGCCACAAAAATAAAAAATAGCAGAAAAATATAGCCAAAAAATAGAGTAAATATATGAATGTGCACACAAAAATAGCCAAAAAAATATAGCCAAAAATATAAGTATAAATAAATATAAATAAATAGTAAAAACAGTCTCAAAATTTGTAAAAACGTTTGTATATGCAAAACCAACAAGAAATATAAATGGAAAATATGATACGCTCACCAGAAAAATTTTATTTCGCAAGTTTGAATATGACGGCGACACTAATTTATTTCTCAAGAAAAAGTACACTATTGTTTGATTGGACGAACGGACGAATTTTTAATTTAAGTTTATTGTATATTTAATTTGCAGCACTAAATGGTCAGACGAGCCCTTTTATTTTAAGTTTAATTAATTGTCTTTCTATGCACAATACACTAACAACTTTTTGGCACAATGGAAAATGGAGGGCCTGCGAGAGAAAAGTACAACTTATTCGCGAGATTTATTTTTGATGCGCGAAACGCGTGCTGTCCGCTGCGTGTTTAAAAATACGAGTGATGATCGAGCGTGATCAATGGCTCAGTACAGCCACACAGCCATCCGAGATTGCACTCAGCTTGAGAGGGTGTGTGCCACTGTAGTTGAGCCTGCATGGCAGCCATTAAGTGTGTGTACAGTCGTTCTGCTCTAACCTCCTCTAATCCCTATTTACTAGCGAAGAAACAGCTCTATACGCGCCTACACTAATACTCAAAGGCTCGTTGACACCCATAACGGGATCACTTGAGTGCAACTGCTGGCTGCCGCCGGCGCCGTTAATATACATATGCGCAATTAGTGATGCTTGCATGAATTAGTGATGCTTGCATAAATTAAAAAATAGCCAAATATTTAGCCATAAAAACAAAAAATAGCTAAATATTTAGCCACAAAAATAAAAAATAGCAGAAAAATATAGCCAAAAAATAGAGTAAATATATGAATGTGCACACAAAAATAGCCAAAAAAATATAGCCAAAAATATAAGTATAAATAAATATAAATAAATAGTAAAAACAGTCTCAAAATTTGTAAAAACGTTTGTATATGCAAAACCAACAAGAAATATAAATGGAAAATATGATACGCTCACCAGAAAAATTTTATTTCGCAAGTTTGAATATGACGGCGACACTAATTTATTTCTCAAGAAAAAGTACACTATTGTTTGATTGGACGAACGGACGAATTTTTAATTTAAGTTTATTGTATATTTAATTTGCAGCACTAAATGGTCAGACGAGCCCTTTTATTTTAAGTTTAATTAATTGTCTTTCTATGCACAATACACTAACAACTTTTTGGCACAATGGAAAATGGAGGGCCTGCGAGAGAAAAGTACAACTTATTCGCGAGATTTATTTTTGATGCGCGAAACGCGTGCTGTCCGCTGCGTGTTTAAAAATACGAGTGATGATCGAGCGTGATCAATGGCTCAGTACAGCCACACAGCCATCCGAGATTGCACTCAGCTTGAGAGGGTGTGTGCCACTGTAGTTGAGCCTGCATGGCAGCCATTAAGTGTGTGTACAGTCGTTCTGCTCTAACCTCCTCTAATCCCTATTTACTAGCGAAGAAACAGCTCTATACGCGCCTACACTAATACTCAAAGGCTCGTTGACACCCATAACGGGATCACTTGAGTGCAACTGCTGGCTGCCGCCGGCGCCGTTAATATACATATGCGCAATTAGTGATGCTTGCATGAATTAGTGATGCTTGCATAAATTAAAAAATAGCCAAATATTTAGCCATAAAAACAAAAAATAGCTAAATATTTAGCCACAAAAATAAAAAAATAGCAGAAAAATATAGCCAAAAAATAGAGTAAATATATGAATGTGCACACAAAAATAGCCAAAAAAATATAGCCAAAAATATAAGTATAAATAAATATAAATAAATAGTAAAAACAGTCTCAAAATTTGTAAAAACGTTTGTATATGCAAAACCAACAAGAAATATAAATGGAAAATATGATACGCTCACCAGAAAAATTTTATTTCGCAAGTTTGAATATGACGGCGACACTAATTTATTTCTCAAGAAAAAGTACACTATTGTTTGATTGGACGAACGGACGAATTTTTAATTTAAGTTTATTGTATATTTAATTTGCAGCACTAAATGGTCAGACGAGCCCTTTTATTTTAAGTTTAATTAATTGTCTTTCTATGCACAATACACTAACAACTTTTTGGCACAATGGAAAATGGAGGGCCTGCGAGAGAAAAGTACAACTTATTCGCGAGATTTATTTTTGATGCGCGAAACGCGTGCTGTCCGCTGCGTGTTTAAAAATACGAGTGATGATCGAGCGTGATCAATGGCTCAGTACAGCCACACAGCCATCCGAGATTGCACTCAGCTTGAGAGGGTGTGTGCCACTGTAGTTGAGCCTGCATGGCAGCCATTAAGTGTGTGTACAGTCGTTCTGCTCTAACCTCCTCTAATCCCTATTTACTAGCGAAGAAACAGCTCTATACGCGCCTACACTAATACTCAAAGGCTCGTTGACACCCATAACGGGATCACTTGAGTGCAACTGCTGGCTGCCGCCGGCGCCGTTAATATACATATGCGCAATTAGTGATGCTTGCATGAATTAGTGATGCTTGCATAAATTAAAAAATAGCCAAATATTTAGCCATAAAAACAAAAAATAGCTAAATATTTAGCCACAAAAATAAAAAATAGCAGAAAAATATAGCCAAAAAATAGAGTAAATATATGAATGTGCACACAAAAATAGCCAAAAAAATATAGCCAAAAATATAAGTATAAATAAATATAAATAAATAGTAAAAACAGTCTCAAAATTTGTAAAAACGTTTGTATATGCAAAACCAACAAGAAATATAAATGGAAAATATGATACGCTCACCAGAAAAATTTTATTTCGCAAGTTTGAATATGACGGCGACACTAATTTATTTCTCAAGAAAAAGTACACTATTGTTTGATTGGACGAACGGACGAATTTTTAATTTAAGTTTATTGTATATTTAATTTGCAGCACTAAATGGTCAGACGAGCCCTTTTATTTTAAGTTTAATTAATTGTCTTTCTATGCACAATACACTAACAACTTTTTGGCACAATGGAAAATGGAGGGCCTGCGAGAGAAAAGTACAACTTATTCGCGAGATTTATTTTTGATGCGCGAAACGCGTGCTGTCCGCTGCGTGTTTAAAAATACGAGTGATGATCGAGCGTGATCAATGGCTCAGTACAGCCACACAGCCATCCGAGATTGCACTCAGCTTGAGAGGGTGTGTGCCACTGTAGTTGAGCCTGCATGGCAGCCATTAAGTGTGTGTACAGTCGTTCTGCTCTAACCTCCTCTAATCCCTATTTACTAGCGAAGAAACAGCTCTATACGCGCCTACACTAATACTCAAAGGCTCGTTGACACCCATAACGGGATCACTTGAGTGCAACTGCTGGCTGCCGCCGGCGCCGTTAATATACATATGCGCAATTAGTGATGCTTGCATGAATTAGTGATGCTTGCATAAATTAAAAAATAGCCAAATATTTAGCCATAAAAACAAAAAATAGCTAAATATTTAGCCACAAAAATAAAAAATAGCAGAAAAATATAGCCAAAAAATAGAGTAAATATATGAATGTGCACACAAAAATAGCCAAAAAAATATAGCCAAAAATATAAGTATAAATAAATATAAATAAATAGTAAAAACAGTCTCAAAATTTGTAAAAACGTTTGTATATGCAAAACCAACAAGAAATATAAATGGTTTTTTTTTTTTTTTTTTTTTTTCCATATCCACTAGGCCGCCTATTGCTAAGCCTAGTGTACTTGGTTGACTCTACTATACCCCGGCTTACACTTGGGTAATTGATACCCCGAGGTGTATGGGGTGAGGAGCCAGCTCCCACTGTTGCCACTGGGGGTGGACCATGTGGGATTGTGGATTTGTGAGTGAGTAAGTTCTCACTTCTGAAATTCCAACAGGAAGTTTGGCTCTTATTGGATGAGCAGTCAATATATGTGCAGTTTTCCGTGAACCAGTCAGAAGGACTCCTTCACAGTACCCAATTCTCAGAAGAGGGGTTTAGCATACACATATATTGAGTTTTATGGTAGGAAACAGAGCGGGTCCGACAACTAGTTCAAGTCATACACCCGCAGCACACCACTCTACAGACGCATTGAGACGGCTAACAACAGAGTAGCGTGGACTGCAGGGAAGACCATCCCCAGAGTGCCGAATTCCACTCTATTTATTTTGATGAAACAAGAATTAACTATCTTGTTTCATCACTATTAGTATGTTTGTGTAGATGGGGTAAATAAATTGAAAGGTGAGGTAGTATTCCGTGAACGCCAATAGGCGTCAGTCATACATCCACAGCGATCCATCTTACAGATGCATTGAGACGGCTAACAACAAGTAGACCGTCTGTGGAGAAGCCTGACACCTGTAAAACGTTCACAAGACTGCTGAAAAATGGGGTTTTGTTAATGATGAAGTAAGAAATAACTTTCTTACTTCATCGGTTTAGTGGAGGAAAGTAAAGTTTAGAGGTGAAAAGAGAAAAGGTAAGACAGCAGTGTGCGTGCGTCGGCAAGCGCCGGTCATGCATCCTCGGAGGCCCGTCCTACAGACGCATGCGATAGCTAACAACAGGCAGACTATCCGGGGAGAAGCCCAACACAAGCCAATCACCCGCACACTTACTGTTAATTTTAATAGTTTTAGTTTTTGGTGAAAAATGGTGTGTTACATGATGCAGTCAGATTAACTTGACTACTTCATTATATTAGTTTATTAGTTGTAGGATACGGGAGGTATTTCGCGGAGCATCCAACATTCTTATTTTTTTTTTTTTTTTTCCATATCCACTAGGCCGCCTATTGCTAAGCCTAGTGTACTTGGTTGACTCTACTATACCCCGGCTTACACTTGGGTAATTGATACCCCGAGGTGTATGGGGTGAGGAGCCAGCTCCCACTGTTGCCACTGGGGGTGGACCATGTGGGATTGTGGATTTGTGAGTGAGTAAGTTCTCACTTCTGAAATTCCAACAGGAAGTTTGGCTCTTATTGGATGAGCAGTCAATATATGTGCAGTTTTCCGTGAACCAGTCAGAAGGACTCCTTCACAGTACCCAATTCTCAGAAGAGGGGTTTAGCATACACATATATTGAGTTTTATGGTAGGAAACAGAGCGGGTCCGACAACTAGTTCAAGTCATACACCCGCAGCACACCACTCTACAGACGCATTGAGACGGCTAACAACAGAGTAGCGTGGACTGCAGGGAAGACCATCCCCAGAGTGCCGAATTCCACTCTATTTATTTTGATGAAACAAGAATTAACTATCTTGTTTCATCACTATTAGTATGTTTGTGTAGATGGGGTAAATAAATTGAAAGGTGAGGTAGTATTCCGTGAACGCCAATAGGCGTCAGTCATACATCCACAGCGATCCATCTTACAGATGCATTGAGACGGCTAACAACAAGTAGACCGTCTGTGGAGAAGCCTGACACCCGTAAAACGTTTACAAGACTGCTGAAAAATGGGGTTTTGTTAATGATGAAGTAAGAAATAACTTTCTTACTTCATCGGTTTAGTGGAGGAAAGTAAAGTTTAGAGGTGAAAAGAGAAAAGGTAAGACAGCAGTGTGCGTGCGTCGGCAAGCGCCGGTCATGCATCCTCGGAGGCCCGTCCTACAGACGCATGCGATAGCTAACAACAGGCAGACTATCCGGGGAGAAGCCCAACACAAGCCAATCACCCGCACACTTACTGTTAATTTTAATAGTTTTAGTTTTTGGTGAAAAATGGTGTGTTACATGATGCAGTCAGATTAACTTGACTACTTCATTATATTAGTTTATTAGTTGTAGGATACGGGAGGTATTTCGCGGAGCATCCAACATTCTTAGTGGATAATTTTACTAACGAAATTTCCACCGATCAGTTAGAGCACCGCACAACACCACCCGTGTTAATTGATATGCCCATCACCCAATTAGAGAAAATGGGTGTTAAAGGCATAACAACTTTGTGCATCTTAGTGTAATAAGATGTAACTGGTAAGTTTTTTAATTTTATTATTAGATGTAACAGGTAAGTTATTAATTATTTTGTTTTATTAGTATTAGTATGTTTGTTCAGAAGGGGTAAGTAGATTAAAGGATGAGGTAGCAATTCGTGCTTGCCCACAAGCGCCAGTCATGCATCCACAGCGATCTAACTTACAGACGCATTGAGACGGCTAACAACAAGTAGATCATCTGTGGAGAAGCCTGACACTCAAAAAACTCACACAAAATTGCTGAAAAAAAAGGGGGTTTTAAAATAAGAAATAACTTTCTTACTTCATTGGTTTAGTGGAGGAAAGTAAAGTTTAGAGGTGAAAAGAGAAAAGGTAAGTCAGCAGTGTGCGTGCGTCGGCAAGCGCCGGTCATGCATCCCCGGAGGCCTGTCCTACAGACGCATGTGATAGCTAACAACAAGCAGACCATCCGGGGAGAAGCCCAGCACAAGCCAATCGCTCGCACACTTACTGTTATTTTTAATAGTTTTAGTTTGGTGAAAATGGTGTGTTACATGGTGTAGTCCAATTTACTTGACTATATCATTATATTAGTTTATTTAGTTGTAGGAAATAGGAAATAGGAGGTGTTCCTCAGAGCCTCCAATAGTCTTTGTGGATGAATTTACTAACAAAATTCCCACCGACCAGTTAGAGCGTCGCACAACACCTCCCGCGCCAATTGTCATGTTCATCACTCATTTAGAAGGAATGGGCATTTAAGGGCGTAATAATTTTGTGTAATTTCAGCGTAACAGGTAAGTTATATTTATTGTAGCAGGTAAGTTTTTGTTTTTTAGGTAAGTTTTATTTATTGTAGCAGGTAAGTTTTAATTCTATTACAGGTAAGTTTTAGGTAAGTTTTATATATAGATGTAACAGGTAATCTATTTGTTTTAGCAGGTAAGTTTTTTATTTATTTATTTATTTATTTTTGATATAATTTATATGATGAAGTTAGACTAACTTAACTTTATCTTTTTTACAAAGTTAGATGTTAGTTACTAAAGAGAATTTCGCAGAATAACTCTAGGCTATTATTATTATTATTATTTTTTTTTTTTTTTTTTTTTTTTTATTAAATTAAATATAATGTGATATAATAGATTTAAAGAAAAGTTCCTTTGCTCTTAAGTCATTTCTTTGACCTAACGTTTTCAGTTAACTTGAGACTAACTGCATAGTTAGCAGTAAATTTTTGGTCTTTTGCTATCATCACCAACGTTAGGTCCTCTGACAGCAGAGGTGTTAGTGTGGGTGAAATGTTGTAGTTGGTTTTAGTTGTAGGTTTTGGGTGAAGATGAGTGTATATAAATATTTTATTATTATTATTATAGGTATGTAGGTTTATGATAAGTGTAATTCGGCCTTCAAGTCTTCAGGCGAAGAGATGTTTGTTTCTTAATTTGGTTTTCAAGTCTTCAGGCGAAGGTACGCTGTTTCTTCAATGTTAATAAATTTAATTCGGCTTTCAAGTCTTCAGGCGGAGGGACGTTGTTACTTAAATGTTAACAAATAATAAGTATAATTCGGCTTTCAAGTCTTCAGGCGAAGGGACGTTAATTCCCACCCTCGCATGCGTGTTTGTGGCATGTTGGATTTGTTATGGGAGTTCGCATGGGGGTTCATATGGGGGGGGGGCCACTTGACAGATCCAGGTCAGCCGGGCATCCAGTGTCTGTAGTTGCCTTATCCTGACCTTGATCCATCTTCTGATCCATCTGAGCCCCTACCTGGTCAGTCTGTTGTTGAATGTTTGCAAGCATCTCTGGATGTAGTTCCGCCAATTTTATCCGTTTATTGGCCGTGCATCCAGTGACCGGTGCTACCATATCCCGGTCTGCTCGTGTTCTTCTTCTTTCGGTGTGGATTGGGGGCGATTCTCCGTTGTCCCATTCCATTGTCAGGCTGCTTTTTGTGTAGGTGGTTATTTCTAGTGAGGTTTTGTTTGTTAATTTGATTTGATGTATTTTGGTTTTGTTGTAGAATCTGTAAGATAGGGTGATATTGTTTTGTAGTATGATTGATGTGAAGGTAATTTATTGGGTTTGCAGTCTGTTGGACCTATCGTTTTCAGTTAACCAAGACCAATTGCAAAGTTAGCAATATTTATGGTCTGGTGTTATCATCATTAACAAAGGTCCTCTGACAGCAGAGGTGTTAGTGTGGGTGAAATGTTGTTGTTAAGTTATTTAGTTATAGAAGGTTTATGTTAGTTGTTAAGAGTGTATTTAATAAATAAATAATAATGTAGTTATGAAAGTATAGCAAATAATAGTGTAATGTAGTTATAATAATATTTTTTATTTATTTTTTTTTTAATTTAATTTTATTTTATTAATATATAACAAGTGATAAGTATAAGAAATAATAATGTAATATAGTAAGCTATGAATATATATTAACCAATTATTTATTATTTATTTATTTAATATTTTTTTTTATTTTTATTTATTTTTTTTATATTTTTTTTTAATTTAATTTTATTTTATTAATATATAACAAGTGATAAGTATAAGAAATAATAATGTAATATAGTAAGCTATGAATATTATTATTATTATTAATATTATTATTTTTTTTTTAATAATAATAATATAGCAAGTGGTAAGTATGACAATATAATAATAATGTGATGTAGTTATGGAAGAATGTTGTAATAATTTTTGTGTTATAATGTTATAGTGTAGTTTTTTGGTCTTTCATCTTGTTTTTCATTAATATTCCAGTCTGGTATTTGGGAGATCCTTAGTTTTGGGTCGATTGTTTGCCTGTACACCGCTTCTTTATATGTTGGGCATCCTTTGAATGTTGCTACGTGGTTTCCTTTGCAGTTTGTACATTTTCCATCCACTGACCTTGGTTTTGAACATGTTTTGGAGTTGTGTGGCCCAGCACATTTGAAGCAAATGAAGGTGTTGCTTGGACAATTCTTGTAGAGGTGGTCAAATTTTTGGCATTTATGGCACTGGTAAATATGGGTTTGGGGAGCTGTTTTTATACTCTTTTTGAGTGCCAGTCTATTTAATTCGAGGATTTTTGAATTGTTTGGGTGTGGGATAAGGTCAACTTTAAATGAGCTAGTGGGGAGGTTTGAAAGTTTTCCTATGATGTTTTTGACGAAGCATGTTTTATAGCCAAGGAGGGCAAGTTGGTCCGAAATCCAGTCTTCTGGCACTGTAAAGTGGAGGCCTTTAATGGTTACCCGGTACCTGGTTCCGACTTTGAGTTGTGTATGGAATTTGATTTTGTACTTTTCCAGCAGTTTGATGAGGGCAATCTGTTCGTGTACATCTTTACATTGTAGACGTAATCCGTTATTTTGCGTTACGCTTGGGTGAGGCTTGTGGTGAAGGCATTAGGTCCAAGTTTTGTTGCTGCTTTTTCGATGATTTTGTTCGCATCGTGTACTTCTGTAATTATTATTCGTAGGTCAGCTTTTGGTTCTGGTTCTGGTTGACTTGATTCGTCTGATTCTGTGTCTGATAAGTCTATTTGGGTGACATTAGTTGTTGAGTTAAGTGAGATATTTGTTTCTACGGGGGGGTTGTGCTTTAGTCCTAGTCCTAATGTAGCTGGGCTTCTAGCGACTGGAGTTGGTGTAATTTAATTTTTGTTCTGTCCTTAGATTCAATTGGGCTTTTGCTATGATGGTTTGTTGTTGGATTTCTGCTAGCACTTCTGCCTGTGTCTTTGTCATTTTCCTTCGAGGTCGGCTCTTCAGTGCGGGTTGTAGGTGATGTTCCGTCCTTTCGTTGTTTGTTCTCCGGGTCTGCATCTTTTTCAGTTGCCACGTTGTCTATTGAGTTTATTTAGTTTTGTGGTTTTGTGATTTGTTGGTATCTTTTGTTTATTTTATGCATTTTGATTGTTTTTGTTGATCTTAGAAATTGGTATATTGATTTTTTAGAGGACGGTTTATTTGCTATACATATTGATTTTGTTTGTTGTGAGATCTGTAAGCTAATATGTTGTTGGCTTAGTTTTATGTAGGCACGGTGAGTTGCTACTAAGTCTTGTTTATATTTGATTGTGGGATTTGGCTAATTTGTTGTGGGCTTTAGCTTTATCGTTTTAGTCGTTTGAGTTGTAAGATAAAGTTAGTTCAACTGAAGGATTTCTCTGTGTTCTTCAGTGATTTCTTGGACCTATCGTTTTCAGTTAACTAAGACCAAATTGCATTGTTAGCAATATTTACGGTCTGTTGTTATCATCATCAACGTATGTCCTCTGAGAGCAGAGGTATTAGTGTGGGTGAAAAGTTATTGTTAAGTTATTTAGTTTATTTATTTAGTTATAGTATGGTTATGTTAGTTGTAAGTTTAGCTGTAAGTAAGTTTTGGGTGAAGATGAGTGTATTTATAGAGTATTAATAGTGTATTTATTTTTAAAGTGTAGTTTTGTGTAGATTGTAGTAGTTAGAATAAGTAATTAGAGTTAGTAGATTTTTGTTTGTTTTATTTATTGTGTTGGTGGGGTGTAATTTTGGGGTGCGCTCCAGATTTGTGGTTGATTATGAGTTGGTTGAGATAGAGTTTGTTGTTGTGCTGTCTGCTGAGTTAGCATTTGTTGTGTGTTAGCTGTGTCAATTTCATTTTTGTAGATTGTTAATTGTGTATTTATTTGTTGGAGTTCTCTTTATTGCGTTTATTTCGTGGTTAATAGAATTAAGAGATGCTTCAATCATGCGAAAGCGAAGTATAATAGGTCTTATTGTGCTAAAAGGGTCATATGGTAGTTGGGAGTATAGTGTGTTGATTTCTTGCAGTAGGGTTGCTTTTCTGATTTGAAGTCTATCTATGCGTTCTAGGTTAAGTGGTATATTTATTGTTGTATTTGTCGTTGTTTGTACAACAGATCTAGTTGTTCTCGGAGGTTGTAGTGGTTTTATATGGGTGTTGATTTGTTGCATGTATCGGTTTCTGTGTAGTCTGTGTGGTGCATAGATATTTTTGAAAAGTTTTTTCATTTCAGTGTTTTGGTGTGTACTAAGTTTTTGTGCAAATTTTGCAGAGAGTGCTTCATAGTTGTTTTCTACTGTGGTTACATTAAGGTTTTCATGTATATCTGAGTTTCTGGTGAGCAGTGGGGCGTCAGCTATTGTTCTAAGCGTGATGTTTTGGAATGTTGTGACTTTATTAAATTGTGTGTCACTGGTGAGTGCCCCCCATACTGGGAGAGCATATTGCCAAACTGGGGCTAAAAGTTGCTTGTAAAGCATTGTTTTGATGTTAATTGGGAGTTTACTGTTCTTATTTATCATCCATTGTAGTTGCGTTCTTCGTGATTTTAGTTTGGTTATTAGTGCAGTAGAGTGTTTGCAGAAGGTTAGTTTTTTGTCTAGCGTAACTCCTAAATAGGTATGTGAATCTTTGTCTTTGGTGTATTCATTCATTAACTTTGGTGATGGTCTATTTGAGGGCATACTATACTCTTCTCTTAGGGTGAATAGGACATGAGCTGTTTTGGTGGCATTTATTTTAATGCACCATTTGTTAGTCCAGTCAGATAGGCTTTTAAGTAGGGTTTCTACTTTTTGAATTGCAGATTCTGAGGAGTTTGATGCAGACATTACAACTGTGTCATCTGCGTACGTGGCTATTAAGGATGGGGAATTAAAAGTGGTATAGGTTGTTATTTGGTCTGGAAGAGGTAAATCTGAGGTGTAGATTGTGTATAAGACAGGTCCTAATACGCTGCCTTGTGGTACCCCTGCTAGTATTTTTTTAGGTGTTGATAATACTCCTTGTTGGCATTTAACCATGAAGGTACGGTCTGATAAATAGTTTTTGATGAGTTTATATAAAGCATTTGGTAAGATTGATTTAAGTTTGTAAAAAAGACCTTCATGCCAGACTCTGTCAAAAGCTTCCTGAATATCGATAAATACGGCAGAGCAGTATAGGTTATTTTCGTAAGTTTTTAGAATGAATTGTGTTACTCTGGTAAGTTGTTGTTCTGTGTTGTGTTCATATCTAAACCCAAATTGGTGGCTAGGAATAGCATTGGTAAAAGTCGGACATTTGAACATTCTTTTGAGTAATAGTTTTTCAAAAATTTTTGAAAGTCCAGATAAAAGACTTATAGGTCTGTATGAGTTTAATTGGTCTGGTGGTTTCCCGGGTTTGGGAATCATTGAAACAATGGCCACTTTCCATTGCTGTGGAAAATGTCCGTATAGGAGTATTCTATTATATATAAGAATGAGGTATAGCAAGGCTGAATTTGGTAGTGCCTTTATGATTCTATTGTTTATTTCGTCTTGTCCTGGTGCTTTGTTATTATTTAGTTCCCTGATTTGGGTTTTGATTTCTAGTAATGTAACAGGTTTGAAATGTGGGGTGTCTGTTGTCTGTTGTTTAGCTATTTGCTCTATAATATACTGTCGTTCGTTAGATGTGTTGATTAAATTTGGTCTAAATCGTGATTCTAGGTGTTGAGCAAATGCTTCAGCTTTTTCTTGTCTTGAGGTGCACCATTGGTTTGGGTTTATATATTTTCTTATTTGTAGATTTGGTGTTGGTTTTCT
The DNA here is from genome assembly GCA_035044605.1 of Scaptomyza cyrtandrae. Lineage (NCBI taxonomy): Eukaryota > Metazoa > Arthropoda > Insecta > Diptera > Drosophilidae > Scaptomyza > Scaptomyza cyrtandrae. The sequence goes on from JAWNNS010000024.1 coordinate 13,864, forward strand.
TTTTATTTGTTCGGTGAATTTCCATAGCTTTTGCATGCTATACCTGTCGTTAGATTTAATTGTAGATAGCTTTCTGTTTAGTGCGTGTGTTTTGTCTGCTTTAAGAGCTCTTTTCAGCCTATTTGATATTATTTTGTAATATCTTTTGGCTTCCCTCCCATCTGGTTGAGTTCTATTAAATCTAAGCGTTCTTTTAAGTAGTATTAGGTTTCGGATTCTTTGGCTCGGAGTTTTATAAGTGTGAAAGCGGTTATTGGTTGGGGAAACGGATGGACTGGTTGCAAATGCAACTGCTTGGTGAATGTTTTTAACTAAAATATCGACAGCGTCTTCTATGTCTTCTCCTGACGGAGTTTTTTAAGTGTGAAAGCGGTTATTGGTTGGGGAAACGGATGGACTGGTTGCAAATGCAACTGCTTGGTGAATGTTCTTAACTAAAATATCGACAGCGTCTTCTATGTCTTCTCCTGACAAGATTTCTGTATTAAGGTTGATGTTATTATTAAGCCACGTATGGAATTTTTTGAGGTTTTCTTTTTTGAGTAATATGTTGGTTTTTGAGGGAATGGTTTCTGGCTTGTTGAGTATGCTTATAAGGAGAGGAATGTGGTCTGATCCTAGGTCAGGTGACGTTGTAATTTTTAGCAGGTTATGTTGGATACCCTGGTAAATAGCAAAATCAATTGCTGATGGTCTTTTTTGTGGGTCGTATGGGAAGTGGGTGGCCGATCCAGTGGCTAGGATGTTATAGTTGTTGTTTCTAATGCAGTTTATTAATTCGGTTCCTCGGTTGCAGGCGCGTATATTGCCCCACCAGCTGTGCTTGGCATTCCAATCTCCAGCGATAAGAAAACGGGGAGAATAAAGTTGGAAGATTGATTGGAAGGCTTCGTCTGTCAGTCCTCTTCCTGGTGAACAATAAATGGCGATTATATTGATTTGGTGTTGATGTTGTAATAATACACTCAGAGGTGTACATTGTATTATGTTGGTGCAGATTGTGGGTAGAGCAACGTGATCGATTTTCCTATTTATGATTATTGCAGAGCCTCCTCTCCTTCGATTTGTGGGATGGTTAGCAGCGTAGAAGAAGTATCCTTCGAATTCTATTGTTTCCAGGTCAGTTGTTATTAGATGCGTTTCTGCTATTATTGCGATGTCTATTTTGTTTTGATGGATGAAGTGTTCCAATTCATTTTTTTTTTTTTTCCATATCCACTAGCCGCCTACTGCTAAGCCTAGTGTACTTGGTTGACTCTACTATACCCCGGCTTACACTTGGGTAATTGATACCCCGAGGTGTATGGGGTGAGGAGCCAGCTCCCACTGTTGCCACTGGGGGTGGACCATGTGGGATTGTGGACTTGTGAGTGAGTAAGTTCTCACTTCTGAAATTCCAACAGGAAGTTTGGCTCTTATTGGTTGAGCAGTCAATATATGTGCAGTTTTCCGTGAACCAGTCAGAAGGACTCCTTCACAGTACCCAATTCTCAGAAGAGGGGTTTAGCATACACATATATTGAATTTTATGGTAGGAAATAGAGCGGGTCCGACAACTAGTTCAAGTCATACACCCGCAGCACACCACTCTACAGACGCATTGAGACGGCTAACAACAGAGTAGCGTGGACTGCAGGGAAGACCATCCCCAGAGTGCCGAATTCCACTCCATTTATTTTGATGAAACAAGAATTAACTATCTTGTTTCATCAGTATTAGTATGTTTGTGTAGATGGGGTAAATAAATTGAAAGATGAGGTAGCAATCCGTGCACGCCAATAGGCGTCAGTCATACATCCACAGCGATCTATCTTACAGATGCATTGAGACGGCTAACAACAAGTAGACCGTCTGTGGAGAAGCCTGACACCCGTAAAACGTGCACAAGACTGCTGAAAAAATGGGGTTTGTTAGTGATGAAGTAAGAAATAACTTTCTTACTTCATCGGTTTAGTGGAGGATAGTTAAGTTTAGAGGTGAAAAGAGAAAAGGTAAGACAGCAGTGTGCGTGCGTCAGCAAGCGCTGGTCATGCATCCCCGGAGGCCTGTCTTACAGACGCATGCGATAGCTAACAACAAGCAGACTATCCGGGGAGAAGCCCAACACAAGCCAATCACCCGCACACTTACTGTTATTTTTAATAGTTTTAGTTTTTGGTGAAAATGGTGTGTTACATGGTGTAGTCCGATTAACTTGACTACATCATTATATTAGTTTATGTTAGTTGTAGGACACGGGAGGTATTTCGCGGAGCATCCAACAGTCTTAGTGGATAAATTTACTAACGAAATTTCCACCGGCCAGCTAGAGCACCGCACAACACCACCCGTGTTAATCGTTATGCCCATCACCCAATTAGAGAAAATGGGTGTTAAGGGCATAACAACTTTGTGCATCTTAGTGTAATAAGATGTAACAGGTAAGTTTTTAATTTTATTATTAGATGTAACAGGTAAGTTGTTACAAGAATTAATTATCTTGTTTCATTAGTATTAGTATGTTTGTTCAGAAGGGGTAAGTAAATTAAAGGATGAGGTAGCAATTCGTGCTTGCCCACAAGCGTCAGTCATGCATCCACAGTGATCTAACTTACAGACGCATTGAGACGGCTAACAACAAGTAGATCATCTGTGGAGAAGCCTGACACCTGCAAAACGCACACAAAATTGCTGAAAAAAGGGGGTTTGAAATAAGAAATAACTTTCTTACTTCATTGGTTTAGTGGAGGAAAGTAAAGTTTAGAGGTGAAAAGAGAAAAGGTAAGACAGCGATGTGCGCGCGTCAGCAAGCGTTGGTCATGCATCCCCGGAGGCCCATCTTACAGACGCATGTGATAGCTGACAACAAGCAGACCATCCGGGGAGAAGCCCAACACAAGCCAACCACACGCACACCTGCTGTTATGGTTAATGTTTTAGTTGTGAAAAATTTGTTACATGATGCAGTCAGATTAACTTGACTACATCATTATATTAGTTTATTAGTTGTAGGGAATAGGAGGTATTCCGCCGAGCATCCAACAGTCTTTGCGGATAAATTAACTAACGAATTTTCCACCGACCCGTTAGAGCATTGCAGAACACCACCCGTGTTAATCGTCATGCCCATTTACCCATTAAGCATTGTCGTGATTTTTTAGTGTAATAGGTAAGTTTTTAACTTTATTATTAGATGTAACAGGTAAGTTTTATATACAGATGTTTTTGTTTTATTATTTATTGTAGCAGGTAAGTTTAAGTTTTTAATTTTATTATTAGATGTAACAGGTAAGTTTTATATACAGATGTAACAGGTAAGCTATTTGTTTTATTATTTATTGTAGCAGGTAAGTTTAAAATTTATTATTAGATGTAACAGGTAAGTTTTATATATAGATGTAACAGGTAAGCTTTTTGTTTTATTAGCAGGTAAGTTTAAGTTTTTTGATTTTATTATTAGATGTAACAGGTAAGTTTTATATATAGATGTAACAGGTAAGCTATTTGTTTTATTATTTATTGTAGCAGGTAAGTTTAAGTTTTTAATTTTATTATTAGATGTAACAGGTAAGTTTTATATAGTTGTAACAGGTAAGATATTTGTTTTATTATTTATTGTAGCAGGTAAGTTTATTTATTTATTTATTTATTATTTTTTATTACTATGATTCTTAATACTATTTTCATTTTTTATGTGAGTATAATTTAAGGTTTTTAATTTTGTGTACTCTGCCATGTGACTCAGAGGTTAGATTAAAAGAAAGGTTCTTGTGCTCTTAAGTCATTTCTTTGACCTAACGTTTTCAGTTAACTTGAGACTAACTGCATAGTTAGCAGTAATTTTTGGTCTTTTGTTATCATCATCAACGTTAGGTCCTCTGACAGCAGAGGTGTTAGTGTGGGTGAAATGTTGTAGTTGGTTTTAGTTGTAGGTTTTGGGTGAAGATGAGTGTATATAAATATTTCATTATTATTATTATGGGTATGTAGGTTTATGATAAGTGTAATTCGGCCTTCAAGTCTTCAGGCGAAGAGATGTTTGTTTCTTAATTTGGTTTTCAAGTCTTCAGGCGAAGGTACGCTGTTTCTTGAATGTTAATAAATTTAATTCGGCTTTCAAGTCTTCAGGCGGAGGGACGTTGTTACTTAAATGTTAACAAATAATAAGTATAATTCGGCTTTCAAGTCTTCAGGCGAAGGGACGTTAATTCCCACCCTCGCATGCGTGTTTGTGGCATGTTGGATTTGTTATGGGAGTTCGCATGGGGGTTCATATGGGGGGGGGCCACTTGACAGATCAGGCAGCCGGGCATCCAGTGTCTGTAGTTGCCTGACCTTGATCCATCTTCTGATCCATCTGAGCCCCTACCAGGTCAGTCTGTTGTTGAATGTTTGCAAGCATCTCTGGATGTAGTTCCGCCAATTTTATCCGTTTATTGGCCGTGCATCCAGTGACCGGTGCTACCATATCCCGGTCTGCTCGTGTTCTTCTTCTTTCGGTGTGAATTGGGGGCGATTCTCCGTTGTCCCATTCCACTGTCAGGCTGCTTTTTGTGTAGGTGGTTATTTCTAGTGAGGTTTTGTTTGTTAATTTGATTTTATGTATTTTGGTTTTGTTGTAGAATCTTCCCGTTGTGCGACGCCTCGCTCCCGCGATGGTCATTCGGGAAACATAGCGTCGAATGCGACCGCTTGATCGACGCTGAGTATTGACCGGAACGGAACCCGCTATCGATTTAGCACTGTACTCGGTGGCTGTCGAGCTGCGACGATCGCTGTTGACCATCACATCGGAGCAGAGGAGGGAGGAGCACATTATGGAGGCAGCCGAACGCCGTTTGCCGCCGGTAAAGGTGTTGCCGCCGCCACCACCACAGGAGGATGATGTCGTTGCCGAGCTATCGGAACGAGAGAATAATGAGGAGCGTTTACTGCGACTGCTCGATGTGCCTGCGGCATCCTGTATATTGCTATAGAATTCCTCTGTTTCACGATCATAGCTCGCCTCCTCATCATCATCTAGCGGCGGCCGTTCCTCATCCTCAAACTCCTCTGCCTCGGTGGCCATTGTGTCGCTGCGTTGCGTCATTCCACGTGCCCCAACATTCGATGAGGAGGAGCCTGCTGCCTGCAGCTGATAATACTCGTGCTGGCCATGCTCAAAGTCACGCGATCGACTGCTATTGCTGGGGCTAGTATTATAGCTGTTGCTGTTGTTGTTGTTGTTGCTGCTGTTGCTGCCCAACGTTCGATATGGCGCCGTTGCTGTTAGAGATCCCGAATTGCTCGTGGTGCTTGTGGCGCTCAAGGAATGTCGCTTCGTCGTTGATGGCGTTGTGGCTGTTCCCGTTCCCGTTCCCGTTCCAGGACTTATCGCTGCTGTTGCTGTTCCTACTCCTCTACCCGCTGGTTCGGTTTCACCATCACTTTCGCCGCCGCCAACACTGCCGCTAAATGTTACCTCATGAAACTTAGATGATTTGCGACGAGCCCGTGGCAATGGCTCTGCATGACCTGGACCATGACTCTGACTATGACCATTACCCATTGTTGTTGTTGTTGTAATTGAGGGTCGTGGCCTGTCATGATTATTATTAATCGGTTGTTGTTGTTGTTGCTGCTGCTCCTCATCATCCGTTGCGGGCATTAAAGTAAGCGCCAGTTGATGGCGTTCAGCTGCAGCGGCATAAGCTCGATGCCGACTCCAGGGAAAGGCGCGTATAAATGCAAAGATGATGAACAGTGTGGCAATCATTTGTTGTTGCTGTTGTTGCTGATTCGTTGTGTTTGTTTGTTTGGTTGGAGGGTGTTGTTGTTTTCTAACGACTTTTAAGCTTTATTTTCATTTCGAATTTCCTATTCTTTATAATATTTCGTTCACTTTTGTTGTTTGTTCGTTTCGTTACATTTGATTATTTCACTTGAATATTTAACTTAAATATAAGGATAGAGTGTTGTAGAGAGAGAGAGGGACAGAGAGAGAGAGACGCGGCATTGCTTGCAACTACACACAAACACAGAAGAAATACAAAGGCAAACAAACAAAGAACCAACAGAGAGAGAGAGAGAGAGAGAGAGAGAGAGAGAGAGAGAGAAAGAAATTAAGAGTGCTTAGATTTATGGATATCTATATTATTGTTCAACTGTAAGCTAGCCTTAGACTCGATAAACTTTAAGTTATACCAACAATAACGTTTTTATGCAAATATAAAGCCAGAAAGTCTTAAAAAATCCAAATTTGCGAGATGATTTAACCAAATGCTCGAATAACTCATTAAAAGATAACATAAGCAACAAAGTCGATCAAATGATTTGTTATTTCTTATAGTTAGCGATTGAAAACTAGTTTTGTTAATGTTAACATTCAACCAATTGTACAACCAATCTTCATTTGATTGAGTGCTGTCGATTGACTGCTGTCTGATGATTGATTAACTGATTGAGACCTGAATTGAATTGACGATTTGAGTGGCGTTGCGCAATTTTGATGGTTCAATACGATTATGATAATCAATGCACAATTATAGCGCACACTTGCACCCCCATACTTCTGTGCCGCTCATCAGACAATGCAGCTGCAACATGCGACACATTTGTCAGCTATTTGCATTGTTGCATTGTTGTATTATTGTTGCGAAGAGGAAACACCCAATGTCAGGTAAAGAAAGAAACTTATAAAACTTATAAGTGTTGGCATAAAAGATAATAATGTTGAATAATAGAAAATGTGAACTGCTTAATTGGCCTCGTTCTTTCTCGCCACCTGTTTCCACCTCGACTCACCTCACCTCACCTCCACTCACTTGGAAGTTCAATCATAATTGAAATGATTTAACAAAGAAGCAGGCGTTGTTGTTGTAGTTGCAACAGTGCAGCACCAGCTGCCTTATCAAAACAACAATGGCCCGCCCAATCAATTATGTGGTCCTGGTGTTAAGGACAGGCTCAAGGCTCAAGGCTCAAAGCTCAAGGCTCGAGTACTCAACCTGGTAGCAGGTTGCGTGCGCCAGTCAACCACTCAATCAGTCAGTTCATCAATTCATCAATTCATGGCCAAGGTATATATATATATTTATAATATTTCAATTAAATAGCAGCTGAAGTTGAGCAATTGTTAAGCTATTATTATTATTATTATTATGGGATAATAACATTCGATTATTGTTAATGACTGCTTTTAGCCATGTGGCGTGCAACACACACACACACAGTCGCATTGACAACGTGTAGCTGGCGGCAACAAAATAGCCACGCACTATTTTTTTATTTGTTAAGCCAGGTGGATGGATCTATTTTGAGTGATGAAAGTGCGCTTATGGTTTCTCCACCGAGCAAATTAAAGTTAATCGTGTGCAGCGAAGGCGCACAAAATAAAAATCGTTGATTACCAATAAAAAAAAAAGTATGATGCAACAAATGATGCAAATTGTTCTTACAACCCAATAAAAAAAAAGAGCTTTTTTGCAATTGTAAAGACAATAAATAAAAAGTGTTGCACAATTAGTTGTTAATTCTCAAATGTTTAAAATTTTTAATATTCAGACTAAAAGAATGAATATTATAATGAATAATGAATGGGGCATTGGCATTAGGGGGTGGACAAGGTTTTGGTTGCACAAGCCCAAGTCTACTGATCTGTGCAGCTGTGAGTGTGTGTGTATATTTATATGTCTGTGTGTGTGTGTGTGTGTGGTAGCTAACGAGCAACCAAATGACGTCAAACAGGTCGCAGGCAGCGTTACGCAACCAGACCAGGGACCTTAAACGGCTTATCATGGCAAAAAGTCTTTCTATCTCTCTTTCTCTCTCTCACAGTGTGGTTGCACTTAAATGCAGTAGAGAGCATGAGCAACATCATTATGATGTTCAACATTATGATGATTGCTGCAATCATAAGAAGCATCATGAGGTCGTCATCATAGTCCTCCTCCTGACGTCTATACATTTTGCTCATAAATAATGTAGCACAAAATATAAATGTATATATATATATGTAAGAAAGTGTGCGTGTGTTTGTATGTATGTGTGTACAAATATGCAAAATACAAAATACAAAATCCAAAATGCGAAATACGCTTTAATGCAAAAACATGTTTTATACATGGCTATAAGGCCAGTAAAAGCAAAGTAGCGACAGAGGCGTATAGAGGTCATGCGAGGGGGAGAGGGAGAGGGGAAGGGGGCCGTATGTGTAGTGCATTAACGTGCAGAGTGCATTGCATAATGCAAAAGCATATTTCGGTGGCTAAGCGATTGGTTGGGATTGTTGCTGCAACAACAACAACAACAACAACAGCAGCAGCAACCATGCGTATGCGCAATTTCAGTAAAACACTCAATACGCCCCACCCCACCCACCACACGCTGGGTATTCAACACAACGTTTATCATATCTTAAAAATTGATTTGCACAGCTTTGCGACTGCTTTATCTCACAACATATATCCAATGATGCGCCATGGGAATAACCCCCTATCTTCCCAAGCAACCTCCGCCATCCCCAACAGTTTGGTTAGCCACAACACACACATACGACACGAAACGAACACAAACACTTGCTGCTGCTGGTGGTCAGCAGTGCTTTCATCCTCAGTTGCTAAATCTCTGCCTGCCTCCCCTTTCCCCTTGCCAATCTTTCTATTCCCTTATGTGTGTGTGTCTTTCTCTCTCTCTCTCTCTCTTTTTTGTCACAAGTCTGTCTGCTTGTTGGCCCAGCTGCAATTTGAAGCTTTTGTGTTGTTGTTGTTGTTTAGTTTCGAGCCTTTGTGCAACAATGATAATGCTGATGATGATGGTTTTTGTTGTTGTTTTGTTGTTGCTGTTGCCCAGTTTTGTAATTGCAAATGCTTCCCAAAATTAGTGTCAAACGTAATGATTCACTCTCTCGCACACACATATATATATATATATATATATACATATATATAAATATTAATGGGCTTAAATGTATTATTGTTGTTGTTGTGGCTGTTAATAGCATTGCAATTTGCATATGTGTGCGTGTGTTGTCATCCCTTGGCGTCTGTGAATATGCCATGAGTTTTGTTGCTAACACACTTAACCCACTTTGCACACACCCACATACCCTCACACACGCCCACACACACACA
>JAWNNS010000026.1:0-19490 GCA_035044605.1 Scaptomyza cyrtandrae
CTTCCTCAAACTGGTCACTGCGGCGTTCCTTCTCCTCCTTTTAGTGGAAAGCATTGTTTAATCGCGCGTTTCACCCGATTTTATGTGAATATATTGTCTATATATATATTTTATACGCACAAAATATATATATAATTATTGGCGTTTTTTTGCAATATAAATTGTCAATTTCTATTTTTCGCGTATTTAATTAGCTTTATTTAAGCTATAATGGCGGCGCGTATATAAAAGCATTTAATTCGCTTTATATATTTTCGATGGCTGCTGCAACTAATAAGAAAAATCACAAGTCTTTTTTTTTATACCCTGATCCCATTAAAAATGGGAAAAAAGGGTATCATGAAGTTGTGCAAAAGTCTGTAACAGGCAGAAGGAAGCATCTCCGACCCCATAAAGTATATATATTCTTTATCAGCATCAACAGTCGAGTCGATATAGCCATGTCCGTCTGTCGGTCCGTCCGTCTGTATGTATGAACGCGTCGATCTCAGAGACTATAAGAGCTAGAGACTCCAGATTTGGAACTTAGGCTCGCCTAATCCCTAGGCAGTACAAGTTTGTTTTCGATTTTCGATAACTCATCCCGTTTCCGATATACACAACGGATCGATAGCAATAAAATCTTGAATTTGAAAAAACTTTAGATGGCATTTTAATTATTAATCAAAATAATAACAATCTGTGAAATTTTTAATAAAATCGGTTAAGAAACACCGGAGATATGGAACCTTGAAGTTGAGTATGCAGTGTGCAGTATGCGCTTGCACACATGCTTACATACTTGCAAGCACTGACTTTACGCGTAAAGTATAGGGATCAGGGTATCGTCTAGTCGGGGTTTCTCGACTAGAGCCTTCTTACTGGTTTTTTTTTGTTAATTAGTTGCCCGCCAGCACACCGACGACGCGAACGTGTTGAAGTTGCAGCTCCTTAAAAGTGGAGTAAAATAATAGGAAAAAAACCTTTCAAACACACTAAACTAAAATAAAAGTCAATCTAATTAGCGATTGGTGCAATAATTATATATTACAACACAACGCGCGCTAAATTAAACAACAAGGAACATGCCAGTGAATCGGAGGAGTGAGCGCATCCACTCAATACTTGAGCCACAGACGGGAAGCAAGGAGCGCACAAGAAGGGATGCATTCGCGCAGGAGTGCTTGGACATGGAGACAGCAGACGAAACCATTGTAAACAAAGGGGGTGAGTGCATTGAATTATCGTCACCGTAACGGTGGGAGTGGGGCACTGAACGCTTCATTCTTTGAACCATGGATTGAGGTCGAGGATGACGCGGTCTTGCCCCATTCCCCCGATAGCCCCCTCGGGGCGACGGTCATTGAATTTGAACGTCGCTTCGGAGGCCGAAAAAAGCCAAGCGCAGCTGGCTCGATCTCTCCCGTCATCAGCGAGATCGAGGCACCAAATTTGCCGCCAAAATATGCAAGTATTGGTGTCACGGATGGCGCAAAGAAAGTGGTAATGAGTGGAAATAGTGACGCAAGTGCTCTCACTGCTGAGCACCTGCAAGCGCACAACGCTGCTTCCACTCAAACTCAACTCTCAGCTCTCTCAAGCATTACAATACACCCTCATTTGACAAGCAAAATCCACTCTCCAACACAATCAAGCAAGGACACTCACTCAAAGTGCGTGCCACTCAACTCAACTCAACAACAAGACGAAAGCGCGCAAACTCAACGCGCGCCAACACACATACAAACGCAAAAAGTCAACATAAGCAACAGCGTCAGCGACGGCCACACTAACGCAAAAATAACGACGATTGCCAAGTGGACCAAAAGCAGCCACTCTTATGACGGACAATCTAGATAGCTCTCCTCTAAAACGCAAATGCATTGAGGTAGAGTCTGATGTAGAGATTCTTGTGGTCGACGACTTAAACACGCCAGTTTTTAAGAGCGGCTTTGCTAGGAAACTACACCAGGAAGCAAGGAGGATGAAAATAAATAGTGACGATGAAAATGACAATGAGCCTTTAAGACCAAAGGCTCAAACACATCAGCAACATCAAAAGCAGCAACAACATCAACTTCAACATCAGCCTTAACATCAAGGGCAGCAGCAGCAGACACTCCAACAAGAACAGCAACGTCAACAGCAGCTTACTCAACACCAAGAGCAGCAGAAACACCAAAATCACCAACAAAACCAACAACAAGCGCAGCAGCAGACCCAAACAAATGCAAATAAAGCTATTCCATTACGTAGCACTAAAGTCCCTTCATTATACCTACCTTTAGTCCCTGCCATTATGCCTCTGATACAAAAATTAACGAGCAATCCTCAAGTAGGCAAATTTACGACCAAAACCTGCCTAGACAGTGGTCTAAGAGTTCAGTGCGAGGATATGGCTACTCGCAACGCCGTACTGAACGCCCTGGAGGAGGACGGCATTCACCTTCACACATTCCAGCTGCGCAGCGAGAAGGGTTTTAGGGTGGTCATCCGACACTTGCATCACTCCACGCCATGCGAGTGGATAACTGAGGAGCTAAAAATCATTGGATACTCAGTTAGGTTTTGCAAAAATATAAGGCACAGATACAGCGGGAAGCCAATGAACCTGTTCGAGGTTGAGATCCAGCCTACGAAGGATGACGAGCATAAAAATGTGCTCACCATTAAACAGCTGGGCAATCAAGAGATAGCTGTGGAGAGGCAGGCCAAGCCTCGTGACCCCGTGCAGTGTCATCGGTGTCAACAATACGGGCACACAAAAAATTATTGTAGGAGGCCATTCATCTGCATGAAATGTGCAGGCGAACACCCAACAACAGCATGTAAAAAGCCGAGGCATGACGAGCCGAAATGCGCAAACTGCCATGGCAATCATGTCTGTTGCTACAAAGGTTGCCCTACCTTTAAAAAAGCACGCACAGATATGAGGGCAAACAAATTAATTGGTGGGCTTAAGAGGAGACAGCAGCAGCAGCAACATCAACAGCAGCAACACCAACAGCATCAGCAGCATCGTCACCCTCACCCTCAGCTTCGGCACCAGCAGTATAGGCAATATCAACACCAATAGCCCTGGCAACAACAGAGGCAGCACCAGACAAACGCTAGGTTGAGCTATAGCCGAGTAGTACGCGGCGACTTTACTACGGATGAAGTAGCAACCCCGGTACTGGTGAAGCGGATGCAGCATCGACCTCAACAACTGCAACATCAGCAACTTCAACAGCATCAAAGGATCAAACGCACACAATCCAAAACTTCAAAGACGCCAAAAACGCCAATTAATAGACCAAAACGACAGCAACATCAACAGTAGCGCTCAGCATATCACAATGCCAGGACGCCTCTCTACACCCGGATGAACCATATCAATCCGGCAGAGAGGCACCTAGTTAGCTACCAGCAAAAGCTGCAGGAGGAGCAGGAGCAGCATCAACAACAGCAGCAGCTAGCTGGAAATTTAAGAGCCCCAGCCAGTTCCACCTCCCAAGAACAGTTGTTTTTGAAGCTAGAAAAAAAGATGGACGTTTTATTAAACACATTAATAAAGCTAGTTAATGATATAAATACTATCAAAGGTGGTAATAGTATTAAATCACCGCCCCTCGCCAATGACGCTTATTGTGTCTAATCAAGCCCAGGAGATATTAAACATCCGCCAGTGCAATCCAACGCCAGCCCAGCTTATAGCCACCCAGAGCCCCAGAAATGCAAGAATCAAGATTGCTTTCAGGAATGCGTGCGGGGTCCGCAAGAAGATGAACGAAGTGGAGATTTTTATGCAACGTGAGGATATCCAGATTGTGATGATAGTAGAGACGCGCACGACAACCAGCGCAGGAGCCCTATCCATCAATGGATACATAACGCACACAGCCTCCAACCCAGATAATCCACGGAGTGGAGGTGTAGCCATCCTAGTCAGGAGTGACATCCGCCACACTGCACTGGAACCAATCCAAAAGCCCTTCCTGCAGAGCTCACCGATCCTTATATGTGCCGGGGATGAGACAAATAATAATAGCATTGTAATAGCACCAATATATTGCCCGCCACTGTACAAATGGACGAAGACCCATTTTGGCAGATTAATTAAACACATGGGAAACTTACCTGGCGTGGCATCGGCAAACAAGCTGTTACTGTGCGGAGACTGGAATGCCAAACACTCCTGGAAGGGCAATATACGGGCCTGCCCGAGAGGACAGGCGCTGCTAGAGGCCGTACAATCCAGCAACGGGTGCAACTCACTACCCATATGACAAAAGGAAAAGACCGTCAGCATTAGATTTTGGAATCTATAAAGGACTGGCGGACACTCACCTGATTATTAGGCCATGTACGGATCTGGAATCTGATCACCTGCCACTAAGAGTTGAGCTGCTGATCGGAAAAGATGGAGGACAGGATACGCTCACTCGCCACAAATAACGCCTTCTCTCAGCAGATGCTGATCTATGCTTATTCCAGCACCTGAACACGGAGTTGCGTTCAGCTGACGATATCGAAGACGCGGTGGCAATATTCATGGAGAATATTAACAAAGCCGCAGCTGCTGCTAACCCGAATAGGGGACATAGGCCACAGGGAAGGCACCAGAGACGCACTGGACAACGTCTACACCTGGGCGAGGCTACCAGGAAATTGCTCCAGAAGAAGCAGGGCTTAAGAGAAATCCTGGTAGCGACTCGTACAAAAGAAGCAAGGCGTCAGTATAGGGCCGCGCAAAATCAGCTCACTAAGGCCATCAGTAAGCTGAAAAATAAAAAGGTGAATAAACTATTTGAGGGAATAGTACCGCATGATCGGTACCAAATTCAAAAATTGTGGCGACTCACCTCAAACATAAAAAGACAGCCGCAACCAGACTGGCCGCTGAAGGTACACTCATCGAATGGTTGCGAGAAGTGGACTCGAACAACGAGTGAAAAAGCCGAGGCTTTCGTGAGCCACTTGGAGGAGAGGTTTGACCCGAAATTCAGCAACACACCCAGCGAGCGATCATTGCTGACCAACGAGCGGGACCGGCTAAAAGAAGGAAAAGAAAAACAATTAGAAAACGCACAAACCTTCAGACCGGTTACCTTACCCGAGTTAAAGCTGGTAATCGACGCGCTGGAATTGGCCAAGGCACCTGGAAATGACAAGATAGATAACCAGCTAATTAAAAATTTTCCTATTAAAGCGTTGTTATATCTGATACTTATATACAACTCGATGCTGAGGTATGGACACTTTCCCAGCAAATGGAAATGCACTGCAATAAGTATGATTCTGAAGCCCAAAAAGAGTACAGCTGAGGCTAAATCATACCGGCCAATCAACCTATTGTCTGGATTGTCAAAGATCTTCGAAAAGCTCTTAATGGCAAGGCTGTTTGAAGTCGAAGACTTTGCTAAAGCAGTGCCCAGCTACCTGTTTGGGTTTAGGCGCGAGCATGGGACCGAGCAACAGCTTGCTCGGGTCACACAATTTATACTAAAAGCCTTTGAAAAGAAACAATACTGCTCTGCGGTGTTTCTTGACATCTCAGAGGCTTTTGATCGCGTCTGGCATGACGGGCTGCTGTGCAAATTGGTTAAATTGCTACCGCTAAATTTGTACAGGGTATTGGAGAGCTATTTACAAGAACGGACATTTTTTGTAAATAGCAGTGATGGCTCCCAATCCAGGACTGGCAAAATATTGGCTACCGCAAAGTAGTGTGCTGGGCCCAATCCTCTACACAATCTATGCGTCTGACATGCCACTCCCCCAGTCTGTCGATAACAATGCCACCATGCTCTTATCCACCTATGCTGACGACACAGTGATCATGAGTGCGTCAGAGATGGCAAACACAGCGGTGGACAATAACGAAGAATATATCAGACGCTTCTCAAACTGGGCCAAACTCCGAATCCAGAGCCTACACAACAAAATTATAAGAAAGGCGTTAAGAGCAACTATGTACACACGGAATGATGCGTTGAGAAACACTCACGACATTGCAACGGTTGAGGAGATTTTCCAGACGTCAAGTAGCCGCCTCGCTAATGCACTGTCCTGCCATATAAATCCTGAGGCAAGACAGTTGGTCCTACAGCCGTACGAATTGCAGCGCTTGCAAAGACCGCGATATGCCCAACAGCTACAACAACATATCCGTCCCCTGCAACCTCAGAGGCAAAGCCAGCGGCAGCAGCAAGCCCATACAGCCATGATCCTTCCAACACTGCTGCGTTTCGCAGAGGAAGTGCTGGAAGTACAAAGGAGAAAGGATTTAGAAGATGCAAACGACAGATACCTACAAATACTAAGACAGCAAAGTATTGATAATCCGCGACCAGCGATGTTCGGATCGCTTGAAATAAACTGCCTAAGGAGACGATATGCTAGCGGACAAACACCAAGAGATAGAATGGTGCTATTAATTTATGGCCAGCCACCAATCATCCAACGCATCATAATGCCCGACTACGAGGGAGACACAATAGTAATTGATGACGACCCAGAGCCACCAGAGACAAGTTACGAGGGACTACTTATGCTGCAACACCAGCAACAAATGCCAGTACAAATTTTGCCTGACCACGAGAGCGATACCATAATTATTATTGATGACCCAGAGCCGCCACAAACAAGAGACGAAGAAAATCCGAAGCCAACTCATCAACAACAGCTGACTCCACAAGCCATTCCTGACAATGAGGAGGATACCACAACAATCGATCACGATCCAGAGCCGCCACAATCACGAAGAGAGGGTGAACTGGAGCTGCAGTCTCTACAGCAACTTCCAACTCCAAATATGCCGACAGACGCTGCTAAGAAATGGCCAGTGAGTAATCTCTGTGTAACCCATATTGAGACCCAAGAGACGTTACTGGACACGGGGCTGGAGCTGCTGAAACGACGCCAGAGTGCAGCTCTCCGTGGCCAATTTAAGGACGACCGAACGAACAGAAATATCAGGACTGAGATTGAGCGACGCAAACAGCGACCAAGCGAATCGTTCTACGATTTCTATGGCGCAAAAGCGTCCTTAGCTGAAAGACTGTCCGAGTCTATGTCGGAAAAATCCCTGGTAGAAACCGTAAGAGCCAACTTGTTGAACGAGATTCAACACGATATATTGTACGAAGAAGCTAGCTCGGTGAAGGCAAACCACCACTACCCCCTTCTCGACCAATACCATTTCAGAAACTGATGATGAGGATTTGTCGTACTAAGAAGTCGAACAATATATTGAGTTTAATGTCTCAGCATTTGACATATCGTGTTGGAATTGTGCCGGTAAAGGTCACCGTTATCAAGATTGCGTAGCAGAGCGCATAGTATTTTGCTACGGTTGTGGGAGAGCAGATACCTACAAGACTAGTTGCAGAAACTGCAGCTTAAGCAATGCAAAAAACTCAGCTCCGCGTGCCGTCGCAGAAAAGTGCACGCAGACAATTGGTCAGCAAAGCTACCAACACAGACTAAATAAGCAATTAGCTGAAAATTCCATACTAGCCGACCTGACTCCGCCTTCTGACGTAACATTCAACACTCGTGTTGACCTACACATTTTACAACCAAGCCGTTCAAACGTCGTCAAATTTAATTTAAAAACAGATGTCGCTTGGAATGGAGTTCCATATTAGCGACCAATTTTGTTAAGGCCCGAGTACGAAGAAGAGTTGAGAAGGTTCATTACGAACTCGAAGACCTTCAAGGACACCTTGTTGGCACTTTTCACGCCAAGGACATAAAACAATAACCCAGAATTAACAAGCGCGAATCCCGCTCGCTGTGTTTCACACCAAGCGTGATTTTAGTGGGAGGGAAAACGAGGAATTCGTTTAAGCATAGTTTCGCATTGGGCTAGCGCTTGTCCCAAATATTTTGATTAGGTTATGCCTAAAGCTATGAAATACTTTGTATCTAAACCTAGTTTTGCTTTTGGCTGGCGCCACCTGGATTTAATCAGGTGATTAATTAACTCGCTGATAGTTAGAGAAATGCAACTCTTAAGCCGAAACCGATCGAAAGATGGGGCTTCATCCCCGATGAAGGTCGTGGTTTCGGCCTCTTTGAATTTAGACAGTCGGGACATGCATGTATAATACGTGCGTTAATAAAAATATCAGAGAATTTTTCTTTACCTCGTGCAATGTATGCTATTTTCGCGTCCATAAAGCCACGAACAATTGAAAACAGTTTAAAATAAAACAAAAAGACAAGTACAACCCCCAGCCGCCGTCAACGCCGGAGAACAAAAGAAATAAAAAGATAAGAAAAAAAAAACTATGTTCGCCACAACGTCAAAGTGCATAACCCCGCGGAAGGACCAAATATATCCAGCGGAGTAATCAAATATAACCCAGTGGAGTGACTAAATAAATGAAGCGGAGTAACCAATTATAAGCCAGTGGAGTGAACAATTATAACCCCGCGGAGTGACAAATGTATTCAACGCCCCCCCCGGCAGCCCCGACCTGGGCCACGTGCAGCACTACTACGTGGGACTATCCGAAGTGTAAACGGCCGACCAAACCGAACCCTACAATTATTTTATGATCAGGTCAACAATTATACAACAAAATTTCGCGTCGAAAAAAAAAAAAATTTTTTATTACTTAATTTACATTTAATAAAATCCATTTCCTTCCAAAAAAAATAAATATATACATATATAAATGATCATAATATATATACTACTACAGAATATACTATATATATACTATAACCGAATATCGAAGAATTTTAAAATTTTAGATAAATACCGGATCAGAAGTTTCTGGCGGTACATTTTTTTAATATTATTTTTTCTTGTTGAGTTGAACGACTTATAAAAAAAAATTCTTTTTGTTTGAAATTATAATAGTATTATATAGGAACCATTTTAAAAATTGTTAAAACTCAAGAAAAACCAATCCTAATGAATAGAGCTACCATTTAACGAATAAATAAATTAATAATAAATAATAATAAATATAATCCAGATACAGGAATACTTTGGATAAATATAAAATGAATTGTAATAACCTTGTACGTTAAAATGAATCAATAAGTTTTTTTTTGGGGAGTCATGCAGCGAAGGGATGTAAGAAGTAAGTTTTATTAGGTCGTTTGGTTTAGGGATCCTCACTCAAATAATGAAGTGGAATATGAGGATCATGGTAGGGTGGGCAACAGCTGCGACCACAACATCAGTCCATCGCAGCCAAACGACGAAGGCGGAGTGTCGCCTCCAATACCTTATGTGAGAAATATCGCGAGTCCTGTCCGTCCGTTACCTCCCCCTTCCTCTTTTTTAGGCAAATTACTGTTTTTATATATATATTTTTTTTATTTTTTTTTATTTTGGATAAAGCGTTGAATCCGTACAATGCAGTAATAGTATCATAACAGCGCAAGTGAACTAATAAATAATAGAACCAAACCTCACAATATGTGCATGAGGACTTAAAACTATATCTCATATTGCGAGGGGGTCTTCAAAGTTGTCCAATTGTTTTGGCAAAACCCTTTCGTCTTAATCGCTTAGAGGCCTGGCAGGGAGTAAGCACTTTGCAAGCGTGCTGTGGCTATTTTATATATAATTTGTATCAATTAAGGCGGAAGTGATCAGGTGATTTCGGCATCTTTTCGATATCATATATTGTGCGAGCGAGTTTAGTTGCAGTCAATTTAAGCCGCGGAACGTGGATCAGGTGCACTTACATGGTCTCCTCGACGTCCAAAAGATCTTTTGCCGTTGGTGAGAGCTGTATGTACAACTAGATAATTAACATTCACGTTGTCTTTAAACTTATACTATCAACACTCCTTCTCAACGGGATATGTTACTCTAACAATTATTTCATACTTAATGCAACCCTAGCATTCCAATACATTTTTCGTCCTTGACTCTAGGCAGATTTTTATTCAACACGTCGGAAATCATATTTTCTGTGGGTACATATTTCATCTCGATTATCTTATTTTTATACATTTCTCTACGAGCATGAAATATAGAATTTTGAACAAAGCATAGCGCGCTCTGGTTATCGCTATGTATCACGAAACCCGACATTTTTCCGAATTCCATTTCTTCAACCAGCTTTTCTGTGACTATCTCTCTTTTTATTTAACATCTCACAGCATGGCTTAGTGCAACTATGCTCTGCTTTTTTGATTCCCACGTAAAAGCAGCACCTGCTTTGAAGAAGGCCCATCCACTGAACGATTTGCGATCTGCGTCCACATAGCAGTAAATTTGCTTACCAGTACGCTCGTAACGCATAGTCAAGTCAATTTTTCCTTTTAGATAGCGCAACAAACGCTTTGCTGCTGCTTCATGTTCCAGATGGGGAACCGCATTCCTCTGTGCAAGCTTGGATACCGAATGTAATATATCGGGTCGAGTCGTCACAGCCAGTTACATCAGGAAGCCTATCACCGATTGATATTTTACTTGGTCTGCCTTAGCGCATCCATCATTTTCGCATTTGACTTGAAAACCAACATCAACGGGAACAACAATTGGCTTACAGTTTTCCATACCATATTGAAGCAAGAGATCCTCTATATATTGTTTGTGGCCAATTGTTATGGCTCCAGTTTCTCCTTCTCGATCTATATCCATTCCCAAAAAATATTCTAGATTGCCGCCATCAACTACGTCAAACTGATCGGATATAAGTGCCTTTTTCTTCAAAAGATCCTCTTTGCTTGAGCTGGCTAATATAAGATCGTCAACATATATTACTACAATATTTAAGACTTTACCATTTTTAAGTGTGTACACACACGGCTCACTTGGGCAAGCAATAAACCCAATGTCTATTAAGACACTACTTAATTTTTCATTCCATTCGCACCCACTTTGCTTAGACAGCGACTTTTTAAGCTTTAGTACACGATCGGCGTGGTTTTCATCGACGAATTCTTGTGGTTGGCGCATGTAGACATTTTCTTTTAAGCTGGTATTCAAATATGCTGCTGGCACATCTATATGGTGCATATACATGCCATGCTCTACCGCCATGGCTATCACCAACCTTATTGATAGTACCTTCCACTGGCGAAAATGTTCGAAGTAATTTACTCCATAGCGCTGACTGCAACCCTTGCGACCAGTCGGGATCTAAGACGTTGACGTTACCAAACTTGTCGCGCTTAATACGTAGACCACTTGCAGCCGATAACTGTTTCACCGTGCGGTAAATCAACTAACTCACAGCTATCTTTTCCTTCTGCATCGATATTTCCGCCTCTGCCTGTGGTGTATGCAGCGCCTGCTTAATGCTGGTTGGTACAATTAAATCGTCTTTTGTCATAGTATTTAAAACATTGACTCCACGCATCTGCAACATCAATCTGAGTTGCCTCATCCAGTGTGTCACTGTCATTGTTCTGCACCGTGGAAACTCAAACTTTCCAGTTTGTATTTTCTTTGGTCTCCAGGACCCCGACGATCATGTTGCTTGACCACTGCTTCTGCATCTGCCATGTTTTTGCTGCGCATCCAATGATCAATATGAGTTGCCTCATCCAGTGTATCACCGTCAATGCCAGATGCATCTGCTTGTGCATCTCGTAGAAATTCTTGTTGCATTTCCGTTGGCTGAACAGGAGGCATGATCAACATAGCATCGTATCTGCTTGATATGAAATAGACTCAAGAAAGATTACATCACGCGCTCTATTACTTTTTGCTTAACTGGATTGTATATGCGAAAAGCATTTGCATTTTCTGAACAGCCGATCATAAAATGCTCTTCACCTTTTTGGCTGTAATTTCCTCTTGTGCGCTTTATTCAGCACTATAGCCTTAGCGCCAAATACTTTTAGATGCTTAACGCTTGGCTTCCTTCCAGACCAAGCCTCGAGTGGTGTCATCTTTACCAATGCCGAAGTTTCAGCTCGATTCCGCAAATAGGAAGCTGTGTTTACCTCAGCCAGTCATCAGCATGTACCAACATACTGCGAGCCATCTCTACCAGTTCCTGTTGGCACGCTCTTCCACGCCGTTTTGCTGCGGTGTATGCGACACTGTTAGTTGCCTCTTTATTCCACTACTTTTTAGGAAACTTTCAAACTTTTCGCTTAAATATTCGCTCCATTATCACTTCTAAGCGATTTAATTTTTTTCATGAAACATACATGTACAAATCGAGTTTTGTCATCAAGAATGTCGCAAAATATCTTGCCCCTCCGTTTGATGGTTATTATTTGAAGTACATCTTTGGCACGACTTTCTGATTCCTTTGGAAATTTCTGCACGACAATTTTACTCTTGCGCATGTTATACACTCACGTTCTTTTATATCTGTTTAGAGGAGACTTTGTGCTACCGCGCAACCGTAGCGAACGAATGTATAACAAGGAGTGTGTGATAGAATTGGATAAGCAATGCCAAGCAGCCAGAATTGTTATCTATGCAAATGAGATAAACACGCATGTGCAAGGCAAAGAGAACAATTAGAGATGCGTTATAAGTTATGTTAAGATTTAAATTTGGGTGCTTAAAAAATTAGTAAGCTGCTGCTGCCTCCGACATGCTCCCCCCGTTGGAAGTGCAAGGGCTCTTGACTTGCCTCCGACTGACTTGTTCTCAAGGGGCAGCACAGCGATCTTGCCAACGGCTCGTTTGATGGTGCCAGCTGCAGTTTTGACGATTGCTACTCGTGAGACGCCGTCTGGTCCAGAAATCGTGCTCTCGACCCGGCCAAGTCGCCATTGAAGAGGTGGTACGTTGTTATCCTTCAAGACAACGATTGCATTGGTCATCAGGTTAGGTGAGTGCCACTTTGAACGCTTTTGAAGCAGTGATAGGTAGCTGGTGCTCCATTTGCGCCTGAATGCCTGCTGCATTTGACAAACGCGCTGCCAGCGACTTAGGCGATTGATGTCGATGTGCGTTATGTCTGGTTCATCGATTGTAGCGTATGGGGCTCCAATCAAAAAATGACCAGGAGTCAGAACCTCTAAGTCGCCTGGATATTCTGAAATGGGACAAAGAGTCGTGAGTTCAGCATTGCAGAAATTTCGCATATAAGGGTACGAAGTTCGATGAATGTTAGAACAGATTTTCCAACGACACGATAGAAATGGTGTTTGGCAGATTTTACAGCGGCCTCCCACAAACCACCAAAATGAGGAGACCGAGGCGGAATAAAGTTCCAGTTGATTCCACTCGAAAGAAAAAAGTTTGAAAGCTCCTTTATGTGAGGGTCGCTGAAAAACAGTAGCTTCAACTCGATCAGTTCGTTCCGTGCTCCAACTGAATTGGGCTTGCCTCTGATGCCGATGAATCGCAATAATGCGGCGATAAACGATACGGTTGACAGAAGGGGCGGCTTGGTTGCACTCGGTCGGCTGGTAAGGGCGCCATGATGTGCTCGAGAAGCTTGGGCTTCATCCGAAAGCAACGAATGCATTTTCCGATGACTGTTGAAACGGTTATTCGCCCGCCAATGGGCCAAAATCGTTGTCGCAGTGCGGCCAGCAAACTTTGTGGTCCACTGTGTAGAAACTTGCGGTGGAAGTGATCTATGATGGAGATGGTGACGGGGTGCTGAGCTCTCAGAATTATTGGGTGCCTTGCCTCGTAGCCCAAGAACGAATTCTGAAGGCGTCCACCAAAGCGAATTAATCCGGAGCTGTCCATAATCGGATTTAACGATGTGAGCTTTGATTTCGTGATACGCGCTTCCCTTTGAGCAGATCCTTGTGCTCTTCGGCGAAGTGGACAATTTGTATTCCCCTTAGCAGAAGATGTGTGCCTGCCTTAATGTCGTCGACTGTGAGTGGGCCTTTAGATTGACCTTGATCATTCGTCTTGAGCTGGGCGAACCTATTTATGTATCCAAAGACTCGTTGCATTTTGCCAAAGGAGTTTTGGTACTTGCATCTGTACGATATTCAGCTTGTCCGTGACGACTAAAGAATGACGACGACGTTCGGGTAGGTCTGAGCTGGTTGGGATATTTGGCGGCCAATCAGCAGAGGATGAGCGTAGAAAAGCAGGTCCTTCACGCCAAAGATCCGATTCAAGCAGTTCCAGTGCTCCGCAGTGCGCTCCTAAATCTGAGATGTTCTGTTGAATACAAAAATATTAAATTCAGATGGAGCTTGTCGAATCCAGGAGAGTACAATTGTCGAGTCAGACCAACAATAAAACTGGCAAGGGTGCGGTACGCATTGAGCGATGCTAGAGACGAGCTCTGATAGTAGATGCGCGGCGGCTAGCTCAAGCTTGGGAATTGTTAGCGTTTTAAGTGGTGAGACTCTAGAATTAGAGCATAAAAGATGCGACGAGTAGACACCCTGCGCTTCTGATCGCACATAAACACAGGTGCCGTATGCAGCGAGGCTAGAACATAGCGAGGGAATTTGAGAGTACCAGCTACAGCTACTTGAGAGATGTGCTCAATCCAAGCAGAGTGTAGAGACTGGGGAAGGGCTTCGTCCCAATTGAGTTATCGATAGTGTCGCATCCGGTGATTAAATCGTCAACGTAAAAATCCCTACGAATGATTTTTGACGCAAAAGGCAGCGAGTTTTCTTCGTCGTAAGAAAGCTGTTGCATAGCTCGAATAGCTAAAAATGGTGTAAGCCTGGACTTCATCGCTCGCATTGTCACGCCATAGGATGCATTGAAGATATTGGTCTGGGTGAGACACGCGAACACAACGGTACATCTTGCAGATATCTTATAAAATCGAAAACGAAGCAATGTTGTAAATATTTTCGGCTGAATAGATGGTCCTGCGAATAATAAATCGTTTAGGGAGAGTCCAGATGGGGTTTTTGCGGAGCCATCAAAAACGACTCGCAAATTGGTCTTAATACTATCTAGCTTCTGCACGCAATGATGAGGCAAAAAATATTGTGGTACTGCAGATTGCTTGGAGCCTCCAAGTAATGTGATTCAAGTCAATGTATTCCTTGATGAATGCGATTTTAAAGATGCATTTTTCGCCAGCTTCGATTCCAGTGCATTAAATCGACGTAGGCATCGAAGCGATCCTTGGCTGGAAGCCGAACAGAGTACTCGCCTGATTGCAGGCGCGAATAATTGCGGAGAAATAATTCCTCACAGAGAGCATCCTCCTCCTAATTTGGTCTTCTGGAGCGTTGGCAAATGACTTGCCAGTCGAACTTGACCAACGCAAAGCAAGTCAAAGAATATGCCAGCGCCAATAAGCATATCGATCCTTTGACCCTTGTAAAAGAGCGGGTCAGCGAGGTGGAGGTTGTTGGGTATTTTCCAGCCGGTGGTATTTATATCGTGGCTGGTAATCCGTTATTTTCTGCGTTACGACTGCAGAAAATGATCCTTCGTATGAGCCATTAGCTGATTGTGCGAAAATGTCAGCTGATTTGTTGAGCGATAGCGACGATTCGCCCATGCCTGAAACTGCTATGCTCGAATGGCGTAGATCCAGCTGAAGCTGGTTAGCGAGACGTGCTATGATGAAGTTGAGCTGCGATGCTGAATCCAGAAGAGCTCGGCAGGGAACAAAGGTGCCAGATCGATTTCTGACATATACACGTACAATAGCAGTTGCAAGCAGCACGAAATCAGTCTCGCTCTGTTTCAAAAGTACGGATGGCGATGTGACCATGCCCTTTGCGAAGGCAGTTGAGGCAGAGGTGCAGCCGTTTAGCTTCTTTGTAGCGCATGGTGGGAGCTAAATTTACGAATCGTGGGCATCTTGATAGGTAATGCTCAGCGGATTCGCATAGGGCACACGATTGGGTTTAATTGATGATGAGAGTGGCGCGAGCTTGTATGTTGGGCTTGCCCACCTGCTTGCCTAGTGTGTGCGTTTCCATGGCGAATTCTACGTTTTCCAACATACGGCATCTCGTCTCCAAAAACGTGGCCATGTCGCTCCATTTCGGCAGACCTTTCAGGGGCAATGCTTCCTCCCATTTCTCCTGCGTCGCTTGATCCAATTTGGATGTGGTGAGATGAATCAGTAATCCATCCGTTATTTGCTGCGCAGATGCCACTGTCTGCAACGCGCGTAGATGCGAATTGATGCTGTCGCTTAATTGACGCAGACTGCTCACCGAACCCCTTTCAACACTTGTGAGCCTAAATATGGACCGCACGTGTGCCTGAAAGTACAACAATTTATTATCGAATCGATTGATTAATAACTCCAAAGCTTTTTCATAATTAGCTTCCGTTGGTTCGAAAGCGCGAATCGCTTCCAACGCTGCCCCTGTAAGGCATGATCGGAGATGCTGGAACTTTTCCACGTCGCAAATTTCCTCGTTTTGGCCGACGACAGTATTGTACATGGCGAAGAAATCAGGCCAGTCAATATATGCACCGCCAAAACGTGGAAGCTGAAATTGTGGTAGCCTGGAGAGACGCCCTGCGCTCCTTGAAGTACCTCGTCCGTGTTGCGCCGAATTGTTGTTGAGTGCAGCATGGAAGTCTTATGCAGATTGGTTAGCTCGCGAGAAAGCTTTGAGGATACCTCGCAGAAGAGTTGGTCGAATTGTGGCCTTGCGTCCGTGGTTAGCTCCATGAGATTTAGCTTCTCACAGCATCAAAACTGGACCGTATTTTCGCTTCCAATCGAGCCTGCAGTTTAGCTTCACCAAAATGTATGAGCTGCTCCGCAGTTAAAAATGCGTTTAACGCGTTGAGTTGCCGAGTTACTGATTCCGCCTTTGCCTTGTAAAAGTCATAATCTGAGGGCGGAGCCGCAGTTTGTTTAGACTCGTTCACAGACATTTTGTTTTAGTTGCTTGCTAACGCCTTATCGTCTTTTGCATCGAATTCTGCTTTTGCCTGTGGTGTATCACCTTCTGATTTAACCACGCGTCCGCAAACGACGGACCACAGATCAGCATGAATTAAAACACTTTTCATCTGAACTGCCCATGCACTGTAGTTCTCATCATCGAGCTTCTCGATATGATGCATTGATGGCATCATTTTGAACTTATTCTTTTTATACCCTGATCCCATTAAAAATGGGAAAAAGGGTATAATGAAGTTGTGCAAAAGTATGTAACAGGCAGAAGGAAGCATCTCCGACCCCATAAAGTATCAACAGTCGAGTCGATATAGCCATGTCCGTCTGTCCGTCTGTCCGTATGTATGAGCAAGGCGATCTCAGAGACTATAAGAGCTAGAGACTCCAGATTTCGAACTTAAGCTCGCCTAATCCCTAGGCAGTACAAATTTATTTTCGAATTTCGATAACTCATCCCGTTTCCGATATACACATGTGATCGATAACAATAAAATCTTGAATTTGAAAAAACTTTTAATCAAAATAATAACAATCTGTGAAATTTTTATTAAAATCGGTTGAGAAACACCGGAGATATGGAACCTTGAAGTTGAGTATGCAGTATGCAGTATGGTCGTACACACACGCACACATACTTGCAAGCACTGACTGTACGCGTAAAGTATAGGAATCAGGGTATCGTCTAGTCGGGATTTCTCGACTAGAGCCTTCTTACTTGTTATACCCTGATCCTATTAAAAATGGTTGTGCAAAAGTATGTAACAGGCAGAAGGAAGCATCTCCGACCCCATAAAGTATATATATTCTTTATCAGCATCAAAAGTCGAGTCGATATAGCCATGTCCGTCTGTCCGTCCGTCCGTCTGTATGTATGAATGCGTCGATCTCAGAGACTATAAAAGCTAGAGACTCCAGATTTGGAACTTAAGCTCGCCTAATCCCTAGGCAGTACAAGTTTGTTTTTGATTTTCGATAACTCATCCCGTTTCCGATATACACATGGAATCGATAACAACAAAATCTTGAATTTGAAAAAACTTTAGATGGCATTTGAATTATTAGTCAAAATAATAACAATCTGTGAAATTTTTATTAAAATCGGTTAAAAAACACCGGAGATATGGAACCTTGAATTTGAGTATGCAGTGTGCAGTATGCGCTTGCACACATGCTTACATACTTGCAAGCACTGACTTTACGCGTAAAGTATAGGGATCAGGGTATCGTCTAGTCGGGGTTTCTCGACTAGAGCCTTCTTACTTGTTATACCCTGATCCCATTAAAAATGGGAAAAAAAGGGTATCATGAAGTTGAGCAAAAATATGTAACGGCCAGAAGGAAGCATCTCGGACCCCATAAAGTATATTTATTCTTTATCAGCATCAACAGTCGAGTCGATATAGCCATTTCCGTCTGTCCGTCTGTATGTATGAACGCGTCGGTCTCCGAGACTATAAGAGCCAGAGACTCCAGATTTGTAACTTAAGCTCGCCTAATCTCTAGGCAGTACAAGTTTGTTTTCGATTTTCGATAACTCATCCCGTTTCCGATATACACATGGGATCGATAACAACAAAATCTTGAATTTGAAAATTTTAGATGGCATTTGAATTATTAATCAAAATAATAACAATCTGTGAAATTTTTATTAAAATCGGTTGAGAAACACCGGAGATATGGAACCTTGAAGTTGAGTATGCAGTATGCAGTATGGTCGTACACACACGCACACATACTTGCAAGCACTGACTGTACGCGTAAAGTATAGGAATCAGGGTATCGTCTAGTCGGGATTTCTCGACTAGAGCCTTCTTACTTGTTTTTATTAAAATTTTTTGTTATTTTTTGTTATTCTGCGTTAACGGTTGCGTGTGTAAAGTTAGTGACCTGAGTGAAACGTGATTTATAGTGAGGAAAACTGCATTTGGAGTCTCAGAACGACAAACCGATCGAATCCAAGTAGGCCTCCAGCCTAGCTGTATTGCCTGAAGGCTATCAGATTTTCGGCATTCACCAGGCCCAAAATAGAAAGAAATCTCGGCTCTAATTTAATATTCTTCCACAAAAAAAAATTCACTATTTTATTTATTTATTTTTGTTAAATACCTTACCTACCAGCGCAGAGTAAAGGGCCTGAACATGCCCCGTTCAGCGGCGGAGGCGGAACAACAGCAGCCGCTGCATAACCATGAAGAGCAGGTGAAGCAAGTAAGCGATGTGCCCGAGAAGACCGCAATCAGTGACCAACGATTGACAAAGATGCTCGAATTGAAGTCACGACTTCCTGCCTCATCCATGGAAGACGCGGCGGGTTGTAACGCCAAGTGCAGCGGCCCAAGTATGATTGATTATCACAATAGACTTAATAAGCTGCGCGAGATTTGCGGCGAAGAGGGCATGATGACATTTTCAATAAACAGCATATACCTAAAGAGATTCAAGGATGCCGATTGCATTGACCTGGAGGGCATCGGCGATTTGGTTAGGAAAACCCTTTCGTTTGCCTCGACACAAAAAAGTAATATTAAGTTTTTATATCAGTATTTTGTACAACAGCTGCGACTGGTGACATTTCAGGATTGGGTCGATATGCTGCTGCAAGTTGATGAAAAAGATTAAAAGAGGCCTCCAGCGAATTCGGTGGAACCTTTGGAACCTTTGCAGCGACGCTGGCATCAATTGAGACTGTGACAACAATGGAGGCAGAATTAACAGCGGCTGCGGCGGTGGCGGCGTGTTCATATCTTTTGTTTGTAGTCTTCTGACGTAGTTTTT